>JAWNNQ010000353.1:57500-82500 GCA_035044765.1 Leucophenga montana | reverse complement strand
TACCGTTGAAGTATTTCGATATTTGATACAGCTGCCACACCCCATAGCTGGATGCCGTAAGTCCAGACCGGCTTAAGTATGGCTTTGTATAGTCTGACTTTGTTGTCCAGACTAAGCTTAGATTTTTGGCCTAATAGCCAATACATCCAACGCGTTTTTAGGTCTAACTGCTTCCTTTTCGCCAATATATGGTCTTTAAAAGTTAGCCTTTTGTCAAGCCAAAAGCCTAGATAATTGACTTTGTTTCGTTTAGGAATCACCACGCCATTAAAGCGGGCCCGATCGGTACCCTTATGTCGAAGTGCGAATAAGACATGAACGGACTTGGCTGCGTTAACTGCGATATTCCACTTGTTCATCCAGTCTTGGGTTTTGTTCATTTGGTTTTGAAGCAATTGAGTTGCTGCTTTAGCACTGGAAGCTGTAGCAAGAATTGCTGTATCGTCAGCATAAGTCGCTATAGTTACTTCATTGCAGGTAGAGTCGGGCATGTCAGCTGTGTATATGGTGTAAAGCAATGAGCCCAGCACGCTTCCTTGAGGCACTCCTGCCTGTATGCCTTTTAACTCAGATGTGGCGTTTTCGTGTCTCACGTAGAAGCTTCTGCCCTGTAAATATGATCGAAGAAAGCGGAACTCTGTGCAGGATAATATCATTTTTATTTTGTATAACAACCCCTCGTGCCAAGGCTTGTTTCACATCAAGGAATACGGCCGAACAGAACTGTTTCTCTTCAAAAGAATTTTGAATGACTTCAACGATTCTGTGAACTTGCTCTGGAGTTCCATGCCTTCGTCGAAACCCGAATTGATGGTCGGGGAGAATATCGCTTTCTAGTCTCGGTTGTACTCTACGAAGAAATATTCTTTAGAATATTTTTGAGAGTGCCGCCAGCAGACTACTAGGGCGATAGGATGATAATTCGTTCTCAGGTTTTCCAGGCTTTGGAATTAGAATTACCTCTGCGCACTTCCACTGGCTAGGGAAGTGGCCAAGCCTGAAGCATACGTTAAATATTTCCACTATTTGTTGTAGACAATTATCGGGAAGTGCTTTGATTGTTGCTATGTCGATTCTGTCGTATCCAGAAGACTTTTTCCTTACCAGAAGTTTTATTTCATTTGTAAGCTCTTCCAAACTGGCTGGAGTTATCGGAACATTGTCACAGCAAAGTGCTTTGACCACACTTTCTACCTCTGCTTCGTGTGCACTACTGCAAATCGCGAATGGTGTAAATTGTTCCTGAAGGTGTGAAGTCAGCTTTTTCTTGATTGCTGTGACACCCATCCCCATTAGGAGTTTTAATGGGAATTAAACGTCGAGCTGGACGTTTTAAATATTTTTTAGCTCTCCATAAATCGCATTCAGGTCCATTAGGCTCAGCATTAATCAGGAAGTCTTGAATCGCATCGTTTTTCAAGTCAATCAGTCTCTTTTTTAATTTTTTTGAAACTCTGTTTAATGCATTCTTATCTGCCGGGTAGTGAAATTGTTGCCAGATACGTCGAAGCATTTTTTTCTCATTAACAAGTTCAAGAATTTCTCTAGAATATATCGAGTAGTTGCGGTCGTCGTACTGTAAGTTTTCTCGACCTTCAATAAACCGCTTCAATCTGGTACGGAACGGAAAACATCACCAGAAACTTGGTTGAGCAATTTCGGTAAAAGTTTTATCAAGTTAATATTTTAATGTTTGAAAAATATATCAACTGATTTTAAAAGAAAAGAAAAAATGTAATAATGTGCCCACGCAACGTGTATTCAAATTTTTCTTTTTTTAATTCACAAAGAATGATCGATTTTTTGATTACTGTGAATCATTATAAATGAATTGTATATTTGAATCCTTCTTTTTAAACAAAAAGTTAATCGAATTTAACTTTTTTTTTTTTTTTTTTTGATAATGCCTAAGAGAACAATGACATTTATCTTTTTATACACTTTCAATTTCAGTTTACCGGTGCGGGCCAATATTTAAATTGTTCAAAAAAAAGCAATTTGTGCAAGAATTGCACTGAGTGATTTAAATTTTACATTCAATAATTTTTTTTTTTTTTAAGTTTTCAAAAATATAAACTCAATTGATTTTTTTCAGAAGGAATGATTTGAAAATGGTTGATTCAATGCCAAATTCATTCATAATTTAATTATCCATTTACAGCTCTGCGTAATACGTAGATGACTAAATTAATCAAATAAGAAGTAAAGAAATTATGGTGAGTCACAGAAATCGCTTTCACTTCAAGCCCTGAAAAGTGCGCATAAAAGATTATACGTGTGAGCATGAAGCCCACAAAATTTCATTAACTTATTACACGTACACAGGAAAAAAAGACATTCTAAAAATAGGTTTAAAATTATTTCTTGTTTTTATCCGAAAACGTACTTAAAAATTTTTAGTACGATTCGTACTAAATTTTCTTGAATCAAGTACAAAACGGGTTAAATTTATATCATCAGCAGAAACACTTAGAATAAGTATAATTATTTGTATATTACTTTTTTGAGACATTTTGTACTCAAATCAATAAAAAAAAAGTTTAAATCAAGCTCAGTGGATCTTGAAGGCTAAATTTAAGAATTTCGGGTTTGAGAAAAAAGTTCTTGAACCAAGAATTTTGTACTACATTTAAGAAAATCCGTACTCACCATACTATTGATACCACTATGGATCAATTGAATTACAGGATTTTTTTTCAGTGTATGTATTATGGGAGTCTAAATATCTAAAGTTTATATCTCCACTTTTTATAGTCTCCGAAATATGTTTGTTCTATTACTCAGTCATACGAACATAGCAGCAGCTGATCACGAATACATATAAGTATACTTTATAAGGAGTGTGAAGGGTATAAAAACGTCGCTGAATATGTGACGGGAAAAAAGCTTACTGGCTGGTTGACACAGCTTATCACATTGTCGGGATCTCAACTCAATGGGCTTATATGGACTCGATAATCATAGTTGTTTGCATTCACATAGCATCCCATAGCATGAATGAAAATCTGAATATACATACTATATGAATATAAGAAATGTATATATATACATATGTGTATATTTCTGTAATAAAGAGATACAGATAGAGAGAGCTACTACTGTATAATATAAATAATAAATATGACATTATTTACTTTTATTATAATCCCAGACAAGTAGTTCCTTCGCATGCGTGAACCATGGAGATGAACTCTAATCATTCATCAGTCGAGTGATCTCAGTTTTGAGCTTCAATTCACCTGGTGATCATTGGGATAAAAAATTACTGTCATTAATAATCAGAGTCGCAGCGGTCTGCTACTGCATACTTATGTATTTTTTCGAATTTTTATTGCACCGCTGCTGTGTGAGCATTTCGGTTTTTTATTGTACCTCCTTTATAAATTCGTTCTTAAGTGTTCCTTATTTCACTGTGTAGTCGCGACGCCGTCTTATAAATGTATTCCATTAATTATGAGTAAAGTGTCACAACAGATTCATGAGTTATTTATATGATCGGGTACTTCTATTTGACAATCTTGTGACATTAGAAGAAAAGGATTAGCCATTTAAGATTCGAGAGAATGAATTGATTAAGCGACTACTTAAGTTGTTTCAAATTCTTCAGAAACAATAGAAAATTAATGATTTTGGTCACATTCTCAGAAAATTCAGTGATTGCTATTTTAGTTACGAGTACAATAAATTATTTTAATTTGCTTCTCATCTATTCCAATGCGTACAAAGCTCTTTTAAGCAGGACAGCTTTAAAGTTATATATAAGTTATATCCATGGTTTGATATTAAAAAGTGCAGTTAAAATTTTAGTAGTTTGTTTTAATGAGAATGAATGTGCTTAATATTTTTTGAAAGTATGTAATAGCACTAGGCATCAGTAAAAACGATCCAGAGCTCCCAACATTATTTCTTCATTGAGTTGAATCGTCTTAACGCGAAATTAGCAACGAAAAAGTTCTTAGAAGTAGAAATTAATTTGAATTATTATTGTTTGACTAAGCAAGCTCGCTCTGCTGTCTTTGTGGATGTAATGCTGACGATCGATAAAGTGTGGCATAAAGCAGAGCATAGAAAAATTAATGATAATGAAATTTAATTTTGTATTAATTTTCATAACATGCTTTTCAGTTATATGTGAAGAGTTTATAAACAGTTATGAAAATAAAAAAATTGCATCAATCTGCATCTCTCCCTTCCTTCTTGCTATCATTCCCCACATATTGCCTTCCCCACATATTGCCTTCCCCACATATTGCCTTCCCCTGTCCATTCTATCTCCTTTCACCACTGCTCTATGTCCCCTTCCCACACGCAATGTGCCTCCAAATGTCCCCCAAATGTCCCTTCAAATGACCCTTTAAATGCCCAAAACGTCAACCGAAATGTCCCTCAAAACGTTCCTCAAAACGTCCCTCCAAATGTCCCTAAAATGGTCCCTCAAAATTTTCCCCAAAGCATCACCCCAAATGTCCTCCCAAATGTCCCTCTAAACATCCCCAAAACTTCCCTCCAAATGTCCAGCAAAACGTCACACGAAATGATCCCACAAATGTCCTCCCAAATGCTTCTTCAAATGTCCCCCAAAACGTCACGTAAAAATGGCAAAATAAATTTGTTTGAATCTATACGAGTATATGTGGCTGTGCTGCAAATGTGTTACCTCTTTATTTACATTCGTAATACTGTAATACAGCTACATTACAAGCACTAAGTAAGTATATGAAGACGTAAGGTACCTGCTTTACAACTCTAATGAAGTTGTACTTAGTCTTGAAGGTAGCTTGGCTAGACGTACGATTACAATATTGCAATTGTAATAAAAGTCCGAAGAGCACTCGGTTACTGCACACATCTTCGTTCAGAAGTAGTGGGGTTTTGAAGACAGGTCGTATACAAAGCGGCCATGCTTATATAAAAGTATACAGACCTATAATGCATATATGTGAGTACTTTATAAAGGTCGCTGATAAAATGATCCAGGAGGAGGGAGCTGGGGACTTAATGCGTTACAAACTTTCATATAATCGTTCGAAATACTATTAGGCCAGAACACCAAATAAAGACCAATTTATCTAAATGAATGAGCGATGACTTAACAAAACGAATGGAGATACGATTGAGTACTGTTTCTGGCGTGTTTCAATATCTATACAACGGCACGAATAGCTGCAACCAATTCCGTAAGCCTAGCAGTCACAAAGACGTTCTAAGCAACTGTCATAGAGACGATGCTCGTTCTTCCAGTGAGTCAGATAAAAAACCTGAGTTTTAGTACAGTGAAAGTGATATTAAAGATCAATTTAAAAACATTAAATATTGATGTGGAAACACTGTGATTGTTTACATTAAAATTGTCCATTACTCTTTTAAAAAATTTACAATTTAATATTCTTAAGCCTTTTTTCTGCTCTTCTCGTGTGAAGCGTTTATATTTTACATTTTAAATACGCGACGTATTAAATTTAATTGTTTGTTGTTCGTTGTTCGTTTTACAGTGCGTTTTTACTAATATTTCGAGTGCTTTCAATGCAAAAGCACTATACGCGGGCTAACATTTTGGGTACTAATAACATGATTAAATTCATGTGTGAAGATTGTGTCACCTATATTCAAAATGTGGACTTGGTACTACGCGAAGTACAAGAACAGGTTAAAGAGAGCGCGTGCCATTTGAGTGAATACAAAAGTGAATTTAATGATGCGCTAAAAGTAAACAATAATGAGATCAAACAATTGTTGGAAGTAGTTGAATCTCGTTATGTTGAACGTGTGAAAAACCGTGAGGCATCGCGGGTAGAATTCAAAAAAGTTTTTGGTGATTTGAAGAAGGTTTTAGACAATGCCGATGCATTAAAGCAGCAGTTTATAAATATGTCTGCTACTAATGAGAGTGTCTGCAAAGAGTTTAAAATCATACGTGAAGACAACAACAATAAAGCAAAGTCGAGTCAGTCTTAAGCAGACATTGCATAACTTAATGTTAAAAATAAAGATAAAGTCGTGACTTACTAGGTTAAAAAAATTCCATTGATTGTTCGTCCAAAAAAATCTCAAACGTCGGTAGTGACAAAAAAAGGTCTTGACCGCAAAAGTTAACCCGGTCGACTTAAAAATTAAGAATGTTTCCGAGAGACAAAACAGTGTCGTTGTTATAGGGGCTGAGAGTGAGTCTGATCGCGAAATTATTAAATCGGTGATCAATGAGAAAATCGGGGATAATTATGATCTGCAAGTGCCTAATAATATTAACCCTAGAGTTATAATTATTGGCATGAAAATTAAGCACGAAGAAGGTGAACTCACCTACTTAGTTAAGAAACAAAATGCTTGTGCTGATGACAAATCCTTAAAAATTATTAAACAGTTTGAAGTGAAAAAACCTATCGGCAACCATTACAACGCTATATATGAAGTTAACCCGATTGTATTCACTAATATCTTAGCGTCACAAAAAATAAATATAGGGCGGGAACGCTGCAAAGTGTATGATGGTGTTGACGTTATTCGTTGTTTCAAATACAAAGGCTTTAACCACATTGCTGCTAACTGCAAGAGTGAGAAAGTTTGTGTTAAGTGCCATTGGAATCATAAATCGTCTGTTTGTGAAAAAGAACCGATAAACAAATGCATAAATTGTGTCCGCGCAAATAACAAATTTAATCTGGGACTTGACATAAACCATTCATCGGTATCTAAACTGTGTCCGGTCTATTTAAATAAGTTAGAGGCTAAAAAGCGTAAAATCGGTTATTAGCAACCAAATCCTCATATGCTTTTGTTTAAAGAGTAATTTTTGAATATGTTACCAAAACGTTCGTGGCCTTAACACTAAATTCGGTTTATGTCAACAGCATGTGCACACCATTTGACGTTCTGATTTTTTCAGAGACTTGGTTACAACCAGAAATTTGAAATTCTGAAGTATTAAGTAGTGAATTCTCTGTTTATAGATTTGACCGGGTTGGTAGACGCGGTGGTGGTGTCCTAATTGCTGTTAACGTGAAATACTCGTCCGACCGGTATGTCAAACTTTTTTATTTCATGTTCCTATATCCCGCCAAACTCTTCAGAGCATATTTATGACAATGACTCGTGCTGTGTTATAGGTGACTTTAATCTTCCAAACCTTAGTTGGATTAATTCAAATGACTCTTTGTTCCTGGAGCCAGTGGCTTAGATTCGGGATCGACCCGTTTTCTGAGTGGCCTCGCGGATTTTAATTTGAGACAAATTAATAATGTGCGTAATAAAAATAACAAGCAGTTGGATTTGGTTTTCGTTGATAGTTTTTGAGCCGGTACCTTAAATAGAGTACCTCCCTCGATATTAGTGTTACAATTTGTGACGGTAAAACATAATAATCCTTTAATGCCGAAAAGATTATTTAAACGTGCAAACTATTCTGTTCTTAACAGTCAATTTTTAATATATTTAACATGCTTCTTTATAATTTCTTTGAACATTTTGTTCCGTCTGCAGTTACCAGTGAAATGTCAAATAAGTCGCCTTGTTGGTCAAAATCACTTCAATATAAAAGAAATAAGAAAAATCGACTTTTTAAAAAATTCAAAGTCTCGGGAAAGGCTTCGGGCTACTCCCGCTAAGTTGCTTACGCTAATTATTTGTGTAGTGTTCAGTGTAAAATTAAATGGGACCCAAAGTCATTTTTTGACTTCGTTAATACTAAACGTAATACTCGGTCATTTCCATCGTGCCTGACCTTTGGCGAAAATTTTGCTAATAATGATCAAGATATCAGCAACTTGTTTGCGGACTTTTGAACGTGAACGTGACTTAAATTATCCCTATAATATTCCTGAATCAAACTTTATCTCTGTTCCATTAATAGATTTTAATACAGTGCATCGTGATAACATCCCGATTTCTGTATTGAAACTTTGTCCGGATACTTTTGCCAGCCTCTTACGTTCTTATTTAACCTGTCGTTAAAAAGTGGTTCTTTTCCGGATTGTTGGAAGGATTCCTTTATCATTCCATTTCATAAGAAAGGAGATAAATCGAACATATGTAACTATCGTGGTATTGCTAAATTATCCGAGGTCCCTAAATTATTCGAAAAAATTATTACAAACTATCTGTTATATTATATTGCTCCAATCATTTCTCCTTTTCAACATGGCTTTCTCATGGGTCGTTCTGTTAATACAAAAGTTTTGGAGTTTACTTCGAAAACCATCAGTGCCTTTTCTGATGGAATGCAGGCTGACGTAATTTACACAGATTTTACTAAAGCATTTGACAGTGTAAATCATAAATTATTGCTTTTTAAGTCATATAAAAACGGGTTTCCCTCTAATTTTACTCAACGGATAAAATCTTATCTTTGTGCGCGGAAAGAGTGTGTAATTTTTAGATCAGCAACTTCTAAAATGATCAACGCCTCTACTGGTGTACCACATGGTAGTCATTTGGGCCCAGCATTGTTTTTCCTGTTTCTAAATGAACTCCCGTCTGTCATTCTTAATGCGAAAAATATTAATGTACGCGGACGATGTTAAGCTTTTCCTTCATTTCAAAGTGCAAGCTCAATCCTCATTGCTACAAGATAATTTGGATCGCATGGTTGTGCGTGCAACACACATAAACTTTATTTAAATGACAAAAAGTGTAAATATATGTCTTTTCATAGACGTAACTCAATTCAATCGTCTTATTGTATTTGTGGCAACGCTCTTGAAAAAGTCGAAATGTTCTATGATCTTGGTATATTAATGGATCCTAAGTTGAACTTTAATGCCCATATATACACTATGGTAAACAAAACTTCGTCGATGCTAAGCTTTGTTAAAAGGTGGTCAAAATAGTGTGTCGACCCGTATATAACTAAGTTGTTGTTCACTGCTTTAGTACGCCACATCCTTGAGTATGGTTGTATAGTGTGGAATCCTCAGTACGAAGTGCATGCTACCAAAATTGAATCGGTGCAGAAACAGTTCCTAATTTTTGCTTTGCGAAGCTTAAATTGGGATCCCTCTTATCGTCTTCCCTCGTATTCGAGTCGTCTTAAGCTACTTGGTTTACCTTCGTTAAAAAGCCGCCGTTCAAAAAAGCCGCCGTTGTAAAGTGTAATGTTTCTGCATAAAGTTATATCCGATGAAACTAACTATGCCTACATTTTAAATAATATTTTATTTATTGTTCCGCAGAGACCAAACTGGCATTAATATGCGCTGAATTTAATAAGCTCAGTTCATGTTTTTTACTGTGTGCTAGCAATTACACTTATAAAAAAAACATTCTATCAGTTCTCAATGTTTGACTTTGTAATTTGTACTATTTTTAACAATAATTTTATATTTTATTGTACGACTTTGTGTGTTTTTGATTTAAATAAAAGTTAAAGCATCTGATGACGTAAGTCTGTAGCTGTGGAACAGGAGTAGTCCTCGTGTCGATGGGCCACTTGTTGATAGCATGCTTATTATTATTATTATCACCACCAACTCGAAAATCTACTATTAAAACATTGATCTTAAAAGAGTTATACATATTTGAACAAGTTGGAGACAATATCATCAAGTACCATTGTGACTAAGTTTGAATTGCTTAGTAATACTAAATTATCAGGTCTCCAATTTCGGGTAAATGTTGCGAAAATGAATTCGATAAAATTATAATTTTTTCAGGAATGGGATGATTTTGTGATTTTAATTCACTTGCCTTGATAAATATGATTGATCAATGGCAAATGATTTCTGATCGCAAAATCATCCCATACGTTGAAAAATATCCATTCAAATTCAAAAACAATGTGTTGTTCCTAATTAGGCTAGAAATGCCAAATGTGGAGTATCTTACATCAACCCTTACAAAGTATATATGCCTAGAACGGACCACTTTAAATGTTGCTTGTGTTTTAAGTTAAGCTAGAAATCACAAATAGTATATTTTCCAAATAGTATATTTTTCCTTAATTCTGATACAGTGCGGTGCGGCAGCAATAAATGCAACGAAACCCATTTTATTTTTTTTCTTTACTTTACTTTATTAGCAATAATTTGGATAAATAGTGATAGTGTCGCGAGTAATTGGTTGCTTCGCCTGTTGAAATTTAGAATGTGTTGTTTGCTTTCATTGCACTTATAAGTTTGCGTCATCTAGGTGTTATTAACTTTGAACACCATTGTGTACTTTTTGCATTGAAATCGCCACCAGATATAAACCTATTCCCCAATTATATATAATTGTACTTTAATTTCGATTTTGGTTGCTTGCAGGTAGCTTGTTTGGTGGTTTTTTAATTCTTATGGTTGAAATGACAGTTGTGAACAAATTAAGTATCGTACTCATTTGCTTCATTAGTGCCTTAAGTTCCTTCATGTCATTATATTCTATTACAGAAGGTGCTGCTTCAGGCAGTAAATTATGGGTTGAAACTGGTACAGTGTTCATTTCCTCTATCGGAGTTGATGGATGTATTACCTTTAGTACGACACTGAAGCTACGCTCCTGTTTCAATCTATACGTTTAAAACTCCGTATTTTTTTCGTCATCATTGCCTTAAGTTCCTTCATGTCATTATATTCTATTACAGAAGGTGCTGCTTCAGGCAGTAAATTATGGGTTGAAACTGGTACAGTGTTCATTTCCTCTATCGGAGTTGATGGATGTATTACCTTTAGTACGACACTGAAGCTACGCTCCTGTTTCAATCTATACGTTTAAAACTCCGTATTTTTTTCGGCTAAGGCCTTATTAATAATTAAATATTTGTCAGGAGATTTTGGTTGAATTTTAACTTCGTTTCAAAATAAAATTTTTAATTCATATTCATCGCCAGCTAATTCCTGTAGTAAAACCTTTAATGGGTTAATGTTGCTTACCCCATGCACAAATATCAATGTGGTTTAGGCGCTTTCACTTCCACTTCCTGTGGTTCTTCATAGGATGGACTTCACAAGGAAACCCCATTTTATGAATCCGATTTTGTTTTATTATGTTATAATGTATGTTCAATACATAAAGTTTTGTTTTACACCGCTTTGAAAATCATATGCCCACTTTTGTCCATAAAATGAAGAAGCCGACTTCTGGCGTTTATCATGATCTTTACCTGCATAACAGTAGGTATATTGGTAATGACTGAAAGAAGATTGGCCTTCAGGTCATGAAGGTTTTTTGGGTGATTCTGAGAAATGCGAGATTACAAGAAACCCCTTACAAAAAAATGGCACGATGCCAAATCGAGGGAGGGGGCTGGCCACTCCAAATCGCCCCTTATTGAGATGAAGGAAGTGTTCCCTCAAAACAGCCAACGAAGATCTTGAAGTGTGAGCTTCGTCCTGTTGGTACCAAATGTCTCCTTAGTCCAATTCATTAAGTCGTGGACAAAAAATTCCATGTTCACACTCTCCGGTCTTAATTCACTGTCACTTTTACTTAATTTTCTTCAAAAAACCACGGTCCAATAATCCCAGATGAGAAAATTGGACACTACACTGCGACTTAAATTTAATGTAAAGGCCTTTCATGCAATCTCGGAGACAGTGCATGTTATGTTTGTTAAGGCATCCATTCAAGTGGAAATGATGATCCTTAATGTTCCAACGCATGATGTTGACTGACCTGGAATGAAACAAAAACTTTGGAACTACATATTTTTATTGGTATTACCCACGCCGAGTTATGCTGCCGAACCCTGTGTTAAAATTAACGAAAGATACACTGTTTGGGATTTCTACCTTAATTAAAACATAAACAACAAATAAAAAATACATACTTTTTATGGTTCGTATAAGGACTCTTAAACAAGGTATATCATATCTTGCAGTAGAGCACACTCAACTACATCGTTCGTTCATGTTTAAATTTACTGTTAATTTATTGAACAAATTATAGAAAAAATTCTTTTTGTTTGTTAATTTTTTAAAATAAAAAAACATTTTTTTTAAATATTATGATTGCATTGGAGTATGCGGAGCATGCATAAGTCTACATAAGAATAGAGGTAGGATATTAACTTACCTGATTTCATATAGTTTTTATAGCGAAATATTTCAAGGTATATTGTAGAGTTTTTTCAATTTTTTTTTTTTAATATTATTTATTTATTTGACTTAATTGGGGAATGCTGAATTCAGTGGTGCTAACCTTCTTGCTGGGTTAGCGGATGTTTTCTGCAAACGAAATAATTTAAAAGTTAAATAATTTGAAAGTTTTTTGACCAAAAATCGAATCTTTTTACAGTTTGGCCTGTAGCAGAAAGATACGTAAAATGTACCCATATACAAAATTAAAGTAAATTCAATCAGCTTACGCAAATTAAGTAAAATAGACCTATCTCACGAACTCCTAGCAAGTCGACTAGAACAGTGTAACTGTATATAGAATTGAACAAAATGAAAAAGAGTTATTTTTAACAATCCATTCATTTGTCTGAAAAAAACTACAATTTGTGTTAATTACATTTTATTTGGGACTATAAACGCAATTAGTACATTCATATTTACATACACTATCGATTGATGTTCAAAGGCGATGCTTAAATACAAATATCAATTTTACATGCATTAACAGAAATTCCAATTAGATTAGTTTTAGTACAGTGCTTTTTAAAATTACCTCAATTCAATTCATTTCAAAGTATATCACAGTTTACATTTTCTTATTAGTTACTTAATGAACTAGCCAACGAGCAAACGAATGTCGTAAATCCCGAAATCACGTCCATCCAACTCATTGCTCTTTCAAATACAATTAAATTACTGCTAATTGGTTAGTTAATCGCTTAATTAGACGCTCGCTTAAAATATGAAAACGTTTGATTAAGTGCGAGAAAACGCTCGGGTAACACGAGTTCTCTCACTTTGAGAAGTTTATAGTTTTATTATGTGACAATGAATTTATTTGATTGCTACTTGTGTAGCATTTTTGACTTTTTTTTTGCAATTTACAAAAGATTTTTAACGCTTGTATTAATTTATGTCTGTATTTATTCCAAGTCATTAAACTTGAATGACTAAAGCCAAACTAAAGTTATAAAATATTGCACTGAAAACAAACCAACCGACAAACCGACCCATACAGGTGCTTGTTCGAGAATCTGTGTAATTGTATCTACAGGCATACGTGCGTGTTAGACAGACAGAGATAGGTATAGCGCATGTATCTCTATATTTTTGTAAATATGCTAATTAAAGTTATAAAACGAAATAATTTACGACAACACAGCAATATAAAATTTTATTGCAGTTTTAGAGAGTACTTAATTTACGTTTATTGCAAAATAATTAGTGTATCAAGTACAACTATCCACAAGCCCCTTGGTTAGGCTCTAAAAGGGGAACCACAGAAGGGGAATTTACGCTGATGCGCTGCATCCGAGTTTTGCACATTTTCCATTAAGGCCTTATAACTCTTTACTAATGCCCGCTAGTGGTGGATTCATTAATGGAGTTCAGAATCTAGGCGCCGGGCCGACTACCAAGAGTAGGTGGAGCAAACTGGCCGTCGGCACTAAAGCGACCGCTTCCGTTCTCATTACTGTAGCGCATACTGGCCTGGTCCACATAGAGCGAAGCGCTGTTGCTGTTGTGATTGTTCAATTTCATATTGGGTGGGGTTTGGGGTGGCGTGTCGGGCTGAATTTCTGGAAACCCCACTCGCTGTTGTTGTTGATGCTGTGTCTGGTATATACTGTTGGCGGACTTGGCGGTATGCATACCCATGGCCTCTGTGTACGCCGTAGGTATCCGCGAATAGGGCAATACGCCGGCGTAGCTGCTCATCATACTCAGCGGCGAACTGAGCGCTACTTGCGGCATCATATTGCTCGTTAACATTTGTTGCGACTGCGGTGGCTGTGGTGCCTGAGACTGTGGTTCCTGATGTGGATGTTGGTTCATTTGCAATTGCGGCTGCTGCTGCAGATAGAAGTTCTGACCGGGATACGCTGTTGGCGGTGGCGTTTTGCAGGCGACTGTGTCGGCCAGACTCCAGATTTTGGGCTTGCTCGCCGGCACCGGTATGCCACAGTCGCTGCTCATCACGTTTTTTTGAAGGGAATAGTCGCTGGCCTCCTGCACGCCGGTATAACTCGGATGATAGTAGACCATCCCATGGTTCGGCTGTGACTGCTGTAGATGCTGTTGTTGTTGTGGTTGTGAGTGGTGGTAGGGATTGTAGCTGACATGGGGTCCATAGAGCGTGTTATACGGACTCATACCTCGCATGGCCACCAAATTCTCCGGCTGCCGCTCGTGCTCGTTAGCATCGTTCTTGTCCGATTTACCAAGCTCCGATTTGATATGTTGATTATTGTGATCTAATAGTTAAATTTTGAAAAGAAAACGAATAAAAGAGCATAAATTAAATTATATAAAGTTCATTCGAATCTGAAGCGGAAATAAACAAGTTTCTTAGCGAATTAAGTTCTCGAACAAAACAGCTCGAGGCAAACACCCTTGAAATTGTTCGTGGGCGTTGATGCGTGCAACCCTCCGGCAGAGCAGTGCGAAGCTTTCAACTACAAAATGCTCGAGTTTCCGTCGCTTATAGCTTTTGTTGTCGTCTTTTCACTCCCCAGCGAGAGTAAGGGGAATAAATGTATATAGTTGGATTGCGAAAGCCGCCAACTCGAACAAGGACGATTCTGTCGAGAGTCGACGACATCGTCCAGGACCACTTTGCCATGTGCTGCCGACTTCCGGGGAGGCAACCAGAGCATTTTAACAGAGACGGACGGACTAACAAGCTCACAAACAAACAAACAAAGATTTGAAAGTGGTCGTTTCGCCACATAAATCTCACTTAAAAGGTATACGCGACAAATCTTTGCTGCTAGTGTAGGATAATGCAATCTTATTGGTGTGGATGGATGCGTACAAAAACATCAAAAGCATATTGCAACGTCAAAACATGATTTAATGTTAATGGAATTGTGGCTATTAAATTGGACAATAGCAAGAATATCTTAAATTGTTTTAAAGGTCAGAAGAAGATCATTGCGATAGGTTGACTGGGTCCAAAGATATAATGGCTCAAAATGAAAAGTGAGATAATAATCCGATTTATTTTATAGGATTGTGTTATTAAACAAATTTCCTTACCTTGTTGATGGTCAACAGTTCTATATACATCGCTTGATTTCGTAGGCGCTTCTGCCACATCCTTCTCCTTTTCATCATCTGATAACATTCCGTCATCATCTTCGGTTTTATTCTTTGGCTCCCATGTCATTTTGTTTTCCTTTTTTAGACGCCGGCGTGCATTTGCGAACCAGGTAGAGACTTGCGTCAGTGTCATCTTTGTGATAATGGCCAGCATGATCTTTTCACCCTTAGTGGGATACGGATTCTTTTTGTGCTCGTTCAGCCAAGCTTTTAGAGTCGAAGTTGATTCGCGTGTAGCGTTTTTTCTACGTGCTGCTAAATCGTAACTGGGGCCGTAGCTGTAAATAATATATCAGATGTTTATAATCAATGTTAAGTGGGTAGATGCGACGCGACACATCCTTTTTGTTTACGGGCTGCTCACACGGTCTTATATTTTAGTGTCATATTATATGTGTTGGATTTCATGCAACTGTCAAAATAGCACATGAAAATATTACTTTACGGTCAAATGAGTGTGTAAGAAATTTTTAATGCTAACCAGTGGCAACAGAATCACTTTTACAACACTAGTCTGAAATGGATAAATCGGTAAAAAATTTTGCTATATTAGCAATTTATGCAGCTAATAAAAAAATGCAAATAAAAAAGCAAAAATCTGGTTTTGGTGTCGCAAATGATTGCTGCGCCTCATGGTAATATTTTATAAAATATTGCCTTGCGCAGACCAACAAGTGCATAGAAGAAGTGAAACAGCTGATTTTTACTTTTTGTATGTTTTAAAACACTGATCACTACTTTTTGCAACACTTCACACACTGTTACCAAATCACACGGAAATCTTACATGAAATAGAAACGGAGCTATTTCCAAAAATGTCGCGCGACATTGCTCACGAGATATATTTTTTCATGGTCACACGAGATCGCGCGACTATCATAGCTATCTGACCATTACTAAATATAAAAAAGGACAATTTCTTAATTATTTGCTTGAAATTCAAAACCTTTAGACTATTTCAATACTATATGAGCGTGGCAGTGAGTACTTTTCCAGTATACATTTTATCTTTAATGGCCCTTCTTATACCTACATATATGCACTAACATTTATTCTCGGCGTTGCCCATGGTAAAATTTTTTAATTAACAATTTTCCATATTCCGTAAAAAGTAAACAATTTAATGAAGACAAGAAAAGACATTAACTTCTGATGCAGCTTTAAAGAAGAAACAAATACTTGTAAGTCCTAAGAACTTTAACGTGGTTGGTAAGTTTCTAATGCTGACTGAAATAAAAAAATATCCAGGCAAACCGCAAAAGTGGATGGGTGAGTTGTATTTGGACTACATCAAAATGAGGAGCTCGCACCTATTAAATACATGTGAAATGGGTCTTCCCCACAAATTGGCAGGTCACACCTATTAGTATTCAAGTGAAGCATGTAAATTGTTTGTCTATAAGAAGCAAACATTTCAGTTGTCAAATTAATATCAATCGATAAGAAAACTTAGCACAAAAGTGGGCGTGTGGTTTATATGTTAGCTATCCACCTATACCCATTGGTAAACATATAAAGTGTCCGTTCATAATAAACCACTGTGTCAATTTTTAAGATGATATTTACAGCGAAAAAAAATGGCATATAAAAAGTCAAAAATGGAAGATTTGTACCCCAAAATGTGATCTCGGCATGTCAATATGGATAGTATATCTAGGGATCGCATTACAGTTGAATGCCTTAATAATTAATTTCGTAACAAAGCGCAACCACTACCAGACAAACGGAGTTGGCTATATCGACTTGTCTCGATGAACTGATCAAGAATATATGTACCTATATACTTAATGGGGTCAACGATGCATTTTTTAAGGAGTTACAAACTTTCTGACAAAGTTTAACATAATTTCACACTATGTGTAAATGGTATGTACATAGTTTAACAATTTTCATAAGCAATCCAGTTTGCACTTCTCATACAATTCATTTTAGTCATCTTGGTGCTAATACTTAAAATAGGTTATATAAAATATTTAAAAATGTTTTAAAAACAAGTTTTTATAATGTACTAAAAAGTTTTTACAAATTTTCGTAAACTTACGTGTGCCAGAAAATATAATCTAAATATTCAACGTTTGAATTGGAAGAAATATCTGAACATTACCAACATTGACTATCTATGTATAAGCTAAGGCGCTTTTATTTAAGAAAGGGAGTAAAAGCGTCCACGCTTTTGATTCTTATTTTGTTCTGTAGCGAATACAAATTGAATGAATACAATCATATCATCAAATGTATTTTCAGTTCGGTGTTATTTTTGTAGTTAGTACTAAACGAAGTGTCAGAAATCGTGCAAATGATGGAACAAATGTTCTAATCTGCTTTCATTTGCTGGCGCTAGTTTTCTGTGCCGCTAGTTTCAAGTGCATTCTTGTTGGCAATTATTTGTAACTTTGCGAAACGCTGGGAAATTCTTTAGTTTATCTTAATATACTTTCCATGCAGTTTAGTGAATATTTTCCTTCAGTATACTTAACCTGTATGTTAAAAAAAAAAGTGACATTAAGGCATTTAGCTTAGAATATTTACATTAACATAACAAAAAAAAAAAAAATTAAGGCTTAATGCCTATTTTGTATATCATTTGGATGAAATCTTTGGAGCCGTCTACGACATGTATTAACGACCAGAGCCGCTGCTAAATGATTAACATGAGAAGCCAGTAGATCATTATATCTGCCGCTGTGGAAGTTCAACTGTTCCATGACTGTTGGTATTTTCAAATCTCGATGTAAAACTTTATTGCGCATATACCAAGGAGCATCTGTTATTTTACGCAGAACCTTGTTTTGAAGTACTTGTATACGGTTTATATTTGTGGCAGCAGCAGTGCCCCATAATTGTATTCCATACATCCAGGTAGGCATAATGATTGATTTGTATATAAACATTTTATTTTCGAGGCTGAGTTTACAACTTGGGCGAAGTAACCAGTTTAACTTTTTGAGTTTAGCGTAACAAACTGCTGTGGTTTTTTGAATATGCTTACGCCAGGGGCCACATCTTTCAAAGTTAAGACCTAAGTAGCATACATGATCAACATGAGGTATTACCAATTTGTTGAGCAAAACGCAGTTTCCTTGCCTCAATGAAAAAGTACAGTGACTAGAATTTTCGCTATTGACTTTTATATTCCAGCGATTTGCCCAACGTTGAAAATCTACAAGATAGTTTTGAATGTTAGAGGAAGCTTCGTGTGGACAGTGTGAATTTGCAAGTATGGCCGCATCGTCAGCATATGTAGCCAGAAGCATGTTCTCATATACTGGAACTGGCATATCAGCAGTATACAAAGTATAAAGGACAGGACCAAGCACACTTCCTTGTGGTACACCAGCAGCAATGCGGCGGATCCCTGAGCGCTCATCTTTCACCTCGACTGTGAAGGCACGGTTAAGCAAATACGACTTCAAAAGGAGGAATTGCGATGTAGGCAAAATAAATTTAATTTTGAAGAGAAGGCCTTCAATCCAGACTCTATCAAAAGCTTGCTGTACATCAAGAAAACAGAACAGCTATATTCTTTATTCTCATAGGCCTTAAGAATATGTTGGAAAACTCTGTGCACTTGTTCAGGGGTCCCATGGTGATGCCTAAAGCCAAACTGATGATCAGGAATGGCACTCTGGACGTCCAAAGCAGGTAACATTCTACCAAGAAAAATTCTTTCAAATATTTTTGAGAAAGTCGGTAGTAAACTAATTGGTCTATAAAACGCAACAAGGTTTTCTGGTTTGCCAGGTTTCGGTATCATTATAATTACAGCGCAATTCCATTGAGATGGCAAGTGGTGGATGCGTATCATGGTATTATGAGTAGTACCAAAAACATTATTGCTTTATCAGAAAGCGCCTTTGCAACTCTGCCATCAATTCCGTCATACCCCGGGGCTTTCTTTTTCTTAAGCATTTTAATCTGCACACGAATCTCTTGCGGAGAGATAGGCTTGATAGACTGCATATTTGTGCAGCTCTCTTCCAGAAAATTAGCGGTGTCTCGCACATCATCTAATTCAGCTAGATCGAAAGGTGTAAAGCGTCCTTCGAGTTCAGCGGCAAATGCCTCAGCTTTCTCTTTATCCGTGCGGCACCAGGAGATGTTGAAGTCTTTGATAGGCACGTGTCTCAAAGGTTGCCTCTTTACGCAACGTCTCGCATTCCATAAGTTAAACATATAGTTCTTGTTGGGGTCAGCATTGCGAAGCATGTCATCAAAGAATTCACTGCGTACTACATACAGCAACTTTTTCAACTCAGCAGCAGCTTTTTTCCATGCCAAACGATCACGCTCATTACGGCTTCGCATAAAACGACGAAGAAGTCTGCGCTTTAACTTAATCAAGTCCAAGATCTCAACATTTAAAGGTGGCCCATTTAAATCTGGAAGATTCAATAATGATTTATTTTGAGTTGCAAATTCAGCCGCTTCAAAGATATGTCGAGTGAACAACTCAGCAGCATCATCCACGTCCTCAGTATACCAGAAAATCGGTAAGTTAGCTTGTCTTGGCAAAAGCCTCGGCTTATAGGAGTAGACGCATGCAGAAAAGCTGGCATCTACAATAAGTGGTAAATGATCAGAGTTGAGATCCCTAGTGTCAAAGATGCGCAGTCGGCTTGATGGTATGCCAGTATATACTGCAAAATCCAGAGCATCAGGATGACGAGTGCTATCATAAAGGTAGTAAGTCGGCCCTCCAGTTGCAAGCACTTCGAAATTTGAGTTGACAATACAGTCAAACAACGCGCGACCTTTCGGCGTTGAAAGTCTGGATCCCCAGAGGCGATGCTTAGCGTTCCAGTCACCAGCGGCCAGGAATTTGGGACCAAGCATATAAAAAAGTCTTTAAACTGCATCTCAGATAAAATATACCGAGGAGGGCAGTAAACGGCAGCAAAGATAAAGTCTCCATGATCACTAGACACTTTAACAATAGCGGCTTGCATAGCATCAGTGCGCACAGAGCCCAAAGGATGATGATTAAGCAACGAACGAATGAGTACACGCATACGGTTCTCATCAGGGTGGTTAGCTAAATGTATATCATATCCCAACAGCTTATAATAGGATCTACTGCAGAGATGCGTCTCACTGAGCAGCATAATATCAATATGATGTTGGCGTATGAATACTTCAAGTTCGTTGGCTTGATTTGTCAATCCATTGGCATTCCAGATGCCAATGCGTAGTCCTAATTCTGAGAATTTGACACCAGAATTGTCAGAAGATGCATTATTTGACCCTGCATTTTTAACATTTCAGTTTGAGCTTGCACCATATCCTCAAACTTGGCCATGAGTGCACCAAACTTATGATCCATGGAAGATGATGAGCTCTGTTGTGATTCTTGTTGACGTTCTTGCTGAAAATATTGTTGTTGTGTCTGTGTACCTCTAACAGCGTCAGCATAAGAAAGACGCCGACTTGTACCATTTTCAATTGGAAACGATGGTTTAGGATCGGAAGACACGAAAGTGGGAACCGGTCTTGATTTAGGTTTAGAGGGAGCACGCTTTGAGACCATTTCCTGATATACAACGCACCCTCTATAATTAGCTGTATGCGCCTCTTGACAAAGAGCACACTTAGCTGGTTGAGTAATAGATTTGAGACAATCTGTAGTAGCGTGCTTATTACCGCATTTGACACATCTAAACTGATTTCTTCAGTAACGTTTTGTGTGGCCATATTCCTGACATCTATGGCATTGAACCAGATTATCAAATCGGCGTGGGGGCTCAATTTTCACCTTCTGACGGCAAAGAATGGTAATATCATAGACTTCCTTATTATTGTGTTTTTGCTCTAGATCTACGAAGAACATGTCAAGCGACGACCCATTAGCACGACTTTTTGGATTGTGTGCATTTATTACTTCGTGACCCTGGCTCAAGAGGTGTTGCTTAAAGTCATCAATAGTGTTGGAGTGATGTAACCCCATAATATCCACCTTATAAGATCGCTCTTCTTTCAGTTGGTAAGTATGAAACTTGATTTTTTTGCTTTCAAGCCGTTTAACTATTGCTCTGAAAGTATCAGAGTTCTTAGCCATAACACTGACTGAGCCGTTGGTGCCTGTTTTAGTAGTGTAAGTGTCCGCGCTGATAACCTTATCGACAGTTTGCCATAGCCCATTGATGTTTTCTACGCCTGAAACAAATATTGGTGGAGGCTTGTGAGCCTTGCTTACCGAAACTTGCACTTCTTTGGGATCAGATGTGCCTACCGGGTCCTCTATTTCAGAAAGGATATCTTTCTCATTATCATCATCAAGTGTACTAAATTTATTGGTTGAAAGTATGCTCTCAGATGAACCAAATGATTGGCGACTTCTACTGACTCTCTGCGACCCAGTCAAAGTACGTTTGACCTTGTGTGCGGGAACAGTGACCTTCTGCCAGGTAATTTCATCAGAATCAGAATCACTAGTTTCTAGTTCGCCATCAGCGGTTCTTTTTTGATTATTAATCGGCATTTTTTTTTTTTTTAAATATGTGCACGTTGTAAGACAGTATCTGCTGCTGCAAGCGCTTCTGCGGCTGCTGCCGCGGATGCTTTTAGCGTATCTGTCTTCTTGTTGTATTTGTATTTGTTTTTTTTTTAAATTTTATTTACGATGTAAAACACTTCCGAATTACTAACATAACTAAATAATGATGAACAATATCCTAAATAAATCTTGCTCATTTGCCGATATCGGTTGAAAAATATCTCAATGTTGAAATACCGAAGATGTACGATGGCGCACTTTATATAAATTTGTGATCAGCACGGAACAACTTCTTGAGCTATGTCCGTCTGTCTGTCTGCATGTCCATCTATCACTTTGAAATGAAATTTAGTATGGAGCTTTTTACAACCATAAGCAACACAAGTAACAAAATGATCGTGATTTACCCACTTGATGGTATCGAACATTTTTGAATAATCATTGTTAGTCCACTATACAAATATCCACAACCGTCCCAAAGTGATTAAAATAAATATGGTTAAGCATCCTTTCCAAAATTCAAAAACTTAAGTCAGTTCCAGCGTTACCGTGCACTTCAACCGAAGTTAACTTTTGTTGGTTTTTTAAAGCCTACCAACGAACAAAAAACAATTGAAAACTAAAGTTACGTCAGAGAGTAATATAGACCTGCGTACGACGTAATCTTATGTCCATCATTATTGTAGGTATCAAGCTGTACGAAATTTGTTCATTTGTACATTTGTTCAAAAAGATATTTTAATTTTGTGATTTCAATATGAAAAGTATTCCGATTAACAGTTTTTTTGTTTTTTGTAGTGTTGGCTATGTATTTATATATGCATTTTTATAATCTTTATACATAATATGAAAAAGATATTCTCAATATGTATGAAAGTTTGTAACACAGTGAAAAAGCCTTCGAAGACCCCACAAAGTGTATATATTCTTGAACACAACGACAAGACGAATCCATCTTGAGATTTTCACCTGTTTGAATATTTTTAAGACTTTTTATACCATCCACACATAGTGTGAAATGGTGGTATTATCAGTTTGTCTACAAGTATTTAACGCAATAAAGGAGGTATCAAAGATTTCATAAAGTATATACATATACTCTTGATCAGCTTGACGAGACGAGTCGTGTCGATCTAACCATGTCCGTCTGTCTATCCGCCTGTCTTTCTGTTAGTACGTGCGCATTTTTTGGGGATATCTGTTCTACTATTTATGCGAAGCATGCATCCATAAGAAGCCGTCATGTAAAATTTCCCGTAGATATTGACTACAATAAACTCCAACTAAACTCCAATAGAAATGAGTCTATGTGCCGACTAACAACCGGGAATCTTAAAAATATGAGCCTAAAGCGCAACAACATCCAGACAGACGGGCATAGCTAGATCGACTCGTTTCGACGAGCTGATTAAGAATATATATATATATATATATATATATATATATATATATATATATATATATATATATATATATATATATATATATATATATATATATATATATATATATATATATATATATATATATATATATATATATATATATATATATAGAGAGAGATATATATATATATATATATATATATATATATATATATATATATATATATATATATATATATATATATATATATATATATATATATTCCACGAAATATTAAATAGTAAAACATTAACGTGGAGTGTGAATTTGTATAGGGGCTACCCAAAAAGTGGGCGGCACACGCCCATTAGCATATGTGTGTGATAAAAACCCACCATATTGAAGTTCAAGCTGATATTGACTTAAAGAAGTTTTTCATAAAAAAACTCAAAATGGGCAATGCTTTTTTATGGGGGCTATCATAAAAAGTGGACGGGACACACCATTTAGATATGTGAATGAAACGACTGTCCAGATCGAAAATCAAGCTAATATTGATTTAAATAAAGAAATAAAGTTTGTCTAAAAAAAAACACAAGAGTGCGCGGTAGGATTGGGAATGACAACTAGATAAAATAAATATGCGCAACAACATCCAGACGGACATAGCTCGACTCGTTTCGTTGAGGTGATCAAGAATATATAGAACTTTCAGACAAATTGAAAAGACCATTTCACACAATGTGTGAATGGTATAATAATAATAATGGTACAATAATAATATGTGAATGGTACAACAACATAGGTCAACATGGTTTAGTTATTGGAAAGCTAAGGGTCACTTCCGAAGTAATTTGCTGCGTAGAATCCGAAACTGTCAGGATTTTGAGATATTTGAGGTTATGTACCCGGGTAATGACGTTGAACGCCATAACTTTGCGAAAAAAATCGTATTTGATCTCTTGAACTCTTAAAATAAAGGGTAAGAGTGGTACTAAATGATTCGGATTCTACACAGCAAATTACTTCGGAAATGACTCCCAGCTTTCCAACAACTTACATGACCCCGGTATTTGTAGGCCTGTGTAATGCGCCATTTCATGAACGTGGATAAAATATATATCCATTTCAGCACATCAGTGATCAAGCAGTAGATAAAATTGTGATTTTCTGTGGTCGGATCAGCATGACAACCTTCTAATTTCTGTCCGTCTGCTTGCCTTTCATATCTGCTGTCAATTGCTATCAAACAAATGCTTAAGGATGCAGATTGCTTAAAATTTGACAGTATTATATTAACAGCTGGTAGTTGTGCTTAGAAGTGTTGCTTTTAAAATTAGTACGCAGGAAATTCCAAAAGTCACTGACATCAAATTGACCTCGTATTATAACTAGGACGAAGTTTGTAACGCATTGATGGAACAATCGGGATCCTCACAAAGTATTTACATATATCTATTCTTGATTAGTTATGACACAAATGTTGTTGGCGGACTCACGGTAAAACACGTAAATTTGTCTACCTTCGTAAGAATAAAAATAATACGACGATCCCGATATTTGAAAGCGAGTCAGATTCACATTCTGGCGCTGACTGGTGAACCCCTAGTTTATTAAGCAGTTACCGCCTCACTCAGATTCAGTTTCATAGATGGTGTTAGTCACAGCTGTCTCAGAAGCTCCCTGTAGCTAATGAGTTGCTCGAAGTTTTGTCAACAATTTGTTATCTCGGACGGCAACTTTAAACAGTAATTATCAGCCGTGCGATGAGTAAATAAATTTGTAATCAATTGTGGCCGGAAATGGATATGTTTTTTAGAGTAAACTATTTAGAACGTCGGGAATAGCAACATCAAGATTGTAAGTACAAAACCTTGCGGAGAAAAAGTGAACGAACGAATGTTTTTTACAAATTTAAGAGGTCGACTTAATTTTAAACTGCCTTTTATATGACCCTACTTAATTCTACAAATCCTCGATACTTGGTATGCGAATAAAGCTATTCAATAAAGACGCA
>JAWNNQ010000353.1:0-52500 GCA_035044765.1 Leucophenga montana | reverse complement strand
GAGCTCTCCCAGAGGTCGAAATTCGACCAATAATAAAAAAAAATAAGTGAGTCGCAGAAAACACTATCGCCACTTAATGTCAAAAATTAATTGATAAAACTTAGTTTTAAGTGTTTTGAGGCGAAAGCGTTTTCAGCGACACTTCGATTGATTTGAAAGAAGCAAGTCTTAAATTTGTAGCTGGATGAACTGTTTGCAAATTATAACTTACTCGTTGTGTTTAATAAGTGTTTTACGTCTAAAATATTTCATCGACTTTGAATATTTTTGCTCCTCTAATATCCTTTCCACCAAAAAAAATCAAGCGAATAAGTTGTGTTTAAGGCAGGTAATATGGTAGTGGAACTGTTTTCCCCTTGCCTATTTATATACCCAACTGGTCCTGTTTTCGAAACCGAAAAAAAAAACAAAAGTAGTCCCAGCTTTAATTTCAGGATGCCAATTCCAAATGAATTCAAATCGCAATATTATTCTGAAAGTGAAAACGGAATATTTGAACAAAATCACTTCCGAAAATTGTTTTCAGATTCAAAAACCGGAACTGCTGGATAGTTTGTAGAAAACAAAATTTGGAGGCAAGTCTAGGCCTACTATGAAATAATATGATGTGCACTGCGCATTATATATTCGAGCACCTATAATATAGCTCTTATTTATTCTGGCTTTATGCATTTAACTAACATGCAAGTAAATGAAACTATTTCCATTTGGTTGTTTTTTTCATATAATACTAGTTTCGTAGATGTTTTAACGCGTAACGTAACCTTTAGACGAAAATGTACTTATTTAACATGATGCTTGCAACTATTGCTACTGGCCGCTTTTAGGACCCGTTTCTGGGTAATTTTACAATCTTTTTTTGCTCATTAATTATGACTAGATAAATTGTTCAAACTACTTTTTTATTACACTAGTTAATAGCAAAAAATATAAATTTTCTCGTACACTTTATAATTTAGGTGCGTTGAGCAGGGAAAAGATATTGATATTTTATATTCTTCTTTTGGGGCGTTCACATAGATAACGGCTCATTAGAGCATGTAACGGTATCCAATTCGTTTCGATCTAATGCAAAAATTAGTTACAAATGATCCATCCAACATCCTTTGTTCCGCATTTTTAATTGATCAGTTCCGAAAAATATCAGGCCTAGCAGACCAAGATCGGATAAAAAATGAAAATCATACATTGAAAAGCACAAATATACCGTTATCGATGTAAATGGCTCAAATGAAAAAAAAAACACTATGTTTTTCGTGTTCCACACTAAATTTGCTATATGTAACAAAAACTCGCAATATGAACTTTTTTATTTCATACAATGGAGATGGAGATGTCATGAGAATCTGAATTTTCTTTATAGTATTCAAGATCTAGGTATTAATACAGACGTATAGACGGACATACATGGTTATGTTTGCTCGACTTTTCATGCTGATCAAGAATATACATACATACTTTATCTCTCTGAGATATACATACAGTAATAGGGTCAACGTATCTTATTAGACAGCCACTAAGACTAGCACATTTGTCCTTTCATTTGAGGGCTTCGTCGCACATTGGCAGTTAACTTTCTGAGTTATCAGATCAAAATGATGTCAATGCCGAAACAAACGAGCAGAGGTAAAATCCACAGAGTTCTTGCCTAATACAGCATACGAAAATGACAACAAATTTGCGTAAAAAGCAATTCAGTCGATGACGATTCATCTGTGATTGTATTTCTGTATTCGTACAACTCTTTGTCAACATTCCAACTCAGTTCTCGTTCTCTCCACGTTGATGTTTGTCCAATTTGACTCGAATACTGCATGTCATTCATGTCTCACGTTTTCATTCCTGCTGCTGAATTCATTCAGTGAAATTTTACGCGCAAGTCGTCCATTTCATGCTCGTTCTCTCTTATTCCGGTCACTGTGCAGTGACTTATGCCTCATTTAAATTTTAAAGGCGAGGACGGACGTACGACTAAGGACAACGTTCGTAAGATCGCTGCTTATCGATATCGTATAGCAGCATTTTGTGCAAAGTATGGCGAAATATGCAAATTGAACGAGGCGCTGTCAACGCCATAGTCAGAGACACAACCGATCGAGAACCGAAACTCCACTAAACACTGACCACGCAATAACATATCAAGTTTCTTAATGACTGCCACATGGTTCTGTCTCAGTGACAATGGAACGTTCTATCTGCAGAATCCATGGCATTAAAGTGATTTTTGAGGTGATATTAGTCGAAGGTCGTTTCGACTTCTACATTGGATCCAAAGGTCCAGGAAGTCATCTTTCGATCGTAGATGTAGCGATTTAGATTTGACTGAGCTTCCTTTGGCACATGTGAAATTTATGGATGCGTAGATACCAAATGAACAACACTCAACAAGAATTTATTGACTGAAGCAATCGCGGATAACTCATTCAATTTGTTTTTTCGTCAATCTATACCTATTGAATAAAGTTACGAGTATGCATAAGTGACTAGGCTTTGTCAGTTGGGTGTCTCTGGTAAAACGAACGCTACGTATAACATAATCGTAATTTAAACGCCTCACTTTCATAGCCCGCGGTGGGCAGCTACCGCAGAATCGGTGCAGGCTATGATTACGGTTGCTCCTGGGAAGCCACTCGCGTGTGACAGCGATGATGGCGGCAACGATTTCACAGACTAATAATTGTAATTCCGCTAAAATGAATGCGCTGATTTTCAACACCTTTAGCTGGCATAATGCTATCTAATCGCCTGACCGGCTATTTAGCATGCACACTTCGTCAATAACGATACCACCGCAACAAGTCCTTTTTGAATTCAGAATTATAATGAAATAATTTTTATGAATGAAATCTAATGAGATCTTTATGTTTATTCACCGATATACTGTGCCTGGTCACCAGAACCAGAACAAGTTTACCCCTAGAGCCCCGGAATCGTCTAACAGATACTCGTAGTTTGAAAGTTACGCTTCTTTTATATATGTATCTTCATTGTAGTGTGAACTTCCATGAGCCTTTTTCCATTTTTATTTTTATTATTCCTATTTTTTTTTGCATTGTGGACATCCTTTTCATTTTTTGTGGCCTCATAAAAAAAACATATCGCCCCATTCGCTGTCGACGACAGTCATCGCTTCTAGTGCGGCTGCTGCTTCTGGTTATTATCGGCACGCAAGTCAGTTTATTTTTAATGATTCTCACTATCCTACTTTGTCTTCTGTTGTGGTATCTGTTTGGTTTGCTCCTATTGTCGCCGTTGCGCTATCCAAACGAACTGACTATTGTGGGGAAACTCTTTCGGACGCTTCCGCGAAACTACAAGCAATATAATGCGGTTACAAGGGATATGAGTGCTGTTGAATGTCTAAGAGAGTTATCCTATAGAGAAGGAAGTGCTTTATGTAACTTGTATAAAATGCGAACAATTTAGAAAATATCAGATTGTGCTCCCTTTAGTTTTATTCGAAACGAGAATAAATTATTGTAATTGTTGAACTCAAAAGGTTACGACTGCAATGAATAAACGTTTAATTTCAATCGTTATGACAGCCATAATATATAAAAATTCTTGGCTAATATTGAGTTTTTCGGTAGCCACATGTTTTCTAAGCGCAGTTAAAATAAGTAAAAGTGCTGAAATGGAATATATTTGTAATATTGTTGTAAAACGAAAAAAGGGAACATAAGTTGGACGAGGTAGATGAATCGTCTGGTAGTTATTGAGTATTTTTGGGCATCCATTTCCAATATATCCAGCTGTATCCTAGACTTATATTTCTTGCAGTCAAATATAGTATCCATATTGATATACAATGCCCACTTTTTTGGATATCTTCTTTTCTTCACATAAGTATCAAAGGACGTGTCCCACCAACATTAGGGGTACCACCATCCACTGTATAGATGCTAAACAATTTGAAATTTCGAAGCTAACGTTTATTTATTTATTTTTTTTTTTTTTTGCTAAGTAATTGAACTGCAGTGTACGAGAGAAACATTTCCGGAACAGAATCCCTTACAACATTGTATTGATACCCCGACAACTATAAAGAAAAAGAATTTTGCGCACGAAGCTAATTTTCATTTGTTGATACTTGAAAATTACAGTTTGTCACCTTGCGTGAACAAAGAGCGAATGAAAGCATATTGCGGCGCAACTAAGTGTGAAGTAACAGACACAGAATTGTATCCACTTTTACATAATGATAAAGATTATTATGATATTTGAATATCATTTTTTTTTTAAATTAATCCATACAATCGGGATAGCTCACATAGTGTGAATAGTACGGTATTATAATTTCGTCCCAGCGATTGCAACATCTTAAAGGAAGTTTCGCAGACCCCAATTATTATTGATTTAGTTGACGAGACGAGTTGTTCTAACCATTTCCGTCTATCTCTTTACAAACATCCCCATCTTGTTACTCAGTTTTTGCTTTTTTTTTTTTATTTAACGAAATATTTATATGCGATTAGTGTCCTGCTACCTTCTAGGCAACTTAATATTATCAAAATTTGATTTAAACGATTATTTACAGCTATGGTTACATAGGTTATATACAGAGTTTAATAGAGGTACGTTTAGTGACTATTAATTAAGTTTCTGCTTTGAAAATATTTGTGGACCGAAGGTTAGTCTTCTATCCAGGATTACACCAAGGTATTTGTATGCCGGCTTGTGATTTAGCACTCTTCCGTTAAGTGAGACACCAGGGCGGTCGCCTTTCCGATTTGTGTATGTCACATTTGCACATTTGTCGGCATTGATGCACACGTTCCTGGAAAGCGTCCAAGTACTGCTGAAATGCACTCGTGGCCTGGATAATGTCAGTTTTTGCTGTTTTTGGTTAGAACGTTGATATTGCGCGTGTTTTTGTATGCTTATTATATAGATATCACACCTATACACGGAAATTGGTGGTCGAATGTTATATGGGAACATTGGTTTTTTTCATCCGATAGCTTTGAAAACCGGTTTTTATACTTTACAAAAATAAAAATCCTGATTTGCGGCTTTCAGAAATTCAAATGCTAGGTGGTGAAAAGATGCGGTCGAATGTTATATGGAACAAAAATTTTGTTTTAATCTAATCGACTTTAAAACCGGTTTTCTCTATCACTGTGATGATCATATATATGTGACATAGATTCGGAGTTTTAGTCAATCTTCGATGGGTTTAATATTACTTCTAGTTGAATTTTTAAGAATTTTGACACGATTTTCAATGCAGTATGAGAAATGTGTCAGGTTTTTTTTTTCATTTCATTCTCTTTTTTTCACAGATCACGCATGACTAGTGTCATACTGTCATCTTATTTTTATTCAGTATTGGTTGACAATTCATCATGGAAAAACTCACACCGCAACAACATCTCCACATTATTAAGCTGTATTACGAAAATCTTCCTTCTGTAAAAAAAAAGTTTTTTGTGAACTTTGAGCAACATATAATCGACATTCCGAGCCCACTATTGCCAATACGATCCGCAAATTTGAGTCCAAATGTAAGTTATTGGCTGAATAGACCACATCCACCCCGTAGTAAGGATGAATATTGCGGCTGTAGCGGAGAGTGCTGCTGAAGACCCTGACCAATCGATTCGACGCCGTGCGCAACATCTTGGCCTCTCGTTTGGGACATCTTGGCGAATTATACGCCAGGATCTTGGTTTAAATGTTTACAAAGTCCAACTCGTTTAAGAATTGTAGCAGCCAGACTTGAATTTAATTTCAGTCAATGGGCTCTGCAATAGCTCAATGAAGAACCGCTGTTTTCAATGGATAATGGTGAGCGCTACCGCATCATGATAACGGACGGCGACATTTGGTTTCAGCTACAATGGCATCATTGAAAAATCACACCTCTGGTTTTTTTTCTTTGGTTTATATTATATATCAAGTCTTCGTGTATAAGGCAGCTACGATTCAAGACTTGGAAGCCAAAAATAATCGCCTAGTTCGGGAGATACCGGTAGCAATGCTGAAAAAAGTGATCGAAAATCGACCTTCTACCAAATGGACCACCTACAGCGTAGGTAAAAAGTAAATGTCTGAAATTGGTCTTTTGGGTCAAAATAAAGATTCCGATTTCCAATTCTATTTTAAGTGTTTTATATAAAATTAAAGAAGAAAAAACTAAATGAATAACCCGTTATATGATCGTCTGAACTGCATATTCAATAATTTTGGTGAATAAATTCGTAAATTTCGAAAAAATTTATTTTGATTCAATTATTTCCTGTGATATTGCATAAAAATTGAACTGAATCGTTTATCATATTGGTTTCCACTTCTTTCATTTATATGTTTTATCTCATTTTTCAGTACAGTTTGCGGTGAAATTGATTTTTATTTGGATCTCGTTGTACTCGCGAAGCTGAATAGCTGTCCTACGAATTGATAGCAAAATTGACGAACTGAATTTACATATGTAAAGATCCATATGAAAATTGAAGGTGGCATACCAGCAAATAAAAATGAAAGTTAATATGTCCTGACAAAATCGACTAGAGCATACTTTGCATGCTCAACGATACAGACGTTCGCGAAGAACATAAGGCCTCCAATAACTTAAATTACCTACACCAACTTGTATGTTTGGGTAATACTGGTGCCATGAAGATATGCCGAGCATATGTACTTGGGCTATTGTGATGCATTCTTCACTTTCCTAAACTCTAGAAACGGATGTTATTATTAGTGCCAATATCCTGCAAGTAAAGACGTCGCAGACGTCACATTTAAAATATCACTTTAATGCTATAGTGATTGTTTCAAGCCTACATTCCTACAAAAGAACTACAAAGTGGACGGTGAGTTTATATGGTCTTCTTCTGGGGTCTACTGGCCGGGATACGGTAATTAATATATGTAATGCTTCTGTTCACTATAAGTCCCCATATCGAATTTCAAGTATATTTCGAATTTCAAGTATATATAAGTATGAAATTATTAAATTTGTATAAACTTGTATATGTGTACCGCAGGAATATAAGAACTCTCTATATCCAATTTCATATAGATATCTTAAAAACTGAGTCACTAGTTTTGACATGACTAGTACAGACATGGCTAGTTCGATTCGTCTAGTCGAGCTGGTCAGGAATAAAAATGTTTTATAGAGTTATAAACTCCTTGACACAATTGTAATACAATTCACACTAAGTGTCAAGAATATGAAAATCAAAATCAGCAACCCCCATGTATCTTTTTTTCAGCCACCGCCATTTTAATTTAACTATCAATGATTGGCATCGGGTGTACTCATGCATGTCTATTTTCAGCACGTTTAGATAAATTGAAATGGGTCAAAAATGTGTCCAAGATGTAGACATACAAATAAACACACATTGTATTCAAAGTAAATTATTGTAATAGAGAGCAAACTAATCCAATAATTTAATATTTGCAAGATGGAAGTTACATTTCGTAGAACTTTCAGAAGCTTTTGTAGGTGCAAGGCTAATTTTATAACTTTTGTTTCCGTGACTGATAAAAATCTGCCAAGTACTGTGGAAACAATAGATGCCTTACTTAACTTTAGGATAACAAGAGGCGAAGAAGTCAATAAACATCAGTGTCCTAGATATATAGGGTGCGAAGTAGTCAAGGATGAAAGTTCTTCAAGCTTCCAAAGCCTATGTCTGTTTATCTACCATTATACATAAAAGTGCATTTGTATGTTGCTTATAATATCTAAAACTATGCAATATTTATGAAATACTCGTATTATCATATTATTAGACGAGAGAGGAAGGTTATAGGCTAGGACCCGGTAAGTTGAGCTGGAGAATAGTACATATTTGTATGTGAAGGGCACTGGGAAAAATAAGTTCCACTGAAAAATCGGTGCCACGCCCACGGAGTACTCAAATATCGTTGTAAAACAGAATCAGCTAGATCAGTATGGATTTTAAAATTTAACAATCATAATATATCTTGTTCACACATATATGTATGTATGCGTTTATAAATAAGTTCATAACAAAAATCGTATTTCTGAAACAAAAAGAAATTTATAACTAATTCCGCAATTGCAATGGACCCAAAATTTCTTGCAGATTGCAGTCAACCGAACTGAGGCGGCAGAACTAAAAAGCAGACTTTCAGTTGAATAGGAGGTGTAAGTGAAAATGAAGGAAAATTACAGCCAAAACGGAAATCAATCGTGTGATTCTGCGGTTAAGTTTGCAGTACTCGCCGCCGTCAAGATATGTAAGCCATTGCAGATTTAAATACATACTCGTAGATATACCTAAATGTACAATGAAACGACAAGCAAGCGAGTGCAGCAGAAGCCTAGAGTGAAAATCTGGTGCCCATCACTTTATGGTTATTAATTTTATGATTTATGTTGAAGCGCATGGAGCACCACCTTCCCGAAACCGATGCGGCTTCTTCTATATCTATTGTTTTGACTGTTTTTTTTTTCTTCTTCTCATGTTGTTGTTAATTCTGTTGTGGCGTGCGTGTGCAGTTTATGTTCATGTTCATGTTGCATTTCTTTTTGCTGCATCTGCTGCTACTGCTTGTGGTACATATTTGTTGGTGAATTTGAGTTGCGTTTATTGACTTATATATCCAGCACACATACCTACATGTATATATGTATATTGTAAATATAATTATAAGGGAGATGTATGTACCAGCGTGAATTTAACTCAGTGAAAGATGCGTTGAAAACTTCATAAAATATTTGTATATAATCTTGTATATACTCTAGATAAGTTTTTGATTTAAACATATACATCTTATACATCGTATAGACATTATTTCACACTCTGTGCTTTAAGTATTATCAAAGTAAGAGACAATACTAAATAATTTAAAAAAATAATTAAAACAGTCGGCCTTGTGCAACAATACCTACGCTCAAAGCGTTTCTAGGACGAGACCCATGCCAAACATTATATTTTTTAATGTTCCGCTAATGATTGCAGAGAATATCCATACCATTTTTCAATTTATATCGCCAATGCTAATGCGTTTCAAACTTAATGAGGATTAAGACCAACTCTAAGAAAGCCACCAACATCCTTCTCTCTATCTCTCTCTCTCTCTCTCTCTCTCTGTCTTTTGCTTATGGGAACAGCTCTGAATATATCTCAGAATATGAAACGGTGCAGGGCATCAACGAGTCGCTCACCTCGACTAAATATGAATATCACTCTATCGTGTTTACTTTGTATTTATTTGTGGTTTTCTCATAATTTTCTTTTTATTTATTAAATTAGCAAAATTTCCAATTCGAAAATTATGAAATGCAATATTCAGTTATAGGTATAAATACTCGTAGGTGCGAATGCCTCTTCTGGTAGTGCTGTTGCGATGCTGCTGGTGTCTGTCCACAATGCGTTTGCTAGCAAAAACAATGGTTGCAAAAATCAAACAAAAGGCATCCCAATTTCGACTGCGAATCACTTATTGAATGCTCAGCATTCATACTGAGGCTCTGTTCACTTGCAATCGCGCATTTATGTACGTGCAGATCTATTGCCATCCTTTCATCCTCCTTCCTTCGCCCATCGGTTTGTCAGAGTGCCTTGACATCGACTCCTTTCCAAATGGAATAAATATTCTCACATTCATTGGATAGCAAGCTCCACGCTTCTGGTTGACATCATCAATTGAACCGAACACGTACTTTGTGTTTTTGTTCCTCACTAGGTCCAACCATGGTGAAGCTCCAACGCTCCTTCAACGTTGTTCGTTGTTCATTGTTGTTGGTCCTTTTATTGCACTGACAGTTACTGCAACATCTCATCTTATTGTCTTCTGTGTTCATTCGATGGTTGGTTTTATTTTTGTTTGCTCTGCGTTTGCATTAAAAATTCATAAATCAATTATGGAATGCGCGCGTTGAAAGTATTTAGTCTCACTCTCTGTCCGCTGCATTCTCTCTCTCTCTCTCTCTCTTTCACTCTTTTTAGTCGCTGTGCCAAGGACGTCATACCTCTAAAAAGGAAATGCATGAAGCGCACCTGCCGCATGCTCTCCGCCATCCCATCATCCGCTTATTCGTTCTTGCGGCATGTGAGTGAATGTGAGATATTTTTGCAATGAAATGCGTAAAATACACGATTGTGAAGTATGTATTATATGTACAGATATTGTATAAATATTTTTAATTTTTCCTTTTTTTATTTTGCAATTTAAAATGCAGTTAAGCAAGATTTATATTATTAATTCAATATAAAATATTTTTCACATTTTGGTTTCTTTTTATGGCAGTTTAACTGCAAAAATTTAAATTAAATTAATGAATTTGTAAGTATTTAAAAATTCTTTCACTTGACTTGTGTCATTTTAAATTTAAGTCACGTAGTAAACACTTAAAAACTGAACTGATTTTATGATTTTCTAGAATTGTATTGACTATACATATGTACGTATGTACATACATGTGCCATACATATTTATATGTTTACTCGAATATATGTACATAGACACCCATTTACAAGTAAGTCGAACTCCGTATTATATTACATTTCGATCAACTTTAATAACAGTCAATATTATGAATTTAAACATTTATGTATTTAGCTTAATATCCTTTCAAACATGACCAAGTACAAAACCTACACTGTCTGGCAACAGAGACAACAACAATAATAACAAGAGCATCAACAAATGTAGCAACAACCGCAGCACTTTGCACATCTGCAACCATAATTATCGTCGATAATCTGGGCATCCATTATTTTAATTATTATAATTTAACCAAGTTTGCATATTATAATAAATGGACAACCATTCCGGTCATTTTAGCATAAATTTATGTTGAAGACCGCAGTCTCACTCATGAACACACGCACACATACAAGTATGGTATGTACATACGAATATAATGAAACAGAGCGTAGTATAGGCTCATATACGATTTATATACGAGTACAAACATTTACATACACAGATGCAAAAACTCATGCAGACATGCACAAAACAGCTTGGACCCAAGACTAGACGAGCATTTACAAATGGCGACGCAAAGCGAAGACAGCTCTAAAACTCCATCCCACTTCATCCCTATTTCATTGCCGTCGCCGTCGTCTTCACCACATTGCCCCAGCACATGCAACTTTTCATTCTATACTAATTTGAATTAGTGCCCACCACATTTCACACCCAGCAATGGCTGCAACTCAACTCCTCCGCGTGCTCCACAGTCCTGTGGGCGTCCTTTGTAGCTACAATAATTATAACAAAAGCTCTAGCACATTGTGTACTGCGTCCCAACGCAACGGATCAGTCCACCATCACCTTCCTTCACCGACGACAGCAAGGCGCATTGTAAGTCAAATGGACGCCATAACGGGGTGACGACTGCTGCAGCAGAACCACCAAAATGTCCTATATCGTACAACATTTCATTGCGGCCATTATGGTACCGTACGTTGAATATTTATAATGTGTATTGAACCAGCGACTCTCATACTTTTTTTGCATCAAATCTAATTTTATTTTTTCAGTCAAATATCCTGTTTAAGCGCTTCACACGTAACAAGAAAAGTATTAAAATGTTATATCGGTGTGTGCAACCGTATAGTCATTTTCAACTGAGCATTTCCAGGTTTTGGAGATATTGGTTTAAAACTCGACTTACATATACGCATAATGATGGTCAGATATAAAAATGACCAACGCTCACTACGCACACACCACTTTCCAAACATAGACGAAGAGCGTTGTGGTTATATGTCTTACTATCGAAATTAACTAGCACGAGACTTTTGTACCAACGTTTTCAAAAAAGTATTGCCAATTACAATAGTCCTCAGCCAAAATGTGCATTTGACGCAATATTTTCTTCGTATTGATTTTGCAAAATAACCTTAAGCATATTCATTTTTGAATTTTTATTAGAAAGTCGGTTCACTATTTTAGCTATATGTTAGAGTAAGAAGCAACCAATCTGACTGGACTTGTATTCAAATAAAGATGATGAACTTGATTGGAAGTTTTGAGCACAAATATTTAAAAAGTATCGGTTTCTATAAAAATAGGTAAACAATTGTATTTCCTTTTTAAATAGGAAACAAGAAAAGCGTTAACTTCAGTTGAATGAAGCGACCATCAATAATATGCCAACATATCGAATTTCAAGATGATATTGACTTTTTTCACTTTTTTGACTCAAATAGTGGGTGGGAAACGCCCATTTGTATATGTATATGAAGGGGCTGTCCACTAAATCGCATTTCAACCTAATATTGACTTTAATAAAGAAGTTTTTCATACAAAAACACAAAAGTGGGCAGTGAGTTTTTATTGGGTGCCCCAAAATTAATTTAGATGTGAAGCGTTTGTCCACTAGAAGCTACCATATTAAATATTAAGTTGAAATTGACTACAATAAAAAAGTTTTTCATACTCCAAAAAGTAGGCGTGGTGGTTCAATCTTGATACGTGATACTAAAAGAAGTGTGTGTGCAAAATTTCAACTGGATAGCATAAAAATTGGTCCCAAAAAAATGCACAGCAACATACAGACGGACAGACAGATGCACATGGCTAGATCGACTTATCTCGTCGAGGTGATCAAAAATATATATACTTTATGGGGTCTACGATGCCTCGCTTAATGCGTTACAAACTTTCAGACAAACTGATAATACTATTCAAAACCCTCTAAAAATAAATAAAAATGTTTACCCAGTTTTATACATACTGTATTTATTGAACTTTTAAAATCTATGTAACATAGATAATGAAATATAAAAATATATAGTCGTGATTAACACAACAGGAGGAGTCAATGTAGCCAATGCCGCCTGACTCCCACCCGTCTGTATCTCCGTCTACTATTAAATAGCCATATTTAGTGTCAAGTTTATATACATATTAATATGGCATTTATTAATTGTTTTTGTTTAGGCTTAAAACTTTATTTATTTTTTGTTGGTTTGGATATAAAACTTCTATACGATTTGAAATTTTATGTGAAGGGTATTATAGTTACTGTTCCACGGAGTCAATCTCTTGTTTTTCATTCATTATAACTGTTAAGTATACAATTTGAAACTTCGTGTGGAGGATATTATAGCTTCAGTAACATCAAAAACTTTCGACGGGGATTATATTAAAACCAAGATATCGATGAATCTTTATTTGGGGATGAAGCACCAGCATAAGATACTACACATATATTGATTGTATATATAGAGAGACCAATAGTTCACTGAAGGAAGAAGTGATCTTCCAATATCGTTCTTTGACTTCTCGTGAGATTCAGGCGGATGCGGAGCTGCACACAGTCAATACTACATTAAATTTGGTCACCAAAATATTAACGGGCCACTTCACTCTTTTCGAGCAGTGGATAGCCAACTAGTGCATAATCCAAAAAAACTAAAGTACAGGATGGCGATGATTATAACTACATTAAGAAATTCAAACAATTTTTTTTCTTCAATTCGCACAATTTATTTATTATACTCTGCTCTGCTCGGACACCCCATGAATTGATCAGCACGATATGTCGATCTGGAAATGTCCGTCCGCCAATCTTTCCGTCTGTATGTCAGATGGAGTGAAAATTTCTCTGATTAGAGAGGACTTAGAGAAACCAAACTCACGACATAGACTGTCTAGGTATCGCACTGTTATAAGTGTATCTTAACATTTCATAACGTGCAAAGTGTTTACCGCAGAGGTAAAAACAAAAGCAGTTCGCAATTTTTTTTTATTAATATTTGTCATAATTGTATTTGCCTCAAGAATTGTGTAAGCGACTTGAAAATGCATTTTATAGAAAGGAAAATTTGTGTGTAAATCGAGCTCTAGAATATATGAAAAAAATAATGCGTGTGGAGGGTATTAAATATTCTTCTAGTGTTTTTGGATATTCTTACTGATAGATATTGATAGTATTAGAAAAAATTATTTGGTTTGAAGCCCCTGAACGAATGCCGGCCCAGACTCCATACCGAGTTTTAGAAAAATTGAATAAAAATGAGGGCCTAGTTGTCTTATTGACACACAGACAGACTGAATAGATGGAACTGTGAAACATTTGAAATTATATACATTGACTATTTAAAAATGTTTCATACAACAATTAACAGGTGCATATGTGACCATAAGATGCCACAATACCGAATTTGAAATTGTTATTGGTTATAATAAATATGGATTCCATGTAAACAGCTTAAAATAATTGATGGGGCCTCACAGTATTATGAGAGTGCTACGCTAATTTATGTTACAAGTCTCCACCGTGCATTACATGGTAATACGAAGCATATCCAGAAAGTATGTGTACTGAGGCTATCACGGCCGGGGGATTTTATTTTCGTCATGATGGCAACACTGTAGTGTAGCCTGACTTCTCCCCTTTGCAACGAGACCCGTTCGAGGTCAGTACGTTGAGAACTGTCGCCGCGATAACACGTTTCGTGAGCAATGTCAATCCAGTCTCCCGCCAAGTGCGAATAAACGGCATCATCCGTCATCTCGTTTGGAAGGGAAACCTCCGTTTGAGATTTACAATGAGGTGAAAACTGCATATGGTCATAAAGCTATGAATCGTACGAATCTATTCAAGTGGTGTCGCGAGTTTAAAAACGGTCGTACGTCTGTGCATGATGATCAGAGGAGCGGAAGACCTTCAATTGTGATTGACGAAATTGTGGAAAAAATCTAAAATCGAAAATCGCTCCGTGATGATCGCAGATTGATTATGGATGAACTTTCTGCGATGTTTCCGTAAATACTACACGAAACAATCACAGAAACCCTCGGATATCAGAAACCGTCCGCGAGGTGGGTCCCAAATGGTTGGCGGGAAACTACTTGGAGGAAGGCATAAAAAAATTGATTGAAAAAATAGCTTACATTATGTACTAAAGTATCACGTAATTTTTTTGTTTAAATAAAAAATTTTAAAACCTACAAAAATTCAGTACACTTACTTTCTGGATATGCCTCTTATTAAGTGTTATATAAAAATGTTTTATACATAAACGCACAAGTAGACGATTTGTTTGTAATGGTGCTACATCAAATTGTGAACGAGATACATACGAGAATGTTCTAAAAAATCCGGCATACCATCAAAATCCAACATACCATCAAGTTCATATTCACTCTAATTAAAAAGTTTTTCATAATAAAACCAGTAAGCTGAGGGACTAGATCCCGTAACCATACTCACACGGGCAGGGAGGGAAACAGACGGGGGAGATAGACAGACATGGCTAGATCGACTCCTATGGGCAAACTGATCAAGATAGTAGTTCTACATTTTATTTCTTGCTGGCTCGAGATCAATATATTCAGGTGAGACACGTGTTTCGGACTCGCAACGAGTCACCCGTCAGTCGCCGACGATTCTTGCGTAGTTGCTGTTAATGTTCTGGACAAGCATACTCACAGAGCTGTGTGAACTGCACTGGGTTTTTCATCACATTTAGTTTTAAAAATGATGGAAGGAGTACTTTTAAGCCGTGACAAAATTCAAATAATTATAATTATTTTTGTTTCGAATAAAGTGCTCGCGATAATAGCTCTATCCTTGTACAGGTTTGCACTAACTCCTCCATGAATGTATTTCAATACAAAAGCAGAAAAGCATTTGTCAAACACCTTAAAATGCTACAAGAAAACTGTGTTTTTTTTTTTGTAGGGTGGGCCAACAATGTTTTACCTTGGACAAAGGAAAGACGCACAAACAGTTTAAATATGAAACACCGTCGTCACCAGATCTGAACATAAAAATAATATCGTTCACACAGATTATGAAGGTTTCACTTCAGACCGAAGTGCACAGAGAAATTCTAGTGGCCAAAGGTGTGTATCAGGTATACGAAAATATCAGGTGTATGAAAACATACAAAGTAAAAATGCAATGCAAATAAAAATATGCGATATAAAATCAATAATTAATTTTGATAAAATGTGTGCAAGCCAGGTAATCGTTAAATACAATAATTTAACTTATAATTGGGGGAGGGGCAGGTTTGTATGGGTGCTGTCCCTTTAATGAGGTTGGCATGTTTATTTAAAACACTATCTGAAGAATGAAAAGGAGAGTTTAAATATCCAAACTTGAAGTCTCAATCTTTTAAGAGTCTCTAAGATCTCGATGTTCAAACCGACGGTCAGGCGGACGAATGGTCGGACGGACGTGTATATATCGACTCGACTTTTGATGTCGATCAAAAATATATATACTTTATGGGTCTGTCACGCTTTCTTCTGCCTGTTACATAAATTTGAACGAACTTAATATACTCTTTCACCCTATGGGAACATGGTATAAAAACATAATAATTAAACTTACTAATTTTATAAAATTAAGCCAGCTGTAAAATCAAAGATCCATTATGTTTAAAAATTATTACTCAAACAAACATATTGTTTGAAGACATATGATCAGCATTTCAAACAACAGTGTACATATTTTCTTAATCCGAAGTTTTATTTACAATAATGACTAAAAGCCTATAATTTTATAGGTGACAATAATTAACCCACTCATAACCAAATCTTTATAAACTTTATAGTGTCTAGAACCATATTTTTGCACATACCTGATTTGCCGACGGGTATCCGTATCCGAACTGCGCATATGCAGCCATTTTTTTTTTTTTTTATAAGTTGTGTTCAAAAGCTGTCCAAAGGTTGTTAAACGGTTAACAGCTAACGGTAAACAATGCCAACAACAAACCAAAACCAAGAAGAACAGTCGCGGCTTCTAGTATGAAATCTCAGTAAGGATGCTGTCACCGGATGCTTCTGAATGCTGTGAATCGTCGAGAATTGTGGCGGAGAGTTAAGGGCAGCAGAAAAGCGAACCAAGCGAAGGGCGGCAGCGGGTGGAACGAAGACGGTTTGTAGTGTAGGGGTTGTGGGGGATGCTGGGAATGCGAATGGCGACTGCGAATGAGAAGTTTACTTCAATTGTTTGTTGGCGCTTTTGCTTTTGTATCGTTCGTTGAATATTTGTTATTGTTGCTGTTGTTGTTGTTGAAAATTGATAAAACAAATTGCGGAGCATTTGTGTTAATGTCACCGGGAAATGTTTTGTTTGCTTATGTCTGACTGCATTTCATATTTTTTTTTCTTTTTTATCGGTTATATGTATATTTCTTATTGTTGTTGTTGATGTTGTTGTTGGTGTTGTTATGGTTGTTTTAGTTGATGTTAAAAGTATTTTATTATATTTTTATTGACTTCTTTACGCTTCTTACTTTTATGACTGTTTATTTCACACATCCCTATATCTATGTATGTATCTCAATTCATACATTCATAAAATTTAGGTGGTTTACACTACAAATTAGATTTGTTTGTTTTACTTGCACTCTCTGTCCTTCAATGTGAATTTAAATGCCTCTGATTTATTATTCCATATTAAATTTTTGCACTCATCACAAATGATTTAATTTATTGTTTCACAATTTTATTTCGTTTTTTAATTGTTAGATATATGTAGGTACATACACATACGAAATTGTGTTCCATTTAATTAAACGCATTATGAAAATTTATTTATTTTTTATTTAATTGCACACAATTTGTTATTTACTTTTATTGTTTTGAGATTATACATATTTGGTTTGAATTTTGAATATTTTTTTTTCTGTCAATCAGAAAACGAGTTTCACAATCTAACGGCGGCTTTTTGCGATCGCCTCTTCCAAAATTAAATTTTATTTTAATTTTAAACACGCCGCCGATTTGGACCCCTTGTCGCGTTCGAGTTCGAGAGCGCAATGTGAAAAATGAGTGAAACGAAACGCAAACTGGTCGAGTTGCACTGCCCGAGTTATCTTCGTATGATGCGGTGCATGAGAAAAATGAGAGGAAATGAGACAACTAGACTGTGCTGTGCACGCATTTGACAATGAGTGCAAAAGTAGGATAGATGTACATGTTGTATGTTTTAAGAGAAAAGACAACCCATCTACCTATTCCCTCATGCACATGCCGAAGCGCCGAAACGACTCATATATCGAAATCATTTCCAATGGCATAGTCTACGCCCCCTTCTGAGTAAACTGGAAAATCTTATTTATTGTACGTGTATTGCCAGCGAGTATCTTTGTTCGCTGCTTTTGCGCTTTTCCCCGCTGCAAACACTGGAAACATTTTTATGGCGGCGCTTCAACGAGAGTGCCATGATGCGTTTCTTTAGAAGCCATAAAAACAACTGAATGCAATATTCAAAATTAAATGCGTAATTTGTTTCTCTATGTGGAACACTAATATTTTTGTACCCTGTATCCATGAGGTATTATATTGGGTATATATTGCTTGTGCAAATGTAATAGGAGGTGTGACAGCCCCCAAAGTGTAAATATATACATGTATTCTTGATTTGCATCGATAAATTTAGTCAACATATCCATGTCCGTCTGTCTGTATGTATGTATGAATGTAAAGATCTAATTTAGAATCCCCGATCTCTTCTTCAGATAGAGTATATGAGATTTATATACTACAAATGGTACCCCAATATAAACCTTCTTGATGTCGAGTAAAAATCCCAAAGACCATTAAAGCTCCAGTTTTAATTAAACATTCATTCCGCATTCATGTTATAAATAATTTGACATTTTAATTTATTACAAATAAATTTTCACCATATTAAAATTAATATAATCATATTCAATCCACTTTCATCAAAGTCAGAAGAAGACTGTTATAAATAATATAATCTTCACGGAAAGTGTGATGTTTGAAATATTGGCTTAAAACTTAGAATGGAGACTGTTTATAATCATAAGCAAAACAAGTATCAACATATCCCTGATTTAATAAATAGAAGGAATAGTTCCCCTTTGTATTATTTTATACTATCGAACATATTTGAATTAAAGCAATTATTAATGTTAAAATAATAATTGTTTTGAACTTGGTTAATAGCAGATATTGTATAAATTGTACACTTGCATCAGTAAATAAACGAGGCATCGATAGGTCAACTGGCTAGCGTGCGGCTTAACATTGCCTGGGTTCAACCGTCGATCGATCCGAAATTTATTTAAATTCTTTTAAAAATCTTTCTAAATATTTCATGCTCAACAGATCTATCCACAACTTTCTATCCCATTTGCAACCGACAAAAATGTGAAACACATGTCAAATACATAAATGAATAAATTTTATTATATTAAAAAATGTTATATCTAAGCATCCCTTCAAAAATTTAAAAAATTAAGCAAACACCAGCGGTGCTAAACAAGAATAGCAAGTGTAAGGAGACTTTCTGTAATGAGAAGCATCACATTTATAATGGTTACCTAAAACCTTTTCCATTATTTTCTTATATACTACAATTTTTAATATTAAACAGTCTTTTTGAAATTTTGCTCGAAACAAGATGCACTATTTGGAATTTTCTCAATGCATATTCTGTTTGAGAGTATTGGATACTACCAGCGCTTACCTTTCTTTTGTTTGACTTACAAAATCAGCATTGAGATTGATTATTTTTGTAGCCTCTGTGTCGGTTAAGTATGCCTCAGTAAAACCCTTCGCGAAGATAATCGGTCGTTTTCCTTTGCACTGGGGGAAAATCACACATGAAGGTATCGAAACATACACAACTATGAACTCCATCACGAACGGCTAACAACCTACGATGTAGCGACCTAAAAGGTTTAACGATGTCCGATTTGAGAGTGGTATAGTCGCTTATACCACAGAATAGGACTCGACCAAAAATTTAGTTGGACTCCCGCTCTTTATTGCTAAATTCTTATCACTAGCGTTAAATAGTTATTGAAATGTGACAATTTGGGCATTTCTCTTATAAGGCAGGGCGTGGCTTATCCCATTTTTTTCCAACTAATATAAAGTTATAAACCTTTCCCTTATCGATAGTAACCGACTCTATACACTTCATAACGTTCGGTCAGGGCGTTCAGAAGTTACAGGATAACACAAGTACCAACGATTATATATCTATACTAATATTATAAACCTGAAGGGTTTGTTTGTTCGTTTGTTTGCTTAAACGCGCTAATCTCAGGAACTACTGGTCCGATTTGAAAAATTCTTCCAGTGTTAGATAGCCCATTCATCGAGGAAGGCTATAGATCATAACGCTAAGACCAATAGGAGCGGAGCACCAATATTAATAGTATGTGAAAGGTGGGGAGGACCACAAAATTTCACATAAGCGCTAGCAAGCGAACTAGATGTTGTTCAACTCAACGCTAGATGTCGCACCAGCTGGTCATGAGCTAAAGAGGTCAATGATCATGAGTTGGTGTTTTAAAATTTTATTACTATTAGATGTATTTAAAATTTATCTTCTATATATATATAAATGGAAGTATGTATATATGTTCCCTATACACTCCGAAACCGCTCAACCAATTTTGATCAAATTTTGTGGCAATATTTAAAATAGTCCCGTTGGTGATCCTGTGAAAATTCGTGGCGATTGGATAAACTGAACATTTTTTAAATTTTTCTAATTTTAATAGAATTGGAGGTAGAGTAAAGAAGCATGTGGAAGGTGGCTATGGTGAAAGAAGTGTCAGAGGGAAGGAGTGGCATTGGAAATAGGAGGGCCGCGTACAACGTCGCGGGGACCGTCTGACGTTCTGACGGAAATGCAAAAGGTTACACTCTTTCTCACCAGTTCGTTCCGAAAATTTTGATTGTTGTTTGACAGCGTTTTTTTATATGAAGTTTTTTCGGTATCAAAAATTTTCATCGATCCCAGTATTAAGCTTAAACTGAAATATATTTTGGTCGATTTTCGAGACGTTCGTGTATGGCTGTTCGAGTACATGCCTCAGTAAAGCATTTTATCCATACCCGATTTCATATCCATATCTTAAAAATTGATGGACTAGTTTTGATTCATACAAACAGCGGACTGACAGACGGCCGGCATAGCGAATCGAGCTAGCCATGTTGTTAAGTTTTCGAAATATTTTTTTAAAGATGGTAATTACAAAGCTTGAAACTTCGTGTGAATGATATTTAAACTTCGATTATTTAAACTATCTAACCGATTTTCACGTTTTGTTTTTTTAAATGTGTGTTTTGCTGGCGTGCCTAAGATAGGATAGTTTTTATCACGTATTTTTTATTAATTAATTACAAAATCAACTATTTTTATATTCCATATACTAAAACGTAAATGAAAAATCTGTATTTATAGGCCGTCAACAATTGTCAAATGATTTTTCTGTCAAATTGATTTTTCTTATTTTATTTCGTAAAATTTATATTCAGAGTTTGTTGTTTGCTGGGAGAAGTTGGAGTTAAAGGAAAGGAGGTAGGGATGTGGGCAGTGGAAGAAGTGGTATGAGACGTAGTGGTAGGGGAAGAGGTGGTAGAGAAAGGGGCAGGGCAAGAAGAGGTAAGGGAAAGGGCAACAAACCGCCGGGTACCAGCTAGTTATTTAATAAATATGTAAAAAATGTAAAACCAAAATTTTCATTAAGAAACTCAAATACCTTTTTTTCAATTTATACCATTTATTTATAATTTGGCATGACTTGGCTGAAAAATTGTTTAGCCTACTTTGTCATATAGAAAGTATATAGAAAACAAATACAAGGCTACTTACAAAAAAAAAAATATGACGTATGCAGAATATAAAATAGTCGAGCACTTCGACTATAGCTCTTATTATTATTATATTCTTCATACAGGTTCAATATTTTCAACGCCTTAAAGGAAGCAAAAGGGGCAAGTGTAATGAGTATGAAAGCTTCGGTTCAACAGAAGTTAACGTTTATTCTAGTTTTTCAATTTATATAATTTATTTATTATAAAATATTTCGAATGTATATTGGGTTTGTTGAACTGCCATAATGTTTATAACACAACATGACGAGTCGATCTAGCCAGGTCTGTTAGTCCATCCGGCAATATGTCTGTCGGAGAGCAAAGATCTCTGACTGTAGAAAACTTAGAAAATCCACACTGTAGGTGTGGATTTTCTGTAGGTGCCGTACTACAAGTGTTTTTTTTTTTAATTTGTATGTATGTATGGCCTGACAATGCAGCTTGATGATACTGCACACCACACTGTTACACTGTTACTCATTACATTGCCCTTTAAATCAAAACATCAGTTAGTCTGCTCGGAGGAATGCTACCAAACGTCCGCCTAATCTCTCTTTGGAATCATCTGTTTTCGTCAAATCTGAATGTTAACCTGTAATATAAAAATATTAGCCGATTGATTACACATAAATAAAGTTATTAGGTTTTCTTTTAGTAGTATGTTTCATCAGCAACTTGAACACATCGTCCAAAGATGGACACATCAACACACATCTTGAAAGGTGATTCACACAAGTAATACAAACTCTCAATACTGTCTTATTAGTTCGAGTTCCCCATTAAACCTGGATTACTAAATGCTAACCTACAATTCCATAATAGTTGACAGCTGTAGTGTAGTATCAGAAAAGTGGACATAATTAAAAAAGGGCTGATTTAAAAATATTCAGAAATCTGACTAGTTCATCCTGGCATATACGCAATGATAATATACACACGAATCTAATCATTCGAATTGTTAAAACTGATAAAGTTTTTCTCAAAACAAAATTTCAAACGCAAGGTCATAGTCTACACAAATCCACTTGGAGGATCTCTAAACCAATCTAAGCAACTCTTAGGACCGTTTACACTTCAAATGCTTCCAATAGGACGATTAGTACGTAGTGTCTCGAATCAAGATTTTATTAATTAGTGTAAGTTTCTAAGTTTAAAGAGAAGGTTTAATTAATACAGTTTACATGTAAAAAAACAAAAAACTATTCGACTTAATGTGACGTATGATTTGGTTATGTCCTCTTCACAAATAGCATAGAAAAGCTTGAAAAAGGGTTGGGAAATCAATAAATTATAATCTGTCAATGGGGACTGGTTTATTTGGATAACTTTTTTCATCGAACTATCATTTCTGAGAGTAAAATGAAAAGCTCTGGTTTTGAACGGCCTCAATACGATTTTGGTGAACACCGTAGTAAGGACTCCCAATACTATAGCCGAATTCTTACGTCGGACTAACAAGAGAATTATAGAACAGTCTCCATTAAACAATCTCCATTAAACAATCTCCATTAAACAATCCATATCCATATCCATAAATGTAGAATCAAAAAATTAATTAAATTTGAAATCGAAAAATATTACAAATTTGACAGTCTTTTTTTGTCCATAGTGGGTTGTGCAGATGTTCAACAGCTTGCATGGTCAGTAATTGGATCTTGTAGGGTTTGAGTTTTTCGCTATCAAGCGAACCATTTCGTGATTGATATCAGTATCCAAAGTTATTTTTCTCATGGAAACTTTTGAATATACATTGCTATACCCTATTACTCCTGTGCCGTCACTACTAATTGCAAGTGCAGTTACTTCGGATCTCTATTCTGCGCTAGTCTGCGCTCGACATCTTTTGGATAAATGTCCTAAAGTGGCCAAAATAACCATCCTTTCAGATAGCCAAGCTCTTGGAATATCTCCTCTAGGCTGGATCTTCAATGCTACGATATCCTCCAACAACTGTCAATCGGCCGCAAAGTCTCGATTTGTTGGGTGCCTGGCCATAAGGGCATCCCGTGCAACGAAAGTGCTGATGAACTAGCCAGGACTGGTTCGGCAACTTCCTTTATAGGTCCGAAACTTTTTTGTGGACTTAGATGGGCTGAGTCTAAATCTTTCATAGTAGGTCGTTCGATATCCTGGTCAACGGCAGTCCAAGCTACTAACTCGTTCTATATATCCAAAAACCAACGCACACTGATCTGCCCTGACGTTGCTTTTAGGCTACCTCACTGGCCATCATCCACTGAAATATCACCTAAATAAACTAGGTCTCTCCTCAGAAACAAAGTGCAGCCTTTGTCTAGAGGTTGACGAAAATAGTTTACATCTGCCTTGCGGAGTGCAAGTGCAAGTGCAAAATTCGTAACCTTACTATTGCGTTTGCTTTCTTGTGCAAAGCTATGACGATTTTCTCAAATTAAATACAGCTGACAAACAAATTTCAAATTTCTTATATCAGACAAAAAGAAAGTATTGTAAAGAGATGTATATATTTTATTTTACAACACTGTAAAATTGTATTCAATTATTTTGTGCCATATTTTAAAAGAGATATAAATATATACAATATAAAAAAAAAACCGCTTGACGAGCTAAAAACCAAATGACGAGATCCAACCTGCAATTCACAAAACTTATGATATCAATTTAGTAACGAAAGATTTGTATTGTTGGGATTGGTTGTCAAATTCTAGATTTTCTAAAAGTAGCTTTCAATTAAGTAGAGAAACGAATGTATATTTGAAGTTTTACTGTTTCCTATAAACCAGTAAAGTCAAGTTTTCAAACCATTTTAATTAATAAATGATTACTTAAAATGATGCTTATTAAAATTAAAGCTTTAAACCATTCATAGAAATCATATCTAAATTGAAATAGAAAATATAATCATTTAACAAATAAGTTAATGTACACTCGTGTTTTATGTTATATGCGATGAAATAAGCTGCCACAATATATTGTGTACAAAGTTGGCATCTCTGCTACACTTGACAAGAAACAAATCGAAATGTACAGCTTATATTATTGTGAAACACTTATTCGAATATTAGATTCGAACTTGTATCTTTCGATCCATTGTACAATAATAAGGTAGCGTACTGAACACTGACTTAGGCCAATCCATATGAACGCTTAAGAGAGAAAGAAAAGCAAGAGCTTAAGTTTCCTTGTGTTTCGTTTATTTTTGCATGTGTGTGTGTCTTTGGGAAGATAAAACAACTAGAATTGTGCATGGATATGATTTTGGTTTTCAATTAGAAGAAATAAATGTAGACATTTTAAAATAATTTACACTAAAAGGACTCAAAGAAAACTGAATTAGAGCAAAACAAAGAAGTAAAAAGCAATAACATACAATTCACTATTTATTGTACAGCAACAAAGCAAAAATTCGTCCATGAACCAAAAGCTCAAGCATTCAAAGCGTAATAACTTTGGCCTGTCAAATGCGACGGCGCTCGCTCACAACAAGCTACCTTATTATTGTACCATGTTCGAACGAATCCTTTAACTCGATGAAACATTTCAACATCGATATTGCATTTATTGAGTCGCATTTAGCATATTGAGTTAAAATGCTATGTTATGAAATATGGGTTTACACTACAGTTTCGTATATTTATCGTCCGCTTTTTGTTTTGTTTGTACACAAAGAAAAGAAAGATCAATATCATTTGGATATTGTCTCATCTTTTTTCAAGTATCAATTTTTTCATATCATGCGGACATTAAACAGACAGACGAATATTTCTTTATTGACTCGTCTACCAATATTAAACAAGAATATACACTTTATAGGGTCTGCCACGTCTCCTTTTGCCTGTTACATACATTTGCACAAACTTAGTATACCCTTGGCTTCAAGAGCAGGGTATAAAAATGTCATTTTGATGATTAATACTGTCAATTTAAAACAAATCACAAATTTGTTTTAAAATTTTCTTGGAAATTGGATATTCAAAGCAAATAATACAATTGGTGTTATAATAACAACTATAGTTGATCAGCACAAATTTATTGCTAGGTATGGAGAATATTGACGCTTTTCAATTGAAAATTTTTTTTATGAAACTCTTTATTATTTTGTACAAATACGAGGGACGGACATTCATAAATAGGGCTGTAACGACTAAATTTTAATGTTGAATTGACTTACACTATAAAAACTGGTATGCAACCGTGCGAAATATACAAAAGCCTACAACAAACCAGGACGCATTCATATTTCGCACATTTGCTGTATTTTGTCGCATATTTCGAATATGGGAAGTTACATTCACATGCATGTCTTTTTAATTTTGTTGGCGCTCTCATTGAGATATATAACTTACCTAAAAAAAGTAAAGAGCCATTGCTGACGCTACAAAAAATAGGAGTCGCTGTGGAGGTCAGAATGCAATTACATTAATTTCAAATACATAAAATAGGAATATTTGAGGATATCAAAACAGCTTTAGCAAGCACCAAAGTTTTCCTTGGGTATTGCGGACGTTACGTTGCAGACTTTACATTTTTTCCGATATTCTATAAATTAAAAAAAACTAGAAAAAAGTTAACTTCGGTTGAACCGAAGCTCTAATACCATTCACACAAAAATTTAAATCGTATTGTAAAACATAAACGTGGGGGTTAAAATAGAGGCTATGGGATGTGTATGAAACGACCATCTAGTTGCCACCATATCGAATTTCAAGTTGATAATGACGTTTTTCATACAAATGCATTAAATTGAGCTGTGGGTTTGTATGGGAGTACCTCAAAAAGTGGGCGGGATACGCCCATTTGTATATGTATATGAAGCGGATGTCCATTGATTTTGATATTGACTTTAATAAAAATATTTTTCATAGAAAATCATAAAAGTTTGTATGGGGGCTACCCCAAAAAGTGGGCGGGTTCCACCAATTAATGTATATGTGAAGCTACCATATCAATTATTAAGTTGATATTAATAACAATAAAAAAGTTTTTCATACAAATAGTCAAAAGTGGGAGGCGTATGAGAACTACTCCAAAAACTGGGCGTGGCGGGTCAATCTTGATACTCTATTAAAATGCAATAAAAAGAAGTGGATGTACTAATTTTCAACTGGATATCTCAAAAAATTGGTCCCCAAAAGATGCAGAAAAATATACAGACATACATAGCTAGATCGACAAGTCTCGTCGAACGTATCAAGAATATAAAGTTATACCTTACGAGGTCTATGATGTCTCCTTTAATGCGTTATAAGCTTTTAGACAATCTGTTAGCATCATTTCACACTTTTTGGGGTACCCCATATAAATCCACCGCCCACTTTTTTGCTGTTGTATGATAAACTTATTTATTTAAGCCAATATTAGGTTGAAATTCGACTAAAAAAATTTTTGATCAATATCGAGTTAGAAACGACTAAAACTTCCTTATCCTATTCTCTATTTAAACTCTTAACAAACTTCTCATTATGTGCAGTCTGTGCAATTCCAATTTCTTTCGATGTATAAAAATGAAGTACAAATGTACAAATTTTGATGCATACAATAAGCAATCGTATCCCATTACATTCCTCCGACTCTGGCCACTTGAGAGTGTACATCCATCTGGTTCACATTTTGATTTATTTTAGATCATAGACGCGACAGTTTTTTAAGAGAATTAGTGTAAAGTGAGACTTTTTAAATTTAAGGGTGTTAACTTGTGCTCATTTATAATGGTCCACTTTTAAATGTAAGTACACGCCGTTTTCTAGCAAACGATAGCTGAGCTACTCAAGAGCTATGAGCATCAAATTGAAATAATGACAGCTAGCGGCAAGGAGACACTTGCTGGCGCCAGGCGAGCTCGAGGAGACGCGCTTCAGAATCGGACATTCTTTAAGTTTCTATTGGTACCAGACTTATTTGAATTTGCATACGACTATAGATTCCTATCTAATATGTATATTGTATATGCGTAAGTGAGAATTGAACCAAGATAACGAATGCAGAGAAAGACAAAGGGCGAACGAGTTGAAGTGCGTTGTGTGAGGATATTGCTATGTGCAGACATACTCATTTAATGCGAACAATATCGTTATGAGAATTCTTACAGATGTTTCCTTCAATTCTATCCAGAGAAACTCACAGAATCTATGTACATACGAGTATATGCGTACGTATGGTGTTGTATATATATATATATATATATATATATATATATATATATATATATATATATATATATATATATATATATATATATATATATATATATATATATATATATATATATATATATATATATATATATATATATATATACACTCATACATACATACATATGTTTATGAGTATGGTTTGATGTAAAAGAGCTACAATTGTCGGCTTTCATTTTATCAGACATGCTCGGACGTTTTGCTGTCATTGGACACAACATGCAGATTATATTGAAAACAATTTAAATGTAGATTTTGGCGTAACGAAATATTATTCTTCCGCATCAGGTGAGCGGCATGGCAAGGATGGGAACAACGCCCATTTATCCCACTCCCAAGGACACAGCATCAGTGGCTGCACTTATGAAAGCTGGGCGCTTCTCCTCTGGCTCTGATTTCGTCACACCTTCAGCTTCGTCTTTGCCATTGTTGTCTTCATATTCCTGATGCTGCTTAAGTGTTGTTTCATGTCACCTGGAAAGCATTTGGACATGAAATTGTCTCTTTCGAAAGTACATGTGTGTGTGCCATACTTGCAAACAGACGCGCACACACATACGAATATGTCGGTACTACCAATGTGCAGATTTCAGCGGACTGTACGAGTATGTGTGAAATTTTCTTAAATTGAAGTCTTTCGAATTTTGTGCTTCGATTCACATAAAAGTAATAAAATTCTCGCACCAACTGTCGTCGAACAATGGCAGCAAGCCAGAACAAGAACGCCGGCAGCCCAAGAAAGGATTTAATGCAAATTGCTTTAAATAAATTTGTAAGACAGGCATTTGTCCCAGCAGATCCAGTCGAGAAGAGGGAGTCCAAAATAAAGCTCAGAATGTTGTACATCGAACACGACGCATATGGCTCGGTAAGCTGTTCCATATTGAGTTGGTTGTACGTTCAATATTTATATTTGTGCCAAAAACATTTTCAATTTTCAACTCTGTGAGTTCATTCGAGTATATATGAAAGTAGCTATTGCTATGCTAGAGCAGACTCAATGGAGTCATTTTACTTCAATCTGTCGTTGAAGTATGTGTTACTGCTGTGAAATTGTTATCGTAGGCTGTGATATCATATCAGCACCTGGAATCTTATCGGCCACTTGAAAACAAAATCGCTGCTCAAACAAAATAGAGGGCAACATTTTCCAAACATTTCTAAATGGAAACATATTTACTTACTTTTCCAAACAAATCAACAAATCGGTGCGCTTTGTGCCTCAAGTGGCTGCGGCGTGGGTCGCCCTTGCCTTTCCGTACCGCGGTCCGCACCACTCCATATTCATTCACTCCACGACGCTATCGATTCGATGACGCTTCCCGCCACAATCATTGACTCGCTTTGTCTTTCTTTTGTCGGCAAAGTGACAACATTTAACGTTTTTCCTATTTATTTATTTATTTTTGTTGTCATTCTTTTTCAAATTGATTGACAATTGAAAACGGCTTTTAATTTCCAATTGGTTTCTGAAATCGATCGGTTCAAAAACGTGATAAGAACGCAAATATAAAGGAAGGAATGGAATGTCGTTTACGTTTACGTTCGTTATGGATAGCTACGCGTGGCATGTGCCGTGATGTGATCACGACCAAAACCGACACTTCACGATTGCGACAATTCGGTTATTTGGTCCCAGTTTATTAGAAATTTATATTTCGGTCACGGTTCGATACTTTAGTTTTAGGAAGTATGACATCTAAAGTGACCTCGTTAGCGCATTTGAATAGACAATAAAAACATAAGAATCAGAATCTTATCGACAATAGAAAATGTATTTAATAATGCTTAAATTAGTTCAATTTGTAATACATACATACATGGATACGAGTATTATAAAATACCTTAAACAAACTATAATTTTTATACCATTCACACATAGTTTGAAATGGTATCAGTTTGTCTGAAAGTTTGTAACGCATTAAAGGAGGCATCGCAGACCCCATAAAGTATATATATTCTTGCTCAGCTCGACGAGACGAGTCGATCTAGCCATGTCCATCTGGATGTCTGCCCGTCTGTCTGTCTATCTGTATGTCATTGCGCATTTTTTGGGCACCAATTTTTATGCTATCCAGTTGAGAATTTGCACACACACTTCTTATTATTGCAGTTTAATAGAGTATCAAGATTGACTCGCCACGCCCACTAATTGTGGTAGCCCCCATACAAACCCACCGCCCTCTTTTGACTTTTTGTATGAAAAACTTGTTTACTGTAGTCAATATAAACTTAATAATTGATACGGTATCTTTTAGTGGACGGATGCTTGACATATACATTCATGGGTGGGACCCGCCCAATGTTTGAGATAGCCCCCATACAGACCCACCGTGGAATTTTCTGTTTTTTATGAAAAAATTCTCTATTTAAATCAATATTAGCTGGAAGTTCGATATGGTGGATTTTGTGGACAACCGCTTCATATATATATATACAAATGGGCGTGTGTCGCCCTCTTTTTAAGGTAGTTCCATATAAACCTACAGCTTAATTTTTTGCATTTGTATGGAAAACATCTATATTAACTTGGAACTTGATAAATTTAAAATACAATATATATATTTTTTTAGTGTTTCCAACTCAATTTTTTTACAAGTATTTGTCACTGACGGTAGTACACTCAAGTGGCGAAACCCCACCTCAGTGTGCCTGTAGTAGGTTAAGTCCGATCAGGTCTTGAAACGTACATTCAGAAAATGTTAAAACCAGAGAATAAAATCGAAATGTATTTCGCTTTTGGTTTCAGTTTTGGTACGTACCGAAACGTGTGTTTCGGTATATGTTCTGTACCGGTTCCAATTTATTTTGGTATTGGGTTTCGGTATGTTTCTTGGATTTTAGTTTGCGGATACCGGTACCGGTACCAGTGAATACTACAATTTTTTTGATAAAAATGAGAGAATACTTACTATTGCCAAAGTTCCAAAGGTCATATATCAAATCAATAGCATTTATAAATTTTTTTTGAAATAAACTATTCTTTATTCAAGAGTAAGTAAATGCAAACAAACTTAAATTTTTATTCTTATCACATATCATAATGTCATATATATAAAAATCTTATGTAGTGTGTACGTGTCTGAACTCCTCCTAAACGGATGGACTAATTTTGATGAAAATGTTTGTGTGAGTTCATGAGGGTTTGAGAATGGTTTAGATTTACAATTCGATCCACTAGAACACGTTTTTTTAATTTATTAATTAATTTATTTGTTATTGTTCATTTTTCGCTGTGATCACGTTGCCGTATATTCACAAATGGCACAGTTGTGATCGCGTTATTTTAATTTCAGTTACACCCGTTTGATGGTACTGCTAGAAGATCCATGAAAATTTTGAAGTCGCTGCTTAGTGTTATTTTTGTTAAAAGATCCTGTGCTAATTGATAATCTAATATATAAAATTCACGTGTCACAGTGTTTGTAACCAAACTCCTTCGAAACAACTTGACCGATTTTTGAAATTTTTTGTGTATATTCGGGAGGTCTGAGAATAGTCGTAAACTATTTTCACCCTCCTACCCCCCGTCCCTATTTTTTAATCGCAATTTTAGTATTTTTGTATGAACAATTTTATAAATCGAGAACGGCTGGACCAATTTTAATGATCTTTGATTTGTTGAATTCGTCTCCACCCCGAATAGCAGAACAACTATTAAAATATAGAAAAAATTCACGGAAAATAAAATTATATTAAAATTAATAATATAATTAATATACGACTTAATGGGGTCGTGGAGAGAATGGGAGAAGTTGGGGTGAAAGGAAGGTGTAGGTAGGGGAAGGGGCAGAAGGGCATTGGAAGTAACGCGCCGGGTTGCTTGAAAAAAGGAAGAAGAGGTAGGGGAATGGCAGAAGGGTATTGGAAGTAACGCGCCGGGTTGCTTGAAAAAAGGATGAAGAGGTAGGGGAATGGCAGAAGAGGGAAGGAAGGTGAGTGTTGGGAAAGTGGTAAAAGGGGAAAAGGGGCAGGGGAAGAGGGGTAGGGGAATAGGAGCTAGGGTAAGTGAATGGCAGCAACGCGTTGGGCACCATTTAAGATAGAAGGATGAAATGTTGTATACATGTGAATAGGATCGAAGGGGGCTGGGAAAATGGGTTGTAATGTAAGGAGAGGTAGGGGAAAGGGGCAGCGTAAGGGGAGGCTGGAGTAGTGGTGGAAGGGACAGGAAAAGAGGAGTAGGAGAATTGGAGGTAGAGTAAAAGGGCATGGGGAAGATGGGACAGGGGGAAGGTGTGGCAGGGGGAATGTTGGATAGGGGGAAGTGGGGAAGGAAGAAGGAGAAGCTAGGGGAAGGGCAGCAACGCGCCGGGTTCCAGCTAGTAGTTTTATAATTTTGTTACGGAGTCCATAATGTATAGATGTTCTCGATCTGCTCGACGCGACAAATCGAACTAGCTAAGTCAGTCTGTCTAACTTCTGTTTTTATGAATAAAAACTGGTCCTCCAGTTCTTAAGATATCGATCTGAAATCTGGTATGAATACCTCCTATCTTTCTAGGCTAAACATGTCACAACTAACATGCAATGCCACCATGCAAACCCACTGCCTACTTTTCAAATTTTTTATGAAATGCTTTTGCGTTCAGCCGATTCTTAAGCCGAAAACACCCGCTCTATGCTTACTACCGTAGCTGGAACTGCGAGAGTAACTTTTGACAATTCGAATAGTTTTCGGAAATTTTTGGAATTTTCTAACCATATATGGTATTTATTTAGTATTTTTTTTTCCTTTGAACATTATGCATAACTACACTATAAGTAAGTATTTTTCTAAGAAAAAAATAAAATTGAGAACCGAAAATATATCGGTAGAAATGTTTTGGATCCGGTACTGTTCTTTCATTTTATTTTATTTCGGTAAAGCTTTCCGGTTTTAAAAAAATTAAAAGTTTGGTTCTGGTTCCGGTTTTGGTTTTGGTTCTGAATTTGAATCAATTAACTTCGGTAAACGGTTCCGGTTTTCCACTCTGGTTAAAACGTATGAATAAGTCCAGTCTGAAATATTAGCGTTGAAAATACCCACCACAAATGGATTTTGGAAATCGTGGGGGACCTACCACCCCAAACTTGTTTAGTCCAGCAAACCCAAGACCAAGACAGTCAGTCCACCTGTTCACAAAATAAATTATTGAGATTTTTGCCAAATTAATGAAATACAAGTAGTTGGATTTTTTTTTTGTTTGTTTGAATTCCTTAGAAATTTGTTTGTTTGTTTTTGTATGTGTTTGTTTGAATCCCTTAGAAATTTGCAAAAACATACGTAAAACATACGGTCGTAAGACCAAATTTTCATGTTAAAATTTCTGTGGAAATCCTGAGAGCTGAGTTTTAACAACGCAAATATCAGACTGCATTTTTCACTATTTTTCGTTATGTGTCCTACTAATGGCTGTTATATGTCACGCACCTGGTCGTAGATTTGACCAAGGCCTTATGTCTTTTATGAGAGAGTATCCAGAAACCATTTTTCTCATACAAGTTATGCAACACTTTAAGCAGCAAGACGTCGTAAAAGTATTTTTCCCCCGTCAATGTTACCTTTTCCTCTCTGGCTCTTATGTGTTTCACGAATATGAAGGAGCATAAATAAGTATGATGCCCGGTAAAATTTGACAACTCCTGTCGATAATAATTGTGGTTCCATGCTTTTAATTTTAAATATCATATGATTTCAAACATTATTTTAATTTTGTATTGATAACTATTACAATAGCTCGAGAAATGTTACGTAACATACTCAATCCACTCCCTTCCCCTTCTTACATTTCGTAACAAATCAAGAACCCTCTCCCTTTCTTCGCGATCTTATTTATTTAAGACATGTTTTTCCAACAGGACGCCGCCATATGGCATACAGTGCGTCAAACAATTAACTTACTGAAGAAAACAAATGATGAACGCTTTATTCAGTCAAGTGGCCACCGAGATCATGCGATTTATATATTCTTGCCAGCCAATTTTTATGATAACCAGTTGAAAATTGGAACATACACTTATTTTTATTGCAGTAAAAAAAACTTTTTTATTGTAGTCAATATCAACTTAATAATTCATTTGGTAGTTTCTAATGGGCGGACGCTTCGCATATACATTAACGAATGGGACCTCCCACTTTTTGGGGTAGCCCCCATACAAACCCGCCGCCCAATTTTGTGCATTTGTATGAGAAACTTATTTACTTAAATCAATATAGCTTGAAATATGGATTTGGTGTATCTTTGTGGATAGCCGTTTCATATACATATACAAATGGGCGTGTTTCACCCAATATTTGAGGAACTCCTATAGAAACTCACACCTCACTTTTATGCATTTCTTTGAAGAACGTCAATATCAACTTGAAATTCCATATGGTGACATCTTATAGATTGTCGCTTCATACACGTCTACTAGTAGCGTGTACCGCCCACTTTGTGGGGTAGCCCCCATTTAAATTCCTCTCCACTTTTATGTTTTACAATACGATTTAGAATTTTATGTTAATGGTATTTGAGCTTCGGTTCAACCGAAGTTAACGTTTTTTCTTGTTATGATATCCAGTTGTTAATTGGTACCTCGACTTCTTTTTATTCCATTCAAGTAGAGTATCTATATTTGACCCACCATGCCCTCTTTTTGGGGTAGCCCTATTCCAACTCCCCGGCTACTTTTGACTTTTTGTATTAATATTTTTTTTGGTAGTCAATATCAACTTAAAAATTAATATGATAGCTTCTAATGGACGGTCGCTTCACATGTAAATGAGTGGTTTCACAGTTATGTCTCAACAGAAGCTAACAACTTTTCTTGTTTCAATACTTTTTGACGGGAGGAGTCAAAAGTAACGAAACTGTGAAATGAACTTCGGCGTATGTAAGGAAAGGAACCAGATCAAAAATGGTCAAGACGCGATTTGGATGAAATGTTGAGTGAATTATTTACAGCTTTATTCGTCAATAGTATATCCTGTAAGCCCTTATTAAAATATATACGATGTAGAATTATATAACTCGAAAATCGTGCTTCGGTTCTTCGAAGTTCTTGTTATATCTTGTTGCTAGTTTGATATAATAATAGTCTTACAGAATGCGAGTAAAGGATGTAAACATTTTGGTTTGAACTACATAAATGTTTTGATTTTAATTGGACCAATTCGTAAATACCTTTCATAACAAACTTAATTAATCACGTAATCCAAATAGCACAATAAAACAAGGCAGATTAAGTAGTTCGTAGCTCGAATTCTAAATTAACTTTACAGCCATTAAGTTTTCACCCTAGACGGAATTAAGTGGCGCTTGAATAAAGGTTAGTGCTGAAGATTTATTTTAACGGGAATTAACTTTCTGCAAGCGGATTAGACTTCAAGTCTAATGGGCATATTTATGTGGAGAAGTTTTTAGATGAAGGGTAAATTAAAAATATATATAGTGTCTTCTTTTTTCCAAGCACTGATAGTCGATAAAAGAAAGTTTTAAGAGCAATATGTGTTGTAAACAATGAATTCGCTATAATTTTTGACTTAATAAGATTGTGCTGCAAACATTAGTTTTAATTTTTCCAAGTTTGGAGTGATGGAAATGGAAACTCTTCGTAGAGTATTTTCACTTAATGTGCTTACAAAGAAATGAGAATATCGTAACTATGTACATCCTTATCAACATTTTTCGGTTGGAAAAATTTTTTAATAAGCATGAAGTGTTGGACTGTAGGAGAAGAAGAACATATAAGTGTCTCTCAGGATTTAAACGGCATTTTTTGCAAAAAGTTTTATAAAAAAGTAAAGAGAAGAAAATATTTGCTACAAAGGTTCGCCTGAAGCGCTTCGGGTGCACAAATGAACATCCAACCAATTGGCCAGAGTACAGCAGTTGGGCACGTGAGTACGTGTGTATTGTGGAAGTGGCAATGCTAGCTCACCTTGGATCCTTGTTATCCTCGTGTATGTACTTATACCCAATTAATCCTAATAAATGAACATGTTCGCATTTTCCGCAAGGCTCCATTGTGGTTGATGAGAAAACTCACGCACACACATGTGCTTCTGCAACACAGCAAAAAGTTTTTATGTTGGAAACATCTTTACAATAATAAAAATAAAGAATTTTAGGGGCAGAATGAATTTGAAGAGACATTTATTTGTATAGCGATTTCATTTTTGGTGGTTTATATGGTTTACTATCATTGAATCTTTTATGATGTAAATCAGCAATTCCCTGATAAAGACTGGAGAAATGTTTAATACTAAAGTCATTCGATTTAAAAAAATATTTTAAGTTTTTATGCAAATTTTTTCTGTTCTTATATACAATTTAAATGTAGATTACTAGTATCTGGCTATTATTATATTAGGGTATACATTGCATATGTGCAAATTTATGTAACAGCCAAAAAGTAGTATGGCAGTCCATATACAGCATTTATATGTATATTCTTGATCAGCACAAAAAATATGTATCGATTTTCCAAAAAAATCATTTTTTCTCGATTTACCGATTTTTTTGTATCAAACAGAAACAAGTTTTTCACACTTCACCGTTTTGCTCGGTAGCGCTGTTGTCTTACATTAAAATTTGTTCGTATAGTTATGTGTAAGGATCATATTTTGATATGTGAGACCTTTATCAGTGGGATAAATATGAATATGATTTTTGCATTTTTGACGGTATACTAAAGTGTTACTTTAGATGGTATACTAAAGCGGTCTCCCGATTAAACGGCTCCTGACTTTTTTCTGTGGGGATACCTCAAGGAAAAAATTGTCGCTATTTCCAGAGAAATGTCGCAAAAAGTGATGGAAACGCCGAATAAAGATTATAACTTTGCGTGGCCGCTGAGGGTGGAAATTTGACCGATGTTATCTTCCACACATGATCAAATAAATTGTACAGGATCAAATAAAGTTCCCCCAAAATAAAAATGAAGTTTTTGTGTGTTTTTTTTAAGTTATTTAAGACCCTATATAAATAGGCAAGTGCAAATCAATCTCACCCTTTTTTTGTTGGGAAGAATGAAAATAGGAGCACGGACGAATGTTTTTTTTTTTTTTCTAAAGTGTTGCGTCAAACTTCGGTAAAAACCAAGTAACGCCCACGGCCAATCACAAAGACCGTCAAAGCTCTCTTTCTCTCTCTTTCTCTCTCTAAGCTCTCTCAATTTGATAAATTGTTTTTTGTTTCTGTCGGTCCCTTTGGTTTCAGCTAGAAGTATAAAGAAAAATAAAATCATTATACAAATAAATATTTTCAAATTCTTTCTGCACATTGTAGAGAATGTCAATCGATCAACTCGACGTTAGGCTCAAAATTGTTGTGGTCGCACTTGCAAACATGTTGGCGAGCATCAGTTGAGTGTGTTTTTAGTAGTGGACTCAAACAAGTAACAAAACAAAAAAGAGAAAGAATTGATACACCAAAAAAATATCCAAAAAGAAGGTTTCAAACAGGCCAATAGAATAAGTCATATTAGCTCATAAACCATAAACACAGTACACTGCGAATCGCATTAAAAGTTCAAACCATGATCTCTCTATGCTCAATAGAGATTTATAATAAAAAAAGAAAATATACATATTTTACATAAAATTAAAAAATATACATATTTATTGAATATTAAATGAAATAAAAATGAAAAAAAAAACTGTTTTTCATCCACTTATTGACAATAAAGAGTATGCCCCAATGCAATCCAATTCGTGACTGCAAAGTAGTCAGGTCAGTCACTTTCCAATCCACTCGTTGACTACAAAGAGGTCAGGGTAAGTCACATTCCAATCCACTTGGTGTCTGCAAAGTGGTCAGGTAAGACTTTCATAATCCCTCTTCAGATAAAGTGAGCAAAATGATAGAAACATAAAAATGACAGCGAGGAAAAAAGTGTTTTTTGTCTTTTTTTTTTCTTTTGGCCATTCACCTAAATAACGGTATACGGTGTTTCTCGACCGGTGTTTCTCGATTTATAACTTCACTTAAATCAGACGGAAAGGCAAATCCGGTCGATTAAACAAATTGTCGTAACCGAAGTTTCGCATTTTAAATCAATACTTTAATCAATTACAAAATTGCAACCCAAAAATCAAAATGTTATGAGAGAATTTGAGCAAAAAACCTCAATTTTTTTTTTATTGAAGATACCGCGAATTTTAGCCCCCATACAAACGCACCGCCCACTTTTGACTTTTTGTATGAAATACTTTTTTATTGTAGTCAATATAAACTTAAAAATTTATTTGGTAGCTTCTAGTAGACGGACACTTCACATGTACATTAATAGGTGGGACCATTGAACCCACTGTTTGGGCAAACAAACCTACTGCCCAATTTTGTGTTTTTGTATGAGAAAGTTCTTTGTTTAAGTCAATATTAGGTTGAAATGCGATGTTTTATGGATAGCCGCTAAACATACATAGACTAATGGGCGTGTCCCGCCTACTTTTTGGGGTAGCCCCCATACAAACCCACCTCCCACTTTTATGTTTTTTATAAAAATATTCTTTACTTAAATTAATATTTATTTGAAATTCGAGTTTGTGGATTTTAAAGGACAACTGCTTCATATACATATTCAAAAAAGTGGCCCCGCCCACTTTTTGAGGTAGTCCCATTGAAATCCACAGTTCACTTTTATATCATAACTATCAACTTGAAATTCGATATGACTGCATCTTATAGATGGTCGCTTCATTCACATCTACTAGTGGGCGTGTACCACCCACTTTTTGGGGTAGCCCATAAACCCCCCACATTTATGTTTTACAATACGATATAAAATTTCGTGTGAATGGTACTAGAGCTTCGGTTCAACCGAAGTTACCGTTTTTTCTTGTTTCTTATAGAGTTTAACTGCTTAATTCGAAAATAGCGTTATTTAAAATTTTAATGGTGGAGTTCTCGCGGTATGAATTTTTGAAGGATTTAGTAGAAGAAAGGTTCACTATTTTAGTTATATCTCGAGTTAGGAACGACCAATCTACTTGGCATTTATGTCAAACTAAAATTGAAAAACCCAAAACAATTTAATTTTTATGCTATTCACAAAGAGTGTTTAAAAGAGTTTGATTTAGTATCCACTTTGACCACTTCTAAGAAGACCATAGAAACCTACCGCACAATTTTGAAATTTTGTGTGAAAGTTTTCTTATTACAGTAAATATCAACTTAAAATTTAATATAGTGGTTTCTTATGGACGAACGCCTCACATATAGAGAAATATGTGTGATTTCCCCATTTTAGGGCCATCACCATGCACACCCACCACCCAATCTTGGGATTTTTCATGAAAACACTATCTTTTCACTTCGCATAATTATAAAGGGGCGTGTTATGCCCACTTTAGAATAGACTCCAATAAATCTGCCTGTTAGATTTTACAAATTGCTTCCCAAATTTACAACTTGAAACTTCATGTGAATGGTATTAAAACTTCGGTACCACCGAAGTTGACGTTTTTTCTTATTTCTCTTTTATTTTTCCATTAAACTATGTAAAAAACTCTGTACTGAAATTTCATTTAGTAACTTTCATTTTTTTATTTTTGTAATTGCGCCCACTGGGGCCATTGCCCAGGCTGTGAGTAGGGGCACAGTAGGCCAATCCGGCGGCCAAAAAAAATACTCCAACTGAGTGTGCGCAGCGACCTTCTTTTAGTTATACAATTCACACATACTGGTGTGTCACAGAAATCTCTTTCAACCCGATTCCGACCTAATTCAATTTCGTATGTGTCAGAGAGATCTCTTTTAGACCGTTTGAAATCACCAGCCATTTACTAGGTGAAATTGTTGATTGCATATACAATATAAACTCATCAAATCATAAGGTAAAACCTTGTTCATGTGCAAGTTCATTAGCAACATTTAGCACATTTTATTATTTAATTTTTTATAAAAATGTGTATTTATTTGCAGAAAGCCGACCAGATCGGTTTACGCAACAACAACGAATGACAGATACATATATTTTATAACATCAGAGTTGCCAATACAAAATTAGTTTTTTCTAACATAAATTATAATTTAATTTTGTGTATTTTCTAAAATAAATATATTAATAAAACAAGTAATTCAGACACATCACACCAAATATAGACATCACAATGTTCTCCAAGTAAATCTGGTAAAAATTTAATTGGCAAAATTGGCACACACACATATTTTTATTGCAGTTTAATAGAGTATCAAGATTGACCCGCCACGCCCTTATTTTGGGGTAGCCCGCTTGAAATTCGATTTGGTGTATTTTAGTAGACAACCGCTTCATATACATATACAAATGGGCGTGTCCCGCCCACTTTTTAGGTAGTCCCATACAAACCCACAGCTCACTTTAATGCATTTGTATGAAAAACGTCAATATCACCTCGAAATTCGACATGATGGCTTCATACACATCTACTAGTAGTCGTGTACTGTCCACTTTTTTATTTAAACCAACACCAACACTCATATAAATAGATTTGAGTTAACATTTTTAGTTTTACTTTTACTTATTTACTCTATCCATAACAAACGAGTACTCGAATCTTTTGAACTCGAAAAATAAGTAGGCAACAAAGCAGTTTAGTTAAAATTATCCATTACAATTATCCAACTTATATAGTATGTCAAAAAAAAAAAACTATACTACTTGTTTATTCCTTTTATGTTTATGGGTTTTAATTACGTTTGGTTATACTTATTGGGTGTTGGAATTAATTTTAAAGGAATTTTTTCGATTTTTAAGCGGAAATGGTAGAAAGTAAGGAGAGCTAGGGAAAGGGGCAGAGGAATGTAGGCAGCTCAAGTGGTGATTGGAGAAGTGGTGGAAGGGTCAAGAAGAGGTGTAGGAGAATTGGAGGTCGAGTAAAAAGGAGCATGTGGTGGTGTGGAGGGGGGAAGGAGTGGCAGGGGAAAGGCTAGGGCCGCTACAACGTAGCGGGGACCAACTAGTACATATATATATATATATATATATATATATATATATATATATATATATATATATATATATATATATATATATATATATATATATATATATATATATATATATATATATATATATATATATATATATATATATATATATATATATATATATATATATATATATATATATATATATATATATATATATATATATATATATATATATATATATATATATATATATATATATATATATATATATATATATATATATATTGATGGCTGCCATTTCGTGACGGATATTTCCTTTTAATTGTGCCAGGGAAGTCGGTTTTTTGCCGTAAACTTTAGATTTGACGTAAACCCACAGGAAAAAGTCCATATGGTTTAAATCGGGACTTCGTGGAGGCCAATTTATGTCACCTCTCCTGGAGATCAATTTGCAGGAAAACTTTCATGAACTCGTGGTAGAGACCGGTTGGACGTGTATGAAATTGCTCCGCCCTGCTGGAACCATGTTCTTTGGTAATAACCAGGAAAGTTTTGCAGTTCAGGCACGAAGAAGTCGTCTAACATCTCCACATAACGCGGTTGTCACGAACCGACTGAGTAACACCGTCTACGTTTTCGAACGTTCTCGAAGACCTTGGACGCCCGTATTTTGATTTTTCCAGAGTTGATGAATGAATCGAGGGCTCGGCGCATCATATAAATGACGAACATGTCAAATACTGCAGAATTTTCTACGCGCTACAGTCGCTGAATTACCGTTTTTATAAAACTCACGTACGCACATCGCACGGCCCGCTCCCGAGAAACGCTCCATAGCGACTAAATTCCCAAAAGCTAGGCCGATTGACATACCCCCGAGGGCCACGGAATAGTTGCGTTCACGCAATCAGCAAATCAAATGTGGTCTTTCTTTTGAGCTGTGCCATTTGTGAATATACGCAACACGACCACAGCGAAAAAAGAACAATAACAAATAAATTAATTATTTAATTAAAACAACTTTTTCTAGTGGATCGAATTGCAAATCTAAACCATTCTCAAAATTTCATGAACACATACAAAAATGTTCAGCAAAATTGGTCCAGCCGTTTAGGAGGAGTTCAGTCACGTACTCACGTACAGAAGATTTTTATATATAAAGATATATGGTATTTTTCCTCATTTTTCTTCACTTGGTTTTCGTTTCACTTTTTCATGCAACTATATTACGAAAATTTAATCACAATTTTAAATAAAGTATGTTCACATTAGAGTTGAGCGATATTTCACTACCTGTAATTCAATCACGGCGACTCAAAAATAACGAATATCAGTTGCTACTCGATATTGTAAATGTCAGTGATTGAATATCATTTATTTCTTACTAGTGCCACTGGAGTTCATTGGCGTATGAGTAATAGTATACCATGCATATCATCAACTGATATTCAACTGATATTCGTGATTTTCAGTCGCCGTGATTGAATCACTGATTATCGCTCAACTGATATATAGTATCAATATCAAGTGGCAACTGATATTCGTGATTTTCAGTCGCCGTGATCGAATCACTGACTATCGCTCAACTGAAATATAGTATCAATTTCAAGTGGCAACTGATATTCGTAATTTTCAGTCGCCGTGTATGAATCACTGACTATCGTTCAACTGATATATTGTATCAATATCAAGTGGCAACTGATATCATTGGTAAAGTATTGTAATGAGGATATGCCACTTGGTCAATCCCGGGAAGGATTATGTGGGATATACAAGTTCCAATGGGCTTTTGGAATGGGCGGTGCAATCAGCAATGGTTCGCACTAGAATATGTATAAATCTGATGACTACTTAAAAATTTAATGTTCCCGCCTCAATTCCCAATATCTTTGTAAGGAGCCCACGTCCTGTTGCGGGAGCCCAATGATTCCGACTATCTCCCACATCCTCCTCTGGTTTTTTGTACCATTTCAAGGTAATCCTCTCTAGAAAATGGCACAAAAACGAAGATATTCCAGAAACTGATGGCGGTTTCCTGAAGTATGGAATTAGTCTCAAAGAACTGTAATGAGGATATGCCACTTGGAATATATACAAATCAGGTGACCACCTAAAATACCCTGTTCCCACCTCAATTCCCATGTTCTTTGTAAGGAGCCCATATCATGTTGCGGGAGCCCAATGATTAAGGCTATCTTCCACAGTATCGAATGGTTTTTTGTATCATATTAAGCTAATCGTCTCCATAAAATGGCATTACAAAGCATAATTTTGATAACACCAAGTGTTTTCTTCCGCAAAAGAAAAGCTGGTATCGGCCGTGAACAATAGACTACAGCCGTTGCAATATATACTTCATCCAAATCCCGTCAATACAAATGAGAAGACGGTTTAGTGTAATTTTGATGGTATTTCTGCAACGTATAAACCTAAGGTCACAGGAACCTGACGCGGATTTGTTGAGGTGGAACGATATTTAGGTGAAAATATCATTCCACGAATTTCCGACCCCTGAAAGTGGTGTCATGGTAATGGGTATAAATATTCAAACCTCAAAGAAGTCGTACGTGAAAAGCTATGTTGACTGGGGTCGTCTGTACCTTTCACAAAGTAATAGTAAGAGTGTAAGGAGAAATTAGTTTTGTTTAATAAAATAAATGGGTAAAAATACATTTTTTTCAGCGATCGCAGTAGCAGTTAAAAATCACGGTGATTTGATGATTCAAAAATCACTGATTAGCTCATTTCTAATTTCAACCTCTTTGTCTATTTCCTGATCTGATCTAACAAAAATTAAGGAGGAAATATATGCTCACATTATTCGTGTGTTATACGGCCATTAGTATATGAATACAATTTTATACCAGTTACGTAGGATGAGGTAATACAGCACATTTAGAAGAGATATATTTTGAATAAAAAAAATTCCATAAATGGTTAATATTTGGCATGCCACTTGCATGAGTCGAATCTTTCTAGGTCGAAAACAAGCCACTGTGGGGAGATACATAAGTCTTCCTCAGTGCGGTAGATGAGAGGGAATAAGCGATCTTACGGAGGAGGGGAATAAGCGAAGATGGTGCTGGCCCTCCAAATAAACCAGAACCACAGTAAAGCAGCGTCTGCTGCTTCATCTAACAAAATGCTAAGTAGGCATCTCCCTTATCCAGGAGCCATGGCGACATAATATGTGGCTTAAAAAATAAAGCATTCACCCAACATAACACCTAATGTAAGGATAAGCCCACAACTTGTACCCTAGCGAAACCACAACTTAATACCTTTTTTTCTTACCCAATACAGTGGCGGAGATCTACCAACGATTTGCTTAGAGATGTGGGAGGTTAAATACAGAATTGCCTCATTCAATTTGGCCCACGACTACACAGGGCCGTTATCCTCTTCGCTGATACAGAACCTAGACAGCGACTGTAATTACAGAAACTGTAACCTGGTTTTTATTAGGCGTAGCGAATGCCCACCATATAATATGGGGAAGTAAAAACATCAACGAAACCGGCGAGTTGTTATTTGACTATTTATTACCCAGTAACCTCAACATATATACTCTTATTAATAATAACAACCCCACTAAAAGCTGTATTAGACGTAAAGATGTATTAGATATCACCCTTCTATATGATAATTTAACTGACAGAATTCATTTCTGCAATGTTTTGCAAGATCATACATTTCCGTTCATCGGTACATTCTTTTCCGTGTTTCAGAAATTATATCGCGAAGGACAACAAAGCAAACGATTGAACCAAGTTACCCCCGCGGATCTGGTGTACAGGCAATTCTAGTCACATAAGAAACTTGATTAACTTTATATAAATTTAACCTTAAATTTGTTTTAATTATTGTACTTTTATTAATGTAGTAACATGAATTTTATGACTCTGGTCAAACTTTCTGAATTCCAATCAAACATTATAATAATTACTTAATGTCTAAATAACAGGTGTAATAAAAAGGAAATTTAAAAAAAAAAAATTGCTTCAAACCTGTGAAAACCAGAAATTTAAAAAAGACAAACTGAGTACTTTACATCAAATCGACTCGGGCACCCTATCACGCCTATCACCTTTTCTCCTAAAGAACTAGAGAGATTAAAAAACGTTCATATTATAAATAGTGTAGATCCGTTGTTCCTTTCTAATTTCCATCATGAATATTGCAGGGGCAAGTCAACGAGTAGAGCCGTGCACTCTCCAGTTTCTACAATTGGAAAATCGTTAGAAATGAAATAATACGCCCTAGCAGCATTCCTTGATAATGTTGTTTCCGATGCTACCACCAACGCTCTGACAGATGTTTATGTCAATAGAGATACCCCTGAAGGGGGTGTACTTTCCGCTTCTACTGATACTTTCAGTAAACCAGCTGTTAAGATGCATGGAAGAAAAGGGCCAACATTGATTATAAGAGTTAAAAATACGCTAAACAACCTGACGCAAACCGCAATGACTTCTCTTTCAGAGTGGGCTTCGGTTCGTGGCCTGGCCTTGGCCCAGAGCCAACCATACCCCTCTTCGAAATTAAACAATATCCCTCATTCAGCAGATAAAAAAGTCCAACAATTGTTCACTTGCAATACACAGCCATGGTGAGCTACGGAGTATATATTTCATCTGCTCCCCCTGATCTTATTGAAAAAAAGAGAGCTACTTTTACAGTTGTAAGGCTAAGGAGATCTTGGCACTGTATTAACATCCGACACTCAAAAATACTAAAACTACAAGAGTCCTTCCCATAAGGTACGGAGTACTGTGTCCCAAGCGTCAGAGGACGAATATTTTCCCCTGAAATGTGGATAAGAGAATCTTTCAGACAATCCAAGACTAGCTTCTACCAAGCAGAAGTGTAAGCGCTCCAGGAGGCTACACACTTTCTAAAACTACACCAATGCAACCAGAATCAAGTTTACATTTTCTCGGACAGTCAATCAGCTCTCAAAGCGCTTGCACAAGAACCACTACTGAATACCGCAGATCTCTTAATGAGATGGCCCAACCCTATGTAATACACCTCATCTTAGTGCCTGGACATCAGAATGTAGAAAGAAATTGTGAAGCTGATAGCCAGAGAAGGCCATAGTACAGACACATATGGGTACCTGTAAGATAAGGATCACATTATGATTGATCCGGTTAGGAAATACTAGATGGGGTAATTTAAACACCTGTAAATATTCTAAACTCAATGGTCGAACTATAGTCCTAAGAGAACAATCGCGCTGCTACGCCAGAAGAGATCACACATCTTTGTTCTGATGGGAGCCTTTTCAGGACATTGCCTCATAGGAAGATACGCCACTAGGCTAAAAGTTAACTCCCAGGATTTCTGTAGAAGTTGTAGGAATGCCAAGGAGGAGAAAACAAATTAATTTGTAAAACAGCTTTATAATCGTTTTAAATTGATAATAATATTGTCCATCACTTGGCTATAAATATGTATCTTCTAGTAGTCCTCAGGTTGGGTCTCGGATGGAAAATTTACTGTGCTGTTTTCCCTGTATAAAAATAATTTTGTTGGCGCCTTCTTTTTTGATCATTTCACAGAGCATAAATTATAAATTTCATTCTCTTCAACAAAGGATTGTATTTAATATCTTTCCAAATTTTAAAAACGTTTCTGGATGATTCAAAAATATGGATTGTACTTGCCTTTAAATCGAAATAAAACATAACTGAAATGAGTAAATTTTGTTTTGGTTCGGTAAATAATTTTATAGCATTAATGATGGAAAATGATTTCGGCCGCATGGCCCCCAAAGGGAATGTCTAATGACCTGCATCCTGGAGGTCCAGTTTTCCACACTTTTTTCAATCATTTTAGGCTGAAATCGTTACTGACTTGCTTGCATAGACTAACGACTCAAGTATTCCCACAGAATATAGTTCTGGATGCCTATGTTCATGTACTTTTGAAAACAAGAAATCGTTCAATATGCTCTTTATTGGGCTTCATTAACTATGCACATTTTCTTTGTTTTTGAAGAACAATGGCTATTGGATTTATCTCGGCCAAAATCATGATCCTTGTGCTTTTCTGCTTTAAAAACACCCTTTATATAATTTCTGGAGTCTCCGATGGCTCCTTTAATACATTAATTACATACAGATAAACTGAAGCCCTTATCAGGAAAAAAGGAAAAAATAACTTTGTCCCGGCTGTGCTGCCTTGCAACAAATAGCCGCATGGTGGGCGTATTGGGACCATACAATTTTATAAACTTCACCTGCATATGTATCAGGGTAGTCGAAATATGCAAGTTTTATGTCTATAGGCGGACAGAGTGACGAACTGACGTGACCATATTTTGCCTCCTTGTGTCTTTTATAAACATTCGCACAAACTTGTCTTTCGGGATAAAAACAAACACATCCCATCACAAGTCTACTCACAAGCATGATACTCGTAAATACATGAATATCAAATCAACTTACTTATAAACTATTTTTTGTAGATGAAGAGGCCCAGAGGAAGTACCCTTTCTCTGGTTGCCACCCAAAAAGAACAACTTTTTGGATTTCGAACAAAACTTCTATGACATTCAAAAGCAGAGCGAAAGCAGTATAGAATTAAAGCGGCCCGAAACGATTTATCAAAAATAATTTTTTTTGAGTGCATTTTATGTACCTTGTAAATGTGAATATATGTATATGTTGTTGAGGCTGCGCGGCCATGATAAATGGCGGAGTAGTTCACACATTGCAGGATCGGATCGGGCAGCAAGTGTCATTCTTAACACAATAATAATGGCCACATTAGAAACGGCTGCAATAAAACTAAGTATATAAATTAGTTTTCCATTTAAATATGCATAAATGCTTTCGAATTAAGCTCTTCATTAGCGACTTATGAGTAGTGAAGTTGTATATTGAAAATTTGTTGCGTCTTATACGTCAGCAACGCCAGTTTTGTCTATTGTATAATACCACAGAGATATTTGTAAATTGTAACTTACTTTATTTTAAACGCAAAAATCTGTGTACGATTTCCGCGCATTGCATGACACGCTTTTGCTTAATTGGATCTGACGGTCCGCTGTCCAGCGTGTTTCAACCAACCTATAGTTTTTGTTACATATATTTTGCGGATGCATGGTTGTATTACCATGTAAACGTGTGTCCATGTCCACATGCCACGACATTAGTTTGGCGGTTGATTTGTGCAGAACTGCGGTTTTTAAACTGGCGAGTGGGCCGCGGATAGCATCTAATTCTGTCGATGTGTACATCGTGTTCTGCTTCTGCTAGCCGGCCAATTCAAATTATTTAGCCAAGCGGATTAATTTGGCGGTTCACATTAGTTGGCTTTAATGTGGATTCATGCGTTCACAGCAGCATCCTAGCACAATCCGCAAGTCTGCCTGATTACAGAAAGAGGAGGCTTGTTTGCTGTGTTCATGAGTCCCGATATCGGCATGTTTGCGAACCTCTAAACTACTATAATAACTAATCGTACTACTCGAGTTTTGTTAATGTTGACACGCGATATTCAATTATTACATTGTATTTACAAAAAAATCCAAACAATTGTTGCCCATTCTCATATCACTCGCATGTATAATGTACTCGTACACGTATGCACAAAGTCGTATTATTCATTTAAAGTGATTGACTGAGTCAGTGACTCGAAGCGCATGGTACATTGTGAAATTAATTCAAATCGATTCAAACAAATTGAAACACTACTTTGAACAACATATGCTCAACCAGTCGACCACCAGTTCGAGCAGCGCCTCTGATCGGGAAGCACATTTACAAACAAATTGTGAGCGAATGTGTTTGTACGTATATGCTTCTGAAAAATGAGTACGTGTTTGCGACAACTGTCTCCTGTCGACGCAATTTAAAAGCAATCATTAATTTTAAAATCCGGCACTTTTCTGAAAAGTAATTATTAAAAACTATGCTCAATTAATTTCAAAGTCTGGTTGTTTCGTGTTGAAGCACTAAACTGAAAACAGATTTTCTTTGAAATGTACCAAATAAAGTATATACAAGTATATATACGTATATTCCTACCATGCGATCTAATTGTGTTTTGAAAATATAGCATATGTGAAACGGCATACAACACCACTAGAGATGAGGCCCAAATTTGTAAACTACTGATATCTCAATCTCTTCGACATTTGTTCTTTTAAACAGACGCTCGTACGAACAGTCAGACAAGTCCGATGCTAATCAAAAAAAATATATATTTTATATTGTTTCGCACACCTCCTTCTGCATGTTAGATATATTTGCACAAACTTAATATATCCTTTTATCCTATGGGTGCCAGGTATAATAATGAAGAAGACCTCATTACGAGTCGCATCATAATCACTTTTGCGTCACATTCCCTACCAGACAAAATAATGCTCGGATACGGGAAAGTGAACATACGCCCACACGTGCCTCTTCTCCTTTGATGCTACAATTGCCAACGACTTTGATACCCCATCGCTCTGCCAAACAACACACAGTCGAAAACAAACTACAAATGTGATACAGACAACGATTATAAACTCAGCCCAATGGACAAAAAGTGTCCAGGATTCCTAAAACAAGAAAAACTTGCAACTATTAAAACACGATCCCACGGATGACCATGTTTTCGTCTTTTTCAATACTATCAAAGTTAAAATTAACATACGTTAAATGTGGAAATGTGCGCTTATTGTAATTAATAAAATTTACAGATATTTTCTAAAAACGATTTCTGTATATTATACATAAATTTATCAATCGCAACTTGAATATCTCAATTTAATAGTAACATTATGAACATAAACGTTTTAAAGTGAATGGGTTCATTACCAGACCACACTTCAAAAGCCTTCTTTGCCAATTTGCCATTTCAATTGTCAGATAAACGACAATTACACGCAGCAAACAGAGCTGCATCACCGCGCACCCGTCTGATCATTCTTCGCAACGGATTTTTCATGCGTCGTCGAATCGAAACCGGATCCATTACAATATCTAGTGTTGAACAACGTATAAGTCCGCGAGATGGAATGAACAAACGAACAATCGTCCATAAATTCAATAAATAATTATTGCATTTACCGAATTCATAGCGGTTGTGGGAGTAGGGATGGAAACGACGTTGGTCCAGGTTGCCATTGCAAATGGCAACAACAGAATGCAGCTACGAAAATAATACACAAAAACTCATTCTGGCACACACGCACTAGTAACCATTCATGTCCGGCTGTTCGGCAGGTCACCATGTCCCATCTGATTTCAGTTTATTGCCGTTCAGAGTCATTTATCGACATTTTTCGGTAAATATTCGCTCAGCTGGCACAATTAAATTTCTCGCACATGTCTGTAGCCATATCTGGCCGGGAAGGAGAACGATCTGGCCGGCAGCCAACATGGCGTATGCGCAATAATTGAATTCACTTCGATGCAATTGCAACTCCCGCAGATGCATCCGCAGCAGCCGCAATGCAGGCAGAAGCTAACACACCAACTGAACGCTTCCAGCAATCGCTACCGGAGCCATTCGCCGGCCGCAGTTCAATGCAAATTGCGTACGAGTTATTGTATAATTGGTCCCGGCCGAAGAGTGGTAGAACATACAGACAGATGTGGTGGTGAAAGTCGAAACATAACGTAGGATTGGGTCGGGAGAGTTTGGCAGTCGGGTCGACGTGGGTAGAAAATGTTTGTGCCAATAAATTAAAATGAGAATTGATTCGCTTACGCCCGATTTAAACAACAACAAGCGGCAATTTTATGCGCAACATCGAATGTATAGCTGTGAAATATGTAGGTAGATATGTTAACTTTGACTATCTATATTCGAAAGAGGTGGCTGCGTCCGTATATTTGCTTCGAAACTATTAACAAACAAATTAAATGTCGGACCCGCACTTTAAAAACCAATTTGAGCACGAATTACAAGAAAATTCCATTAAACAATGCATCACTCCGTTGGCCGACCCGGCCCAGTTCGGCCAGACACGCTGTCTCCAGGTCAACCATGAGAACCGATCGTCTACACATAAAGATAAGAGAAATCGCTTGACAAAATGCATAATCTTTAAGCGAATTAAAAATTTGTTACAAGATTCAAATTTATTTTAAACATTCTAAAACATATACTCGTACATAAAAATGTACAACAAAATCGAACAAGATAAGCGAATGCAAATGCGGGTCAGCCCATCGTCCACTTCGGTCCGCTATCTACGGTAAGATGCGAACAAACCTGCAGATAAATGTCACCAAAATAATAAAATTAGCTGCTTTAACGACAATAAAACTGGGTTTGAAGTTTGCTTTATGGGTGCTCCTTTTAGTATTTTTTTTTCTTTTTCCACCATTTGTTCTCTATTTCTATTTCAGTTAAGCTCAGTTGTCGTAATAGAACCATGAAAAATTTAAGATCGGCTAACCACCAATCAGTGATAGTCGTCAATATTGATTACTCTGCAGCATAGAATTCAATGGCAGACATGTCTTTGTTATGTTAATTAGACCGCCGTGCGGAGAAGTAATTCGATAAGGCATCTAAGTAACTTGCGCAACATTCCCGAATTATTTACACAACGAGACAGAATGCAACGAAAGTCAGAGTAGTTTGAACTTTCCATAAAAAATTTTGTTAATTTTATTCAACAAAGATAACAGGTATTTGTTAATCAATGAGATACGTATTTCGGGCCAGACTTCGTGGAGACACATTTTGAAAACGATGTATCTCGATTTGCATTTTTTTATGGTTGCAGTCACAAACTAATCTAATGAAGAGATCCTGAGTTGGTAAAGAACTACAGTTTAATACATAGCATCGACTTCGTAGTAAAAAATTATTGTTACAAAAGTATTTTTAGTAGACGGAAAAAGTTTGAACTACTATTCCCATAGTATTAAAAATATTGTTTTGAAAATATATTAGTATAAACATTCAAAGTCCAACAAAATACGCTTCTATTTGTTTTTATACTCTTCACACAGAGAATTATATTTCAGTTAGAATGCTTATAATGCCTTAAAGGAAGCATCGTATAGCCCATAATGTTTATATATTCTTGACCAACTCGACGAGGCGAGTCGATCGAGCCATGTCCATCTATCTGCCTGTATATCTGTGAGTTTGTATGCGTCCTATTCCCTGGAGACTTGAAGTATTGGTTTTAAAGTTTGTTTGGAGACTTTTCATAACTATAAGCAATACAAGTATCAACAGGACCGCGATTTAACAAATAGAAGATAAGCTCCCATCCACTTAAAACTTAGTCGTACTTATAACGGGGTATTCATTTAGAGGTTTTTTTTATTTTGTTTTTTTTTTTTCACAGATCACGCGTGCGTGTTGTCATGCTATCATCTTATTTTTGTTCAGTATTGTTTGAAAATTCATCATGGAATGACTCACACCGCAATAACGTCTCCAAATTATTCAGCGGTATTACGAAAATCAGCGTTCTGTGAGAAATATTTTCGTGCTCTTCGAGCAACATATTGTGTACACAATCGACCTTCCAAGCGAATACCATCTGTAAATTTGAGTCTCAGTGTACATTATTGGATGATAAGCGACCGAATAGACCACATACAACCCGTAGTGAGGAGAAGATTCGAGCTGTAGAGGAGACTGTGGCTGAAGTCCATAACCAATCGATTCGACGCCGTGCGCCGCATCTTGGCCTCTCGTATGGAACAACTTGGCAAAATTTAACCCACTATCTTGATTTAAAGACTTAAAAAATCCAACTCGTTCAAGAATCATTAAATTCATCAAGAACGCAATAAAGATCCGCTGTTTTCGCGCCGAAAACATTTGATTTCAACAGACACGGCGCGCGAATCAATGGCTTTATTGAGAAATTATTTTGGTGAGCAATTAATTGCGCGTTTCGGATCTGCCAACTGGCCTGGAGGCGGCGGTGGTGGTGGCGGTGA
>JAWNNQ010000352.1:0-27529 GCA_035044765.1 Leucophenga montana | reverse complement strand
TTGCTCCATCAGTTTTAATGCTTATAACCTTCTTCCAATTTATACCCATGCGATCAGCACATACTGCAAAGCATTTAAATGTATCCGCCCCGTTGTTGTTTCTTTCATGGGAATAATATCCAAAAGCTCTTCAGTAATATTGAGTTCTCCATCTACTCCCCTTTCATCTAATGCCAAGGATACTGCAAGGAACGAACGAACTCGTTATTTTAGCTGCACCTTAACATTCTCTGCCAAATCCTGCACACGCCTGCACACAGTTGACCGTGATAAGCATATTGCTTCAAACAGGGACACAGAGTCCTTAGCCAAAATAGATGTTGCTTTAGAAATGCTGCGTTTAATTAGCTCGCCATCCACAAAAGCATGATAGGCTCGAAATATGCAATAATGATGCCTATGCAGATGGTGGTCATGCTACTTCCGACTGCGATATTGAAGTTGTGGACTCGTGGTAGTTGGCGTGATGTTCGGGTGCTCATGGATCCATGCAAGGAGCAATCGGCTATTTGCACAAGTGTGGCAAGGCGTTTGGGCGTCAATGTGGTGCGTTCGCAGGCTGGAGATTATCGTTGTTTGGAGATGAAGAGCAGTGTCGGTGGTCATGAGCACCTGAATGTTAACGCCGTTGTTGTTCGTCAGCTGTACCGCACTGTGCCAGAGAGATCAGTCTCCGTGGACCGACTTGAACATTTGAGATATCTCCAGCTGGCTGATCCAAGTTTCTTTGAAGCATCGACTGTAAATGTGATTCTTGGTACAAAGGTTTACGCGCGTGTGATGCTTCAAGGCATTATAAATGGTGGTCCAGGTCAGCCAATTGCACAATGTTCGAGGCTGGTTTACCTGTTGTCTGGTGCATGCTCTGTTTGAGAAGGAGTGTCATTTGGAAAACTGTTTTTTATGAAATGTATTTGAATGGAGTTATGTAACATTTTAGATATGTATTTAAGTTAATTGAATTTATTGCTGCGTTGCTGCAAGGTGGGTAGGACGTTTACGCCACAGTGGCCCCACACCGTATAAAAACTAGTATTTATTGTAATAAGTAAATAGCATTGGTGTAATAGGAGATGCAGTAGGCGTGAGTGCAATCTCCGTTAGCTTATTCACTTTCTTTTGTATATGTTGTTATTGCAATTATCCACCACCGTTTGGATATAGTTTTGTACCAAATTGTGTCTGTCGTTTTCTAAACTTCGAGCGCGCAGTACTGAGTTATTTATTGATCTACATTTATGCCTTTTCATTACACCAATAAAATATATATTATATAAAAAATTTAAATTGAATTGCTGAATTCATGTTTTTGGGAACATATTGTTTGAACATCCATAGTGCGCTTGTGGATATTTAGTGTTTATTGCAGTGAATCCAGCAACATTTGCAGCTGTTTTTGGTGGTCACATCCAGGAGGAATATCGCTGCACCCGGAGGCTCTACTGCTGACGTCATTGGAGAAACACTCAGTGTAAGGAAGAGTTATAAGAAAAATAGGGTAAAAACTTATTGTATATAAAACAAAGAGGTCGGAGTGAATTATTGAGCGCGAAATTTGACGTACAGAAAGGCAATTTTATTGGCACGAAGTGGCGAGTTGGTGGAATGGGGACATAAAGTAATATGGACTGAAGTAAGTCAATTTCCCAAATAAGAATTTTATGAAGAAAAGCAACAGAGAGCATAGAACGGCGTGAAAAGAGGGTTGGGGTTCAATTAATTTTAACCTTTCATGATAGGGTGGAAGATTTATATCGGGATCCAAATTCAGACTCCTAAGAACAAACAGAAGAAACTATTTTTTAACTGACCCAATACGATTCTCGTGAATTGCATTATATGTGTTCCAAATAAAAGATCCAAATTCGAAAATCGAACGAACAAGAGAAGTATATAGGAGTTTAGTGGTATAAGGGTCATTAAATTCCTTAACAAAGCCAATGACACCTTTTGCTTTATTTACTATTGAACAAATGTTATTATTATAAATAAGTTTAGGTTCCATAACGATAACTAGATCATAAAAACAAAACTCTCTACCGAGGGTAATGTTATTTAAAGAATATGTTACTATAAATGGTTTCCTGCGATGAAACATCGTACACTTGCAGTTTGAGAAATTTAGAATAAGAAAATTTAGACAACGATGTAGTGAGTCTAAGTCAGCCTGCAATAAACTGTGCTGCGAAACATCAGAATATGAGAAGCATAATTTAATATCATCATAAAAATATTGGACTTAGGTGACTCCCTTGGGGAACACCAGAAGAAACAACAATAGTTTTAGACAAACCTTTGTTAAATAAAACTTTTTGTGTTCTACCGGATTAGTATGACTCAAACAAAGAAACAAGAGACAGATTAAATCCTATTGCTTTCAATTTCAATAAAAGTTGCTTATGGCACGCACTATCAAAAGCTTCACTGAAGTCTGTATAAATGACATCAGTTTGGCAACCCTTTTGAGTCGGGTTATTTACAACAACGTTACAACGGTACCCTTTTTATGTAAAGGGATACTAAACGACTCCTTCAAAAGAGATGGAAATTTACATAGCTTTGTGAATAGATTGAATATAATTGATAAGGGAAGGCAAATGGAGCTAGAACATTATTTAAGTATATTAAGTAGGTAGATTAAAATCACCTAAAATAATGAGATAATCTTTTTCATGTAAAAGAGTTTCGATGTATGAGATCGCAGCGGCATGATGACAGTAGATCCTCATTTCCGAAGAATGAGGAATGTATGAGCAAGTAATGTATATGATGAAACCACGAAAAGAAGATTTAACACATATAAATGCAATGTCCCTATAGATAATACCAATCTCCTCAGACAACATAGACGATTTGACTGATATAAGAACACCAAATTAAACAAAATTATGATTAAAAAACTCAGTATGTGTGGTTGAAGACAAGTTTTACTATGAAAACTATTAAGATAAACATTACTAAGTCGAGTTTCAAAATAAAATTGGCTTTTCATACAAAAAGACAAAAGCGGGCAGTGGGTTTGTATGGGGGCTACCCCAAAAAGTTTGAGGGGCGGGTCAATGTTACTCTATTAAACTGCAATAAAAATAAATGTATGTTGATTTTGAGCTCTAAGATAAGGTACGGCCGGGTCAACCCAAACAGTTTGAAAGCGAAGAATTGGAATCATTATTCTATGTGGACCAATGCCAAACGCTACAGGAGTTCTCAGAATCATTGGTAGTGGATGAGTCGACAGTCAGTAAACGTCTAAAAGCCATGGGATTGATTCAAAAGAAAGGAAACTGGGTGCCATACGAGTTGAAGCCGTGCGAAGTCGAAAGGCGATTTTGCGCTTGTGAACAGATTCTCGAACGCCAAAAAAGTCATGTGTTTTGCCCGCACAGTCATCAACATTCTTCGCAAAGCCGAATATTCATAGAATGAAGCTTATGGTCTGTACGAGTATTTGGTAAAATAAATCACATAAAGTTAACTTTTTAATGAAATTTGATTTTCATTATAAAGTTCAGACCTTGACATTATATGTAAAACACACATTAATTGTACTAATGTAAATACTTGCATAATGTAAATGATCGCCTGGGGATCTTGATAAATGTTGGTTTGAAAGTTCTCAAAAGCTTGAAGACGGTATTTCGCATAGCAAAAAGTCAAACGTCGTCATATATAATTATTTCGATGTCCAATTGATATCGCCAAATCGTGAAATTACTAGTACTGGAGAGTTGACGCGGAATAAATACAAATTCTGTCGTATTGTGTAGCCTTGTTCTTGAAATAAAATATCATCCAAGTCAAAATCTTCAATTGCTTACAAAAAAAGAAGAAAAAAAACCATAGTGTTCAGCATTAACAGTTATAGTCTTTCTAGCGTCATTTTTCTAAAAAATACCCCCATCTTTTTCATGGTCACATTTTCTTATCAAATGCTATCTGGCTGCTAGCATACTTTTCCTCTTATTACTACACTGTTAGCTAATGTATTATACATCACATGGTAGAATAATATAACGTACCGTAGTCTGTCTAGATGCTTTTTTCCGTACTTGAGATTCCTTTGGTTAGCAGAATCGAGAGATCCCGCTCTAACCGACAACAGACAAATGAGTGAATCTAACGCCTCGTATTATTCCTCCTTGACCCAGCATGAATTACACAAAAAACTTCATCGTTCTTCGTAATCTTTCTTCGAAGACGAAAGGAAATATTTCTTATGCTACGTGGTTTTTGTGGTTGACTATACAAAGCACAAACAGTTTCGTGCCAATTTGTGTGCATGTTAATGGGATCGAATGAGGCAGTGAGAAGGGGAGGTAGGGGAAGGGACTGGGGAATTGGTGCAGGCGAAGGGGTGAAAGGGGACAGATAAAGATGGGAAGAGGAATATGGGTAGGGGAATGGCTGGTAAGGTATGGGGCACTCATCCGATTGTGATGAGACTTTGTTGCTTTCTTCTGTGTATGCCAGCGACGATTTCTCGCCTAAAAAAATGTAAGATAGACAGATGGAATGCTGTATACATGTTAATGGGATCGAGGGGGAAGGCAAAGGATGTGGGCAAGGAGAATGGCTTTAAATGGAAGGGGTGGCAGAGGAATAGGGCAATGGAGAAGGCAGGGTGGCAGGGAGAAGATCGGAAGGGGGAAGTGCAACAACGCGCTGGATACCAATTTAAGATAGATTGACGCTATGTTGTATATTTATTTATTTATTTATATATTTATATCAACTTCCTTTTCCACCTCTTCTCTGTCTCCTGCCCCCTTAAATTAAATTAACTTGTATTGACCATTTCATCCCTCTTAACCACCATCCATCTACCACCACGTCCCATACCACTTCTTTCCCTGCCCACAATCTCGCGCACGGAATTAATTTGTTCACAAATTTTGTTTAGCAAGCCGCTGCGAACGCTCGATACTCGACTCACTTGCATGAGATTGCGACGCGTATTCTCTCTGACTTGCAAGATGATTTTCAGTTTCTCATGAAGATTCTCCATTACGACGTATTTTGATGCCCTTGCCTGGGTACTATTTCTAGTTGATAAAATGATAAAAAAAACTATTAAACTGCCTTTGTACTAAAGTATTTGCTTAGGTTGCTGGGTTTAGTTCTGAAAAGAACTTTTTTTAAGTTTTAAAACGAACTTTTTGGTTGGCTTTAATTTCCTACGAAACGAACACTTTTTGTACATAATGATGAGTTCTGCAAAGTCGCAGTACATTATTTTGTTCTATTATCAATAGTTTTCGCAGCGCCCTCGATGTTAGGAATTTCTTAGGTCATTTTTTTACACCTTTGGTAACATTATTGGAGTTTTAATAAGGATCCCAAATTTTTTTGAAAATATAATAAAGCCTATTTGTGTAGCCTATAGTGTAGCTTCCCAACAGTTAAACAAAAAATTTTTCAAATCGGTCCAGAAGTTTCGGAGCCTATTCATTGCAAACAAACAATCAAATCTATCTATAATATTAGACTAAACTAACTTAAAACTAGAAGAAATAAGTTGCAGCCTGGGCAGTGGTCTAGGTGGGCGCAATTACAAAAATAAAGAAAATAGAAGTTGCTAAATGAAATTTACAAATTTATTGAGTAGTGATTTGTTAGTACAGAGTTTTTTACAAAGTGTAAGGCAGAGTTATAAGAAAAATAGGATCACAACATATTGTAGATAGGACAAAGAGCTCAAAGTGAATTATTGAGCGCGAAAGTTGTCGTACAGAAAGGCAATTTTATTGGCATGAAGTGGCGAGTTGGCCGAATGGGGACATAAAGTAGTATCAATCAATTTCCAAAATAAGAATTTTATGAAGAAAAGCAACAGAGAGCATAGAACGTGACAAGAGGGTTGGGAGTTCAATTAATTTTAACCTGTCATGATAAGACATTGAATGGCTATTATATGGCTCTCTGCATTTAGGTTCTTAAGCATTTCCCGAATCCGAGCTACAACTCCTGATTTGCACGCTGTCATTGATTTTGCTCCATCAGTTTTAATGCTTATAACCTTCTTCCAATTTATACCCATGCGATCAGCACATACTGCAAAGCATTTAAATGTATCCGCCCCGTTGTTGTTTCTTTCATGGGAATAATATCCAAAAGCTCTTCAGTAATATTGAGTTCTCCATCTACTCCCCTTTCATCTAATGCCAAGGATACTGCAAGGAACGAACGAACTCGTTATTTTAGCTACACCTTAACATTCTCTGCCAAATCCTGCACACGCCTGCACACAGTTGACCGTGATAAGCATATTGCTTCAAACAGGGACACAGAGTCCTTAGCCAAAATAGATGCTGCTTTAGAAATGCTGCGTTTAATTAGCTCGCCATCCACAAAAGCATGATAGGCTCGAAATATGCAATAATGATGCCTATGCAGATGGTGGTCATGCTACTTCCGACTGCGATATTGAAGTTGTGGACTCGTGGTAGTTGGCTTGATGTTCGGGTGGTCATGGATCCATGCAAGGAGCAATCGGCTATTTGCACAAGTGTGGCAAGGCGTTTAAGCGTCAATGTGGTGCGTTCGCAGGCTGGAGATTATCGTTGTTTGGAGATGAAGAGCAGTGTCAGTGGTCATAAGCACCTGAATGTTAACGCCGTTGTTGTTCGTCAGCTGTCCCGCACTGTGCCAGAGAGATCAGTCTCCGTGGACCGACTTGAACATTTGAGATATCTCCAGCTGGCTGATCCAAGTTTCTTTGAAGCATCGACTGTAAATGTGATTCTTGGTACAAAGGTTTACGCGCGTGTGATGCTTCAAGGCATTATAAATGGTGGTCCAGGTCAGCCAATTGCACAATGTTCGAGGCCTGTTGTCTGGTGCATGCTCTGTTTGAGAAACAGTGTCATTTGGAAAACTGTTTTTTATGAAATGTATTTGAATGGAGTTATGTAACATTTTAGATATGTATTTAAGTTAATTGAATTTATTGGTGCGTTGCTGCAAGGTGGGTAGGACGTTTACGCCACAGTGGCCCCACACCGTATAAAAACTAGTATTTATTGTAATAAGTAAATAGCATTGGTGTAATAGGAGATGCAGTAGGCGTGAGTGCAATCTCCGTTAGCTTATTCACTTTCTTTTGTATATGTTGTTATTGCAATTATCCACCACCGTTTGGATATAGTTTTGTACCAAATTGTGTCTGTCGTTTTCTAAACTTCGAGCGCGCAGTACTGAGTTATTTATTGATCTACATTTATGCCTTTTCATTACACCAATAAAATATATATTATATAAAAAATTTAAATTGAATTGCTGAATTCATGTTTTTGGGAACATATTGTTTGAACATCCATAGTGCGCTTGTGGATATTTAGTGTTTATTGCAGTGAATCCAGCAACATTTGCAGCTGTTTTTGGTGGTCACATCCAGGAGGAATATCGCTGCACCCGGAGGCTCTACTGCTGACGTCATTGGAGAAACACTCAGTGTAAGGAAGAGTTATAAGAAAAATAGGGTAAAAACTTATTGTATATAAAACAAAGAGGTCGGAGTGAATTATTGAGCGCGAAATTTGACGTACAGAAAGGCAATTTTATTGGCACGAAGTGGCGAGTTGGTGGAATGGGGACATAAAGTAATATGGACTGAAGTAAGTCAATTTCCCAAATAAGAATTTTATGAAGAAAAGCAACAGAGAGCATAGAACGGCGTGAAAAGAGGGTTGGGGTTCAATTAATTTTAACCTTTCATGATAGGGTGGAAGATTTATATCGGGATCCAAATTCAGACTCCTAAGAACAAACAGAAGAAACTATTTTTTAACTGACCCAATACGATTCTCGTGAATTGCATTATATGTGTTCCAAATAAAAGATCCAAATTCGAAAATCGAACGAACAAGAGAAGTATATAGGAGTTTAGTGGTATAAGGGTCATTAAATTCCTTAACAAAGCCAATGACACCTTTTGCTTTATTTACTATTGAACAAATGTTATTATTATAAATAAGTTTAGGTTCCATAACGATAACTAGATCATAAAAACAAAACTCTCTACCGAGGGTAATGTTATTTAAAGAATATGTTACTATAAATGGTTTCCTGCGATGAAACATCGTACACTTGCAGTTTGAGAAATTTAGAATAAGAAAATTTAGACAACGATGTAGTGAGTCTAAGTCAGCCTGCAATAAACTGTGCTGCGAAACATCAGAATATGAGAAGCATAATTTAATATCATCATAAAAATATTGGACTTAGGTGACTCCCTTGGGGAACACCAGAAGAAACAACAATAGTTTTAGGCAAACCTTTGTTAAATAAAACTTTTTGTGTTCTACCGGATTAGTATGACTCAAACAAAGAAACAAGAGACAGATTAAATCCTATTGCTTTCAATTTCAATAAAAGTTGCTTATGGCACGCACTATCAAAAGCTTCACTGAAGTCTGTATAAATGACATCAGTTTGGCAACCCTTTTGAGTCGGGTTATTTACAACAACGTTACAACGGTACCCTTTTTATGTAAAGGGATACTAAACGACTCCTTCAAAAGAGATGGAAATTTACATAGCTTTGTGAATAGATTGAATATAATTGATAAGGGAAGGCAAATGGAGCTAGAACATTATTTAAGTATATTAAGTAGGTAGATTAAAATCACCTAAAATAATGAGATAATCTTTTTCATGTAAAAGAGTTTCGATGTATGAGATCGCAGCGGCATGATGACAGTAGATCCTCATTTCCGAAGAATGAGGAATGTATGAGCAAGTAATGTATATGATGAAACCACGAAAAGAAGATTTAACACATATAAATGCAATGTCCCTATAGATAATACCAATCTCCTCAGACAACATAGACGATTTGACTGATATAAGAACACCAAATTAAACAAAATTATGATTAAAAAACTCAGTATGTGTGGTTGAAGACAAGTTTTACTATGAAAACTATTAAGATAAACATTACTAAGTCGAGTTTCAAAATAAAATTGGCTTTTCATACAAAAAGACAAAAGCGGGCAGTGGGTTTGTATGGGGGCTACCCCAAAAAGTTTGAGGGGCGGGTCAATGTTACTCTATTAAACTGCAATAAAAATAAATGTATGTTGATTTTGAGCTCTAAGATAAGGTACGGCCGGGTCAACCCAAACAGTTTGAAAGCGAAGAATTGGAATCATTATTCTATGTGGACCAATGCCAAACGCTACAGGAGTTCTCAGAATCATTGGTAGTGGATGAGTCGACAGTCAGTAAACGTCTAAAAGCCATGGGATTGATTCAAAAGAAAGGAAACTGGGTGCCATACGAGTTGAAGCCGTGCGAAGTCGAAAGGCGATTTTGCGCTTGTGAACAGATTCTCGAACGCCAAAAAAGTCATGTGTTTTGCCCGCACAGTCATCAACATTCTTCGCAAAGCCGAATATTCATAGAATGAAGCTTATGGTCTGTACGAGTATTTGGTAAAATAAATCACATAAAGTTAACTTTTTAATGAAATTTGATTTTCATTATAAAGTTCAGACCTTGACATTATATGTAAAACACACATTAATTGTACTAATGTAAATACTTGCATAATGTAAATGATCGCCTGGGGATCTTGATAAATGTTGGTTTGAAAGTTCTCAAAAGCTTGAAGACGGTATTTCGCATAGCAAAAAGTCAAACGTCGTCATATATAATTATTTCGATGTCCAATTGATATCGCCAAATCGTGAAATTACTAGTACTGGAGAGTTGACGCGGAATAAATACAAATTCTGTCGTATTGTGTAGCCTTGTTCTTGAAATAAAATATCATCCAAGTCAAAATCTTCAATTGCTTACAAAAAAAGAAGAAAAAAAACCATAGTGTTCAGCATTAACAGTTATAGTCTTTCTAGCGTCATTTTTCTAAAAAATACCCCCATCTTTTTCATGGTCACATTTTCTTATCAAATGCTATCTGGCTGCTAGCATACTTTTCCTCTTATTACTACACTGTTAGCTAATGTATTATACATCACATGGTAGAATAATATAACGTACCGTAGTCTGTCTAGATGCTTTTTTCCGTACTTGAGATTCCTTTGGTTAGCAGAATCGAGAGATCCCGCTCTAACCGACAACAGACAAATGAGTGAATCTAACGCCTCGTATTATTCCTCCTTGACCCAGCATGAATTACACAAAAAACTTCATCGTTCTTCGTAATCTTTCTTCGAAGACGAAAGGAAATATTTCTTATGCTACGTGGTTTTTGTGGTTGACTATACAAAGCACAAACAGTTTCGTGCCAATTTGTGTGCATGTTAATGGGATCGAATGAGGCAGTGAGAAGGGGAGGTAGGGGAAGGGACTGGGGAATTGGTGCAGGCGAAGGGGTGAAAGGGGACAGATAAAGATGGGAAGAGGAATATGGGTACGGGAATGGCTGGTAAGGTATGGGGCACTCATCCGATTGTGATGAGACTTTGTTGCTTTCTTCTGTGTATGCCAGCGACGATTTCTCGCCTAAAAAAATGTAAGATAGACAGATGGAATGCTGTATACATGTTAATGGGATCGAGGGGGCAGGCAAAGGATGTGGGCAAGGAGAATGGCTTTAAATGGAAGGGGTGGCAGAGGAATAGGGCAATGGAGAAGGCAGGGTGGCAGGGAGAAGATCGGAAGGGGAAGTGCAACAACGCGCTGGATACCAATTTAAGATAGATTGACGCTATGTTGTATATTTATTTATTTATTTATATATTTATATCAACTTCCTTTTCCACCTCTTCTCTGTCTCCTGCCCCCTTAAATTAAATTAACTTGTATTGACCATTTCATCCCTCTTAACCACCATCCATCTACCACCACGTCTCATACCATAGCAAGCCGCTGCGAACGCTCGATACTCGACTCACTTGCATGAGATTGCGACGCGTATTCTCTCTGACTTGCAAGATGATTTTCAGTTTCTCATGAAGATTCTCCATTACGACGTATTTTGATGCCCTTGCCTGGGTACTATTTCTAGTTGATAAAATGATAAAAAAAACTATTAAACTGCCTTTGTACTAAAGTATTTGCTTAGGTTGCTGGGTTTAGTTCTGAAAAGAACTTTTTTTAGTCTCAAAACGAACTTTTTGGTTGGGTTTAATTACCTACGAAACGAACACTTTTTGTACATAATGATGAGTTCTGCAAAGTCGTAGTACATTATTTTGTTCTATTATCAATAGTTTTCGCAGCGCCCTCGATGTTAGGAATTTCTTAGGTCATTTTTTTACACCTTTGGTAACATTATTGGAGTTTTAATAAGGATCCCAAATTTTTTTGAATATATAATAAAACCTATTTTACCCGGGAATAGTGTAGCTTCCCAACAGTAAACAAAAAATTTTTCAAATCGGTCCAGAAGTTTCGGAGCCTATTCATTGCAAACAAACAATCAAATCTATCTATAATATTAGACTAAACTAACTTAAAACTAGAAGAAATAAGTTGCAGCCTGGGCAGTGGTCTAGGTGGGCGCAATTACAAAAATAAAGAAAATAGAAGTTGCTAAATGAAATTTACAAATTTATTGAGTAGTGATTTGTTAGTACAGAGTTTTTTACAAAGTGTAAGGAAGAGTTATAAGAAAAATAGGATCACAACATATTGAAGATAGGACAAAGAGCTCAAAGTGAATTATTTAGCGCGAAAGTTGTCGTACAGAAAGGCAATTTTATTGGCATGAAGTGGCGAGTTGGCCGAATGGGGACATAAAGTAGTATCAATCAATTTCCAAAATAAGAATTTTATGAAGAAAAGCAACAGAGAGCATAGAACGTGACAAGAGGGTTGGGAGTTCAATTAATTTTAACCTGTCATGATAAGACATTGAATGGCTATTATATGGCTCTCTGCATTTAGGTTCTTAAGCATTTCCCGAATCCGAGCTACAACTCCTGACTTGCACGCTGTCATTGATTTTGCTCCATCAGTTTTAATGCTTATAACCTTCTTCCAATTTATACCCATGCGATCAGCACATACTGCAAAGCATTTAAATGTATCCGCCCCGTTGTTGTTTCTTTCATGGGAATAATATCCAAAAGCTCTTCAGTAATATTGAGTTCTCCATCTACTCCCCTTTCATCTAATGCCAAGGATACTGCAAGGAACGAACGGACTCGTTATTTTAGCTGCACCTTAACATTCTCTGCCAAATCCTGCACACGCCTGCACACAGTTGACCGTGATAAGCATATTGCTTCAAACAGGGACACAGAGTCCTTAGCCAAAATAGATGCTGCTTTAGAAATGCTGCGTTTAATTAGCTCGCCATCCACAAAAGCATGATAGGCTCGAAATATGCAATAATGATGCCTATGCAGATGGTGGTCATGCTACTTCCGACTGCGATATTGAAGTTGTGGACTCGTGGTAGTTGGCTTGATGTTCGGGTGGTCATGGATCCATGCAAGGAGCAATCGGCTATTTGCACAAGTGTGGCAAGGCGTTTGGGCGTCAATGTGGTGCGTTCGCAGGCTGGAGATTATCGTTGTTTGGAGATGAAGAGCAGTGTCAGTGGTCATAAGCACCTGAATGTTAACGCCGTTGTTGTTCGTCAGCTTTCCCGCACTGTGCCAGAGAGATCAGTCTCCGTGGACCGACTTGAACATTTGAGATATCTCCAGCTGGCTGATCCAAGTTTCTTTGAAGCATCGACTGTAAATGTGATTCTTGGTACAAAGGTTTACGCGCGTGTGATGCTTCAAGGCATTATAAATGGTGGTCCAGGTCAGCCAATTGCACAATATTCGAGGCCTGTTGTCTGGTGCATGCTCTGTTTGAGAAACAGTGTCATTTGGAAAACTGTTTTTTATGAAATGTATTTGAATGGAGTTATGTAACATTTTAGATATGTATTTAAGTTAATTGAATTTATTGGTGCGTTGCTGCAAGGTGGGTAGGACGTTTACGCCACAGTGGCCCCACACCGTATAAAAACTAGTATTTATTGTAATAAGTAAATAGCATTGGTGTAATAGGAGATGCAGTAGGCGTGAGTGCAATCTCCGTTAGCTTATTCACTTTCTTTTGTATATGTTGTTATTGCAATTATCCACCACCGTTTGGATATAGTTTTGTACCAAATTGTGTCTGTCGTTTTCTAAACTTCGACCGCGCAGTACTGAGTTATTTATTGATCTACATTTATGCCTTTTCATTACACCAATAAAATATATATTATATAGAAAATTTAAATTGAAATGCTGAATTCATGTTTTTGGGAACATATAGTTTGAACATCCATAGTGCGCTTGTGGATATTTAGTGTTTATTGCAGTGAATCCAGCAACATTTGCAGCTGTTTTTGGTGGTCACATCCAGGAGGAATATCGCTGCACCCGGAGGCTCTACTGCTGACGCCATTGGAGAAACACTCAGTGTAAGGAAGAGTTATAAGAAAAATAGGGTAAAAACTTATTGTATATAAAACAAAGAGGTCGGAGTGAATTATTGAGCGCGAAATTTGACGTACAGAAAGGCAATTTTATTGGCACGAAGTGGCGAGTTGGCCGAATGGGGACATAAAGTAATATGGACTGAAGTAAGTAGGGAGAATCAATTTCCCAAATAAGAATTTTATGAAGAAAAGCAACAGAGAGCATAGAACGGCGTGAAAAGAGGGTTGGGGTTCAATTAATTTTAACCTTTCATGATAGGGTGGAAGATTTATATCGGGATCCAAATTCAGACTCCTAAGAACAAACAGAAGAAACTGTTTTTTAACTGACCCAATACGATTCTCGTGAATATCATAATATGGGTTCCAAATAAAAGATCCAAATTCGAAAATCGAACGAACAAGAGAAGTATATAGGAGTTTAGTGGTATAAGGGTCATTAAATTCCTTAGACCAACGCTTAACAAAGCCAATGACACCTTTTGCTTTATTTACTATTGAACAAATGTTATTATTATAAATAAGTTTAGGTTCCATAAGGATAACCAGATCATAAAAACAAAACTCTCTACCGAGGGTAATGTTATTTAAAGAATATGTTACTATAAATGGTTTCCTGCGATGAAACGTCGTACACTTGCAGTTTGAGAAATTTAGAATAAGAAAATTTAGACAACGATGTAGTGAGTTTAAGTCAGCCTGCAATAAACTGTGCTGTGAAACATCAGAATATGAGAAGCATAATTTAATATCATCATAAAAGTATTGGACTTAGGTGACTCCCTTGGGGAACACCAGAAGAAACAACAATAGTTTTAGGCAAACCTTTGTTAAATAAAACTTTTTGTGTTCTACCGGATTAGTATGACTCAAACAAAGAAACAAGAGACAGATTAAATCCTATTGCTTTCAATTTGAATAAAAGCTGCTTATGGCACGCACTATCAAAAGCTTCACTGAAGTCTGTATAAATGACAACAGTTTGGCAACCCTTTTGAGTCGGGTTATTTACAACAACGTTACAACGTTATTTACAACAGTGGAAAATTCTAAAATATTAGTTGTAATAGATTAACCTCTAACAAAACCCTGTTGGAAAGAATTGACGACAGACTTTAACGACTGTTGCAATTGGTCACAAATGATTTTTTCAAAGAGCTTTGGAATATCACTCAGCTTAGCAATACCTATATAATTCGATGCATCATACTTGGTACCCTTTTTATGTAAAGGGATAATAAACGACTCCTTCAAAAGAGATGGAAATTTACATAGCTTTGTGAATAGATTGAATATAATTGATAAGGGAAGGCAAATGGAGCTAGAACATTATTTAAGTATATTAAGTAGGTAGATTAAAATCACCTAAAATAATGAGATTATCTTTTTCATGTAAAAGAGTATCGATGTATGTGATGGCAGCGGCATGATGACAGTAGATCCTCATTTCCGAAGAATGAGGAATGTATGAGCAAGTAACGTATATGATGAAACCACGAAAAGAAGATTTAACACATATAAATGCAATGTCCATGTAGATAATACCAATCTCCTCAGACAACAGAGACGATTTGACTGATATAAGAACACCAAATTAAACAAAATTATCATTAAAAAACTCAGTATGTGTGGTTGAAGATAAGTTTCACTATTAAAACTATTAAGATAAACAAGATAAGTCGAGTTTCAAAATAAAATTGGCTTTTCATACAAAAAGACAAAAGCTGGCAGTGGGTTTGTGTGGGGGCTACCCCAAAAAGTTTGAGGGGCGGATCAATGTTACTCTATTAAACTGCAATAAAAAGAAATGTATGTTGATTTTGAGCTCTAAGATAAGGTACGGCCGGGTCAACCCAAACAGTTTGAAGGCGAAGAATTGGAATCATTACTCTATGTGGACCAATGCCAAACGCTACAAGAATTGTCAGAATCATTGGTGTGAATGAGTGGCTGAGTCGACAGTCAATAAACGTCTAAAAGCCATGGAATTGATTCAAAAGAGAGGAAACTGGGTGCCATACGAGTTGAAGCCGTGCGAAGTCGAAAGGCGATTTTTCGCTTGTGAACAGCTTCTCGAACGCCAAAAAAATCATGTGTTTTGCCCGCACAGTCATCAACATTCTTCGCAAAGCCGAATATTCATCGAATGAAGCGTATTTGGTGACGTAAATAAATCACAGAAAGTTAACTTTATGATAAATTTTGATTTTCATTATATAGTTCAGACCTTGACATTATATTTAAACACATATATATTGTACTAATGTAAATACATGCATAATGTAAATGATCGCCTGGGGATCTATTGCAGGAGTCAAACTTTTTGGCGTAATTTAGACCATTTGTTAGCATATTTCGGGCGAAATCTAGGCCAAAACTTGATAAATGTTGTTTTGAAAGTTCTCAAAAGCTTGAAGACGGTATTTCGCATAGCAAAAAGTCAAACTTCGTCTTATATAATTATTTCGATGTCCAATTGATATCGCGGAATAAAGACAAATTCAGCCGTATTATGTAGCCTTGTTCTAGAAAAAACATATCATCCAAGTCAAAATCTTAAATTGCTTACAAAAAAAAAAAACAACCATAGCGTTCAGCATTAACAGTTATAGTTTTTCTAGCATCATTTTTCGAATATTTTCTGTTTCGCGCTCACATTTTCTTATCAAAAGCCTGGCTGCTAGCATACTTTTCCTCTTATTACTACACTGTTAGCTACTGTATTATACATCACATGGTAGAATAATATAACGTACCGTAGTCTGTCTAGCTGTTTTTTTCTGTACTTGTGATTCCTTTGGTTAGCAGAATCGATAGAAAAATACTCTGCCCCGCTCTAATCACTGAAGTAACAGACAAATGAGTGAATCTGGCGCCTCGTATTATTCCTCCTTGACCCAGCATGAATTACACAAAAAACTTCATCGTTCTTCGTAATCTTTCTTCGAAGACGAAAGAAAACATTTCTTATGCTACGTGGTTTTTGTTGTTGACTATACAAGACACAAACAGTTCCGTGCGAATTGCTGTGCATTAGCAATGACAAATCGATCAATATCTTATCATTGTACTTGGCTCCAAAGCGTTACATACAAAGCTCATATAAGCAATTTTATATAAAAAGTATAGATAAGGTAGTGTATTACCCCAAGCAGCTATTTTTTAATTTCGGCTTGTTTGTTTTCAGTTGACAAAATAGAGAAAAATTTATTTCTATATTGCGTCGAGAGAGGAGAGAGAGAGCACAAAAAACGTGAGCAATAAATTGATCGCCTATATATATGTGGTTGTGAGTCTGCCAAAAGTGTGGAATAATACGTGTAGTGGCGCTTGTAGCTCGAGATAATATCTAGCATAATTTTTGGATAGGCTAACATTTGAGTGCCACTGATGATAGAGATCGACTTAGAAAAAGTGTAAGGCAGATTTTTAGAGATGTGTCTCTTTCTGTATCCAGTCCTCGAAAAGTAAAATGCAGTGCAAATGGCAATAAAAATTTATATCAAGACATAAAAAGACTTAAAAAAAACTCTTTGTGCGTGATTGAAACCGTTTTGCTTAAATAAGCCTAATTAAAATTATGCAAGTATTATATAAATAACGATCGCTGTGCAATACAGTAGCACTGCAACAACAACCAATTGACCGGTCAGATTTATTTTAGCTATTGTTTATGTCATAACCCATTTTGAGTAAGTTTGTCATCATTTCTCTTAAAAACCCATTATTTAGTTTAGTTCGTTCTCGTAGTAATATTTTTGCTTATTAGTTCATTATTTTTTTGTCTTTAGGTTTTGGCGCCTAATATTCATTTAATCAAAATGCACAAATTGTACATATTTATTTAGAGTTAAGAGCGTGCAAAGAAAAGCAGAGGGAGAGAGAGCACAATTTGCAAACTAATTAATTGACACATCAGGCTGAGACGATCATTGGCGTGATAATTGGATGCAGTTTTGATTAAAATGTCGTCCGGCCTAAACCCTGCTTAGCAGCCTCCGTTTTCTCGTTTTTTTTTTTAAATATAAATTATGTAGGTTATATAGGGCAGTCAAAATGCATAGAGTAGGGAAAAAGTAGTTTTTTAATATATAAAAGAAATTTTTAGTGTGGTCTATAATCTATAATCAAAATCAAAAAGAAAAATAAGAGAAAACCTTAGTTGAAGTAAAAAAAAATTTATTAATATCACGCATAAATAATATCTTAAAGAAATTAAAATTTTGGTAGTCAGTAGTTTTATTCCTATCAAATTTAATTCTTTTTGTGCGGTGGAAAAAAATGACTTATTAAGATTTAGCTATTTCTTATTTAGTTGTGGTGCAGAAAATGTAGGAGATCTTAAATACATATATATTTTTTTTCATATGTCGCATTGCGGCCCGAAAATAACCTAAATGAACAGAAGAGTATGTAGATACCGTAATTGTCTCACTATTTACACAAAAAAATATATTAAAAATGGAAGACAGATTATTTATTTTTGTATGTGAAAAAAGAGAACAGGTGCATAAAACAATGCTCTTATAATAACAAAAAAAAACGTTTTATTTTCCCGCAAGAGTCCAGTTCATCGACTAAAGCACTTTCGTCGTTGCAGAAAATACAAAATAAGTGACTCTCTTCAATCTGCAACGATCTAATACATATATTGCGCATTGATTTTGTGGATCATAATTTTTTGTTAATATGTACATATATCACAAGTATTTGAAAAGGGGCAATGATCTCAGCATTTTAATTGATATAGCAGCTATATATTTATTTGATCAGTGCATGTAAATATTAGAAAAATAAATAATTAAATTAAATAGTGTAGAATATATCACAGTGATGGTTAAAAGTATATATCTTAAATAAAAATCGAAATACTCAAATTAATCATATCCATACCACAGCGATGCTTAAAAGAAAAGATCTTGAAAAATAATTAAATACTTAAATTAATTATCACAGTGATATATTGCACAGAAAAAGCAAGTTCGAATAAAAATTATTGCGTAGAAAATATATAAAACATTAAAACATATTTATATTCAAAAATATTTAACGAAAAGAATGGCACACCGAGCCTTTACTAAACTTTTATCACTTAAATTCATGAAATACCCTATAGCTGCAGTAAAATCATTTATTCTACCCGCACAAAGATTTACTTTATACTACATTTACTTATTACTACAATTATTTATCCTTATTTTATATTTTAACTATATATATAAATATTTGCTTTTTAATATATAGCAATACATTCACATGGTTGTAAGGATATTGAAGAATTTATATTGCTCATAATTATTTGTATTTTTTTTAGGTTTTTATATATTATATATTTGAAAAATGAATATAGTTTCTATAGGAAATGATTTTTTTTGGATTAAATAAATTTTGTATAATGTTCGCTTAATCTTTATCGAATTTAATTCCACGCTTATGGCTTAACCTCTCTTAATAATCGAAGGAATCATCATATTTTATCTATCTTTTGGTTTCTGATGATTATGGAAGGATGGACGTACTTGTTGCCTCGATAACAGCAGAGAACAACACATGTAATTAATTTTTCTTAATTGGTTTATGTTCTTAATTAATTGGTTAATTGGTTTATTTTCGTATTATCTGGTTACTTTAACGTCACTCCTTTTCTTTTTATGTCTTATTTAAATATTTTTGTCGCTAGCACTCTAATATGTACATATGGCAAGAACCACCCCTAATGTCGACGGGCTAGAGCCGGATTTTAAAAGCGTGCCGCTTTCTGTGCAAAAATCAATCTAGACCAACTATGTTATGCTATTATAATACTGTCACAATTCAAGCTGTGATTTTCTTCACTTTGCTGAATCTTTACCTATCAACTCTTTATAGCTATTTGATTCAAAATGTGGTGATTCCAGATCCACTAACAAACCATTGTCTAGCTCAATGGCTGACCAGTTATCTTCGTTTTCTCTAGACCAGCGGTTTTCAAACCTTTTGGAAAGCGAAATACTTGACGGAACCCTACAATAAAACAAAAATGTCTTTATGCATTTATAAGCATAATACGAGTATGTAGAATATAAGGTAACAGTTACTTATTAAAAAAAATCTAATGGGAGGTATGAAACGGTTTTTTATTTTTCATTTCACGGGGCCCTAGGGTTCCGCTGAGCAACACTTTGAGTATATTTGCTCCAGACAAAGCATCCGGTACTACGTTTTGACTTCCACGCATATGAACAATTTTAAAGCGAAATCCTTGTAATTCAAAGCCCAGCCAGCTAGACTTGAGCTCAAATCACTTTGCGACATCAGCCACCTTAGTAACGCGTGGTCTATTACATCGGTAAAATCAAGACCTTCGACATATGCCCGTACATGTTAATGATACTTAGCAGGGAACTACAATCGCTGCCTTTTTTACGACTTAGTGTATACGCACAGACAACGGGCTTATTCAGCAGTATATGCTGCGTGCATGTCAACGGACAAGAGTGAAACATTGAAACTCTTTACAATAAGCTAGACCAAGCTCTTTGTTGGTGGTTACGGAACACTTTTATAGGACAAGTCAGACAACCAGACATTTATATATATTTATTATACCCTGTAAGCGTATTAAATTTTTGCGAGTTTATATATAAAAATCTTCCATATGTGTATGTGACTGAACTCCTCCTAAACGGCTGGACCACTTTTGATGAACATGTTTGTGTGTGTTCATAGAGATTCGTGAATGGGATGGGGAAGGGAAGGGGAAGTGTCGGGAAAGAATTGGAAGGGAAAGAGTCGAAGAGAAAGAGGTGGAGAGCGGCAGGGTAAGAATGGCAGGGAAAGGGGGCACGAGGAAGAAAGGCAGGGAACTGAGAGGTAAGGTAAAGGGGCATTGGGAAGGATGGGTAGAGGTAGTTAGGACAGGGGGAAGGGCAGCAACGCGCAGGGTATCTAATTAGTTGGGATCTAATTAGGAAGGGAGAAGGGGTAGGGACTGGGGAACTGGTGCAAGCGAAGGGGTGAAAGGGAGCGGGCAAAGATGTGAAGGAGAAGATGGGTAGGGGAATGGCTGGTAGGGAATGGGGGCACTCATCCGATTGTGATGCAATTTTGTTGCGTTCTTCTGTGTATGCCAGCGACGATTTCTAGCCCAAAAAAAAATGTAAGATAGACAGATGAAATGTTTTATACATGTTAATCGGATCGAGAGGGCAGGGAAAGGTTGTGGGAAAGGATAATGGGTTTAAATGGAAGGGGAGGCAGGGGAATAGGGCACTGGAGAAGTCAGGGCAAAGAGTGGCAGGGAGAAGAGCGGAAAGGGGAAGTGCAACAACGCGCCGGATACCAGTTTAAGATAGATTGACGATATGTTGTTGGAGGTTTGAGGATTTCGACAGTTCAATACTCTACGATACTTCGGACATTTGATCCGTTACTTATATTCTCGGCTCATGCAACCAAGACAAACAATCGTCTCAAGTCGAGAAATAAAGTGCTGAAAGCGCTTGCTGGCTTTTCTTGGGGTAAGGACAAAAAGACAATAAATGACCCATGTAGACCATTTGCACGAAGAAGCGATGATGCTACCGGTTTACCAACACAGTGAGCTGCTTTCGAAACAGTTCTCCTTAGGTGCGTACAAAAGCAATCATCCAAATCTAACGAGAATAGCCCCTAACCGAAAAAGAAAGGATATTAGAAGTTACAAAACGAGTATTGATATTAAAGAGAATCGTATAGAGGAGTATGATTTTACTTCCGGGAGGGCTCAATTGCATAAAAATACATTTCAACAGTGAGTAAGCTCTCATAGGGACAACATAGTATTAGGTGGAAGACCACCACCTATTAATGAGATTGAAAAACGTCTCCCTCGTAGCACCAGGGCTAAACTTGCACAGTTGAGATCCGGATGGAGAAATAGCCACGAGTGTTACAGGAAGCGATTTGGTATCAGATTCAATGATTGCTGTCCTTATTGTGAGACATATGCTCAACTGTCCGTCCCGTCCGTCCTAATTGAGTCCTGTAAATCTGAAGCAGCTTCGTTCCTGGGACTTGTCACCTATGGTTACATATCGGTTTGTCTTCTCATACATTTATAATCACTTTGCACAATTGGAACAACTTAGCAATACCTCTATAATTCGATATATAAGACTTGCTGCCCTTTCTATGTAACGTGATAATAAAAGACTCCTTCCAAAAAGTTGGAAATTGCGTGGACAGATTAAAAAGAATTGATTAGGGAAAACAAATGGAGCTAGAACATTGTTTTAGTATGCAACTGTGGGAATATAATCAGGGCCAGGTACGGAAGAGACTTTAATTGATAAAAGGGATGCTAACTTATTTTGCATGGAGATAACAGAAGGAGGTAAGGATTTGACAAACAAGTATTAACAGAGCTACTATAATACGTACTTGGGAAGAAGTCAGCGAAAAATTCTTATATACTACGTTTCGTATTAACGAAATTGAAAAAAGATTTGGAATTGTGACGCATGTTTCATTTAACTTTTATTAAATAATCAGCATAACACAGAACGCTTGACAAATATTTACTAAAATCAGATAAATGCGGCTAATAATTTTTAATCGATAAAGGCTACGAGAAAATCAAGGCTGTCTTTTTCTGATATAGGGGAGAGTAGATGCAATACAAATATTTGTTAACAATACGTCGTCAAATTCAATACAGCGCTCGAGAGCGAACCAACCGGTATTGAAAAGTAAGTGATTTAACTTGACATGGTATTTTTTTTCTAAAACATCTGACACGTCGAAGAGATTTGTTTTTCTCATGTGAACGACAAATACATTCAAGCTGCAAAGAAACTTCCAAGGTTCGATGGTGATTATCTTTAGTTATTGTAATAGGAAGAATCCTATAATAAATACATCAAAACCACCATCAACAAAAATATGATCAAGAAGTTTTCCATAACTGTTGTAAACATAGTGACACTGTTGCATGGATAATTCAAAATTGAATTTGACCATCTTATATTAGGTAAATTAAAATCACCTAAAACAATAAGATGATCTTTTTCATGAAAAAGAGTGGCGATGTATGAAATCGCAGCTTTATGCTGACATTAAATGCATATTTCCGAAGGAGAAGGAATGTAGGAGCATGTAATGTATATGTTGAAACCACGAAAAGAAGATTTAACACATACAAATTCAATGTCCCTGTAGATAATACCAATCTCCTAAGACAACAGAGACAATTTGACTGATATAAGAACACCAAATTAAACAAAATTATCATTGAAAAACTCAGTATGTGTGGTTGAAGACAAGTTTCACTAAAAACAATTATGCCAGCAGTAAAAGAAAAACTATTAAGATAAACATTACTACGTCGAGTTCCAAAATAAAATTGGCTTTTCATACAAAAAGACAAAAGCGGGTTGTGGGTTTGTATGGGGGCTACCCCAAAAAGTTTGCGTGGCGGGTCAATTTTACTATATTAAACTGCAATAAAAAGAAATGGATGTTGATTTTGAGCTCTAAGATAAGGTACGGACAGGTCAACCCAAAAAGTTTGAAGGCGAAGAATTGGAATCATTACTCTATGTGGACCAATGCCAACCGCCACAGGAGCTGTCTGAATCATTGGGAGTGGATGAGTCGACAGTCATTAAACGTCTAAAAGCCATGGGATTGATTCAAAAGAGAGGAAACTGGGTGCCCTACGAGTTGAAGCCGTGCGAAATCGAAAGGCGATTTTTCGCTTGTGAACAGCTTCTCGAATGCCAAAAAAGTCATGGGTTTTGCCCGGACAGTCATCATTTGGTGACGTAAATAAATCAGAGAAAGTTAACTTTTTGATGAATTTTGATTTTCATTATAAAGTTCAGACCTTGACATTATATTTAGACACATATATATTGTACTAATGTAAATACATGCATAATGTAAATGATCGCCTGTTTTCTTTCGTCTTCGAAGAAAGATTACGAAGAACGATAAAGTTTTTTGTGCTGGGTAAAGGAGGAATAATACGAGGCGCCAGATTCACTCATTTGATAAGAATATGTGAGCGTGAAAAAGATGGGGGTATTTATTAGAAAAATGACGCTATACAGACTATAATTGTTAATGCTGAACGCTATGGTTTTTTTTTTTTTTTTTTTTTTTGTAAGCAATTGAAGATTTTGACTTGGATGATATTTTGTTTCAAGAACAAGGCTACACAATTCGACTGAATTTGTCTTTATTCCTCGTCATCTCTCCAGTACTAGAAATTTCACGGTTTGGCGATATCAATTGGACATCGAAATAATTATATAAGACGACGTTTGACTTTTTGCTATGCGAAATACCGTCTTCAAGCTTTTGAGAACTTTCAAACCAACATTTATCAAGTTTTGGCCGAGATTTCGCCCGCTACATTTCTTATGCTACGTGGTTTTTTTTTTTGTTGACTAAACAAAGCACAAACAGTTTCGTGCGAATTGCTGTGCATTAGCAATGAAAACCGATCAAAATCTGATCAGTATACTTGGCTCCAAAACGTTACATACAAAGCTCCTATAAGCAATTTTATATAAAGAGTATAGATAAGGTCGTGTATTACCCCAAGCTGCTATTTTTTAATTTCGGTTTGTTTGTTTTCAGTTGATAAAATAGATAAAATTTATTTCTATAGTGTGACGAGAGTGGAGGGAGAGCACAAAAAACGTGAGCAATAAATTGCTCGCCTATGTGTGTGTGTGTGTGAGTCTGCGAAAAGTGTGGAATAATGCGTACATTTGCGTACAAATTATTATTATTTATTATTATAGAAAGGCAGGGAACTGAAAGGTAAGGTAAAGGTGCATGTCAACGGACAAGAGTAAAACATTGAAACTCTTTACAATAAGCTAGACTCAAATGATATTGATTCATCTCTTTCGGTTATTCATTTTGACTACATGCTTGTGTTGATGTCTGCTTCGATCCCAACACAAACACACTGTGTATATACTAGGTATTTTAGTCTTAAATTGTTTTTCTTTTGCATAAGGCTTTGGTATTACTCAAGCAACTGAAAATAGTCTAGAAGTAAATCATTTATTTTATGCTTATATGCTTCTTTTTACGCCTCTCCCTAGCTGATGCAATTTGACTACTAGCGACGATATTAATGCAGGTGGTCACTCGGAGAGATAGAGCGCGTATATTTTACTCTTTGTTGGTGGTTGAGAAACTCTTTTACAGGACAAGTCAGACAACCAGACATTTATATATATATATATATATATATATATATATATATATATATATATATATCAGTCTCACACGCATATGGAAGATTTTTATATATAAATTCGCAAAAACTTAATACGCTTGTATATATATATATATATATATATATATATATATATATATATATATATATATATATATATATATATATATATATATATATATATATTTATATATATATATATATATATATATATATATATATATATATATATATATATATATATATATATATATATATATATATATATATATATATATATATATATATATATATATATATATATATATATATATATATATATATATATATATATATATATATATATATATATATATAAATCGCTGCATGCGACTGCCATTTGGTTTAAAAATAGCGCCAAATTCATTTCAAAGAATGATGACGATTGCATTCTCTGGACTTGAATCTTCTCAAGCATTCCTTTATATGGATGATTTGATAGTCGTTCGTTGTTCCGAGAAGCATATGGTTAAGAACTTAACAGAAGTTTTTGAGGTATGTAGGAAAACAACCTGAAATTGCATCCACAAAAATGTTCATTCTTTATGCATGAAGTGACTTTCCTTGGTCATAAATGCACGGATAAAGGAATCTTGCCAGATGACAAGAATTATGACGTTATCAAGAACTATCCAGTCCCGCATGATGCGGACAGCGCTAAACGATTTATTGCATTTTGCAATTATTACAGACGTTTTATTAAAAACTTCGCCGATTATTCACGCCACATAACTAGATTATGCAAAAAGAATGTTCCTTTTGAGTAGACAACTGAATGCCAAAACGCATTCCAATATTTAAAAGATAAACTCATTGAACCCACTCTATTGCAGTACCCTGATTTTCGCATAGAATTCTGCATAATAACTAATGCAAGTAAACAAGCATATGGAGCGGTTTTAACTCAAAATCACAATGGACTCCAACTTCCAATAGCATATGCATCACGTTCATTTAAAAAGGGTGGAAGTAATAAAAGCACGAGAGAACAGGAATTGGCAGCAATTCATTGGGCAATTATACATTTTCGACCATATATTTATGGCAAACACTTTACAGTGATAACGGACCACAGACCCCTAACGTATTTATTTTCAATGGTCAATCCAAGCTCCAAATTGACACGCATGCGGCTCGAATTAGAAGAATACGACTTCACAGTCGAGTAAAGGGAAATCACAAATTTGTGGCAGATGCACTGTCGCGCATTACAATTCAAGATTTTAAAAATATATCAGCGAATATATTAAAAGTCACTACCCGCAATCAAAGTAAACAGAAAAAATCCTGCGCATGAAAAGAACAAGTAGAATTGCTTAAGAAAACTCTTGTCAACGCTTCCAAACCCAACGTACATGAAATCATTGCAAATGATGAAGTACTAAAAGTAGTAACCTTGCGTATAACAGAATCCAAATGTTTACTGAAACATGGAAATAAAGTTATAGCACGAATTGATGTTAGCGATCTGTACACTAATGGAATTCTCGACCTAGGTCAGTTCTTCCAAAGGCTTGAAATGCAAGCCGGTATACTTGGGATCAACCAACTCAAAGTGGCACCGAGCGAAAAGATCTTTGAAACAATATCAATAGAATCTTTTAAAGAAATGGGCAATAATATATTGAATACATTAAGAGTAGCGCTACTCAAGCCGGTGACCCTAATAAATAACGATAAAGATCGAGAAGCGATACTGTTTACATTCCATTACTATCCAATTTAAGGTGGTCATACCGGCATAACTAAAACAAAAAAATTCAATTATAAATGACATGTGCAAATATTTAAAGATAGACAATATAACGTTTACAGCACATCATCACCAGACTTTAGGTACCATTGAAAGAAGTCATAGAACCTTCAATGAATATATACGTTCAAATATATCAGTAGATAAAACTGATTGGGACATATGGTTGCTGTATTTTGTGTATTGTTTCAATACAACACCATCTGTAACTTACAATTATTGTCCATATGATGGTATTTTAATAATTTACCAAAGCATTTTAATAGCATAGATAGTATAGATCCTCTTTATAATATAGATGACAACGCTAAAGAAGTTAAGTTTAGATTAGAAAACTCGTACAACTAGATTTTACTCAGATTTTAAAATAGAAATAGGAGACCAAGTTTTGTTAAAAAACGAAACTGGGCATAATTTAGAACCAGGTTATATAGGACCTCACGAAGTATTTAGAATAGAAGACAATAATAACATAATAATTAAAAATAAGAAAAATAAGGAACAAAAAGTTCAATAATTGAAAATTTTTATGAAAAAAAAAATTTTCTTTTTTAAATGAAAATCAAGCATGTTCAATTAAATTCAAATTAAACATACAACATACAAATATTCTACAATATTCAAACTATAATATTAAAGTCCAATAAAAACATATAATAATAATAAAAAAAGAGAGTAAAAGACAACAAAAGTATATATACATATATAAAATAACAGAGCTCACATAATATAAATAAATAATATAATAAATAAATAATATAATAAATAAATATAGCGAGAGCACACTGTAGAATAGTAACCCAAGTAAATATAAATAATTATAAGTACACATAAGCATAAAGCTACATTCACTTCAAGCTGAGTTCGCATGTGTAATTCGACGCATATGACACATTTGTGTATGACACAATTGTAATAAACTGCAGCGCAAGAGATTAGCCGTAATCGAGGCTAATGCACTCAGCCACTTGAAGATACATACGTGTGCATTTTCATGCACACATACACACACACATACATTGATCTAGAATAAGAAATGCTTTATAATTTAGTCAGTAAGATTGGTAAAATTTAATTACTAAACTGGCAGTTCTTGCGAAGAGACGCGTTAGCAACCTTCTCCAAAATTCAT
>JAWNNQ010000351.1:0-14958 GCA_035044765.1 Leucophenga montana | reverse complement strand
GTAAAGGACTCCCGATTGTCCCGGGTCGAAGGCTGGGATAGCTCAGCTTTTCCAGAGTTTGCTTTACATAAATTTGTATTTTCAGACCCTGAGGTAAGGAATCACTTTACTTTTTACGTTACAAATTTTCAACATATTTTTATTTTCTCGTTTATTTGTTGTTTATTCTTTTGCTTTATTTGTTTATCGCTAAGTTTTTTCGTTTCTTCTCTCTCTGGTGCGTTTGATTAAGGTTGGTTTCCGTCTCCTTCGGTTTTTCACTATTTCACTCGGATAGGTCCTGAATGATCTGCGTGCCAATCAAGCCTAAGCGTCCGTTTCTCCGCCACTAAGTACCCCGCAGTGATGCCTTTTGTGTACTTCAACCCCAAGTACTTCACTTGAAACTCAATATCCTCTTGACAGAACGAGCCGTGTTCCTCCTTAAATAATCAAATCCTTTTCACTCCACCAATGCTTTTATCATTAGTGCCTTTTGCACCAGTGCAAGATCCGAACACTCCAATTGATAACGTTATAATTTGAATTATTCTTGCTCCACTGCAAGTCCTTAATTCCAAATTAATTCTGCTCCAATGCCAACTTAAAATCAAATCACTTAGGGCCGTTTAGACGAGCCAGAATTACAATAATCAATTTTGAGTAGCCCTGGAGAATATTGGACAGTCCAATTGCAAAAATGTAAACACAATAAAATTATAAATTAGCAGAAAAAAGTGGATGAGAGTGAGCGCCGCCGCTGTAGAAAAATACGAGCCAACCTATTAATATAATGTGCACGTTTGCATTTAAAATTTTAATACAAAATTTAAATTTTGTTTGCTTTCATTTTGCTTTAGTTTTTTATCGATCGAGTTGGCAGGTAACTTTGCAAAAAATGCTGATAAATTTACCGGTTCGCCGAACTCGGCGATACGGTTATAGACTTAGTAAGAATCGTGACATTGAAAACTAGCATATCGCTTGAAAAATGTGAGCGGTAAAGTTATAGGCAAGTCATGAAAACGGCCTTTAGTTATGTAGACTTATCCTTAGAGCTCTAGTCCTCAAATCTTTTGGAGACCCAATACTCATCTTCTTAACTCCTTTCAACACCGAATAATGAAATCCTCTTATTTGATTCCAATGTTAAAATTTATTGACTTGAAGTTTTGTATTCTTTTGAGACCCACTGCTCAAGCCTTTTGCTCAAACCTTTTGAACCAAATGCTATTTCAATGGAAACCGAACTCAATATCTTCCATGGCTCTTCCAACAAGTGCCCAAATAGTTCTCAACAAGAGTCCAAAATCCACTCAAATAATAGCCAAACTTACACTCAACAAGAGTCTAAAATCTTTTGACTAACAGTCAAAACTACACTCAACAAGAGTCCGAAATCCACTGACTAATAGTGACTATACTCAACAAGAGCCCATAATACACTCCCTGTACTGCGACAATGGTGCTCCTTTTATAACATTTTCCTTAATTACTGGTCCCCTTGTATGGCGCAAGATTGTCGCGACACTCCTTCTTTATACCCCTGCGTACTGCTGATTTTACACTGGTTTCTTATGCATTTTGGGTGTCATCAATCTCATACAAAAAAAATTGCCCAACAACAACCACACATTAAGTTCATTTCGCTATTTCCTTTGATCTTTTGGCGTTCCGTTAAATTTCGGCAATATAATTGGCCCAACAATGACGTCATCACTGCAACCACAACAGTTACATACATATTGGCACTGTTACACAATTCGAGAGGCTGCAATAGTTAAGTCATGCCTCTATAATCATAGCAATCCTTAACATTGTTCGTTCGGCACTGTAATCCATTTAATTTATATCCTGGCTCTTCTACATATTCAGGATCACTTGTAGTGCAACGCCATCCCTCTTTGCCATGCGTAACCATATACCCTGTGCCTTGCAGCTATTTCCTTGACTCCAGTAACCTGTGTCAGTTTAATTATGTTAGTTTCAGCTTAACAGTCCTCCGTTTTGCTTTCCGGCTTTGGGTTTTACAGCTTTCCTGTACTCAAACCGATAATAATATCTAGTTAGTACTTCAAATCGACCTGTAATGCAATTTTAGTGCCCCTTAACATGCATATCCATAAATCCTTTGCATTACCAGTCCTTGAATTGAGTTTCAAGCCGCCTTTTAATGGCCAGTGACGTCATTAACCATAACAGTCCTCGATGTTCGCATTTCCCACTGACGTAATATTTACCATCTCTATTTCGCTGTTACCACAATACCAGCTGTTAACACCCTGTTGCTTGACATATCTGTTGTCCCGCTCTGTTGCATTCACATCACATTGACTCCCCTCTACTGGTATTAGCACCGCTGTGGCAACATCAGCTAGTTTGTGAGCATGAAATTTATCGGAAAATTCATTCCCTCACAGTAGACATCATCGGCACCAACGAACAGCGAGTAAGCTGGGCGTTCTCGGAGATTGAGAAACGGTCACGTCTCATGTGTTAGCGGTGAACGAGGACAAGACGAAATACTCAGTGTTGACTCGCAGACCATCAGCGTGTCTTGGACGGTCTGTGAGTATGCAGCATTTCAACTTCGATGTAGTAGAAAACTTAGTCTATCTGGGAACAGAAATTACCAATGACAACAACGTTAGCCGAGAGAACACGAATAATCACGCTTGCTCATCGGTGCTACTTTGGGCTCAGAAAGCAAATTAGAAGTAGAGCCCTCTCTCGAAGTGCGAAGATAAAAATCTAATGACCTCAGGCGTATATCGCGTACAGAGGTACAATAAAATAAACGATAGAAACGAGTCACCCCGCGGATCTGGTCTACATGCAATTCTAGTCACATAAGAAACTTTATTAACTTTATATAAATTTAACCTTAAATTTGTTTTAATGTATTATTATAATTATAATTATACTTGTATTAATGTATGCATGAATTTTATGACTCTGGTCAAACTTTCTGTGTTCCAATCAAACATTATAATAATTACTAAATGTCTAAGTGACAGGAAATTAAAAAAAAAAGAAAAAAAGTTCTTCAACGCAATATCTGAACTTGGTATCCCAGCAAAGATCGTTCGCCTTTGCATGATGACGCTATCACACACCCAAAGTGTCGTCAGAGTAGGAAAGAACCTTTCCGTACCCTTTGATATCAAAAGAGGTTTCAGGAAGGATGACGCTTTATCGTGCGACTTTTTTAATATCTTGATGGAGTACATCCTACTCCAATGCCCATATGTAAAACGGGCATAAGAAAGTAATGCTACTCGCATATGCTGATGATATTGACATCATCGGCACCAACGAACGAGGGCAAGACGAAGTACTTGGTGTCCACTCGCAGACCATCAGCGCATCAGCGCGTGTTGGAAAGTCTGTGTGTATAAAGAATTTCAACTTCAATGCTGTAGAAAACTTCGTCTATCTGGGAACAGAAATTACCAGCGATAACAATGTCAGCCGAGCTATAAGACAAAGAATCACGCCGGCTAATGGCTGCTATCAGCAAGCAAATTAGAAGTAGAGCCCTCTCTCGAAGTACGAAGATAAAATCTATAAGACACTGAGAATCTTGGTCCTGCTGTATGGCGCAGAAGCATGGACCCTGACATCAACGGATATAATGTCTTTAGGTGTGTTCGAGAGAAAAACTCTTCAGCTGTATGAGCTGTATGATGAGGTTGATATAGTCCAGCGCATTAAATTCCAGCGGCTGCACTGGGCCGGTCAGCTCATCCGGTAAATCACGAAGCTCCAGCCCTAAAGGTTTACGTCGGAACGTAATTGGTCGATAGCGTCAGAGGCGACATCGGACTTGACGATGGTATGATCAAGTCTATATGCACTTATATTGTAGTAGCTTGGTATTCCCAATGACTATCCCCAGCATGCAAAAAAGTATTGCAACTTGTGTGAATTCCAACGTGCGGCCATGACCGATATAGGGTTAGAAAGTTATGTACAAATATGAAATGATTTATATATAATTACCTTTGCCACTCTGCATCTCTAATATCTGACATCAAGCCTAGTGAAGACATTCCAATATGCCCGTATCCTCTAGTTCCAAATTTTTGAGCGTAGCAACCTAAAGATTGAACAAAGTAAAACGTTTTATTTTGAATATTATTTCCACTGATTTCAGTAACAATAAAATAACCGCATTTACACTAAATAATCTAAAATAAAAGATATGCTGTACACGCGGGCCATGCTTTTTGTCCTGACATATCGCGTCACACGTATACACTGTGTCTTGACGTGTTTTGTGTCGTGCGTGTTCGTGCAGAGCAAAAAAGCAACGAGAGTGTATCGTGGACTCAAGTCAAGAGTACCGTAACATGAGAAAGCACGGAAAATTCAACAAAATTTCAGAATAAACTTTCTAAATTATCCAAAAATTATTGAGTACATACATACTAGGACATATAATAAATGACGGGTAAGCCATTTAAATCCTCAGGATGTTGTTTGGTAATAAATAAAAAAAAAACACACCTAACAATTTGCCTTAAAATGATTTTTCGTGTACTTTGAACCTTGGAAATTTGTTATGATCATTCTCTGAATACGATATCACGTAAATAGTCGAACCAAAGCGAATCACGTAATGTGCTCGATTCTACTCACTTTCCAAAGCAAAGTTTAATGAATTTTATTTATATCTTAACAAAAAATTCCCCACCATATGTCCAGCTCGGACCACTACAAGATGCAGCCCCCATACAAGCGTACAACCAATTTTTGAGTTTATGAGTGAAAATTGCTTTTTTACGTTTGCAACTAATTAAACTAGACATGCAAAATTTTGTGTAACTTTCGTCCATTCTAATAAAAAATACCTCATATGTCCATATCGGACTTATGAAAAACATAGCCCACACAATTCTATAGTTCACAAAAGGAGTCTTACCTTGCGTAAAGGGTATCTCAAAGTCGAACAACTTTCTACCGAAGCTCTAATACAATTCACCCAGTGGTGGGGGTTAAATAATGACCATCGCAAAAAATGGGCGATATACGCCCACTAGTAGATGTGTATGAAGCGACCATCTGTAAGATGCCACCATATCAAATTTCTAGTTGATATTGACGTTTTTCATTCAAATGCATAAAAATGAGATGTCGCGGGACACGCCTATTTGTACATGTATATAAATTCGAAAAATCGAGTTTGAAGCTAATATTGATTAAAATAAAGAATTTTTTCATAAAGAACACAAAACTGGGCGGTGGGTTTGTATGGGGGCAACACCAAAGTGTTGGCGGGACACGGCCATTGTCTATGTATGTTAAGCTAAAAAGGCATCACACCGCATCTGATTATTGACTTATTGATTTTAATAAATAAGTTCTTCATACAAAAACACAAAAGTGGGCAGTGCCACCCATTAATGTATATGTGAATCATCCGACCACTAGAAGCTACCATATCAATTATTAAGTTGATATTGACTATAATAAAAAAGTTTTTCATACAAAAGTCAAAAGTGGACAGTGGGTTTGCATAAGGGCTACCCCAAAAAGTGGGAGTGGCGTGTCAACCTTGATACTGTTTCAAATTGCTGAAATTGGTCTTCAAAAATGCGCAACAACATACAGACGGACATGGCTAGATAGACTCATCTCGTCGAGCTGATCAAGAATATATATCCTTGCTGTCCAAAGCCTATCCCGGGCACAGAATGTGTGTGAACCAAAAAAAACAACAAATTGCATACAAACTTGCTACGATGCCACCTTTAATGCGTCACAAACTGAAACAAACTGATAAAACCATTTTACACTGCGTTTGAATGGTATAACAACATAAACGTGGGATGTAGTTTGTTGAAGCCTAGCTCAAAGTAGGCGTGAGATGCCGCCTGATAATTATGCGAAGTGTTCGTGCATATGAAGCCACCATATCAAATGTAATATTGATTTTGCTTGAAATGAGAAAGTTGTTCATGAAAAATCCCAAAAGTGTTTGGTGGGTTTAAATGGTACGAAATCTCACCATAGGCGTCCATAAGAATCCACTTTAGTAAATTTTATGTTGATATTTGCTGTAAGCATAAGAAAGTTTCCATACAAAATTCAAAAATTAGGCGGTAAGTTTCTATAGAGGCTACCTTTAAAAGTGTTCGTGATATACCCCTTGATATTTATGTCAAGCATCCTTCCATAAGATCTGGTAAATTTCACATAGGTAATAACTGCTTATGGGCGCATGGATTGTATGGGAGCTACCTCAAAAAGTTAGGGTTTCACACCCTTTGATATAATATGTGAAGAGTGCCTCAATAAGAAGTAGAGGTGTGCATGATTCCACTCAAACTTTAAGTAAAACATAATATCGTGGAATGTTAAAGTCTTTATCGAGTACAACACTCACGCAATGAAGAATTACATTTATTGAGTTTTATTGAGTATAACACGATCGACACTCAAAAGAAATGAATTTGAGCGAATGAATGTGTAAAAAGGAATGAATCGATTGTAATATGTAATTGAGCGTTCGTCATGTTGCTTAACTTTTGAAACTATAAAATACAGCTTTATTCCTAGGACATCAATTTATTTCTCTACTTAAGAATTTTCTTGAAAATTCACCACTACATCGCAACATTACGAACGCCTCATAACATATTTCTATCGATTCCAACCATATAAAATGAAATATAAGTATATCGTCAACAAAATTGATATCAGTAGTCATGTAGCGTTTTTCTTGTGCTCCGCGCAAAACACAATATTTATGTGTTATAGTGCGACAAAAAAGTCAAGAATATTGTCAAAACAACAATCAGTAAAAGGACGCTAAGGTTTTAAGTGAAAACCAATATTTGAGACAATTTTAGTAATAATTGTCTTAAAACATAGTTCAAACTAAAAAAGCCGAAACAATACTCACATATAGCAATGCATATTGTGTAATTGGCCTTAACTCGCACCTCTATAATACGAAGACTGACTGGCAAACCCTCAAGGAATTTATTAATCGTGAACTGCAGTTGGATATATATAATTGAATATATATATTGGATATAGTTGGATATGGCGTGTATCGCGTACAGAAAGACAACAAAACAAACGATTGAAACGAGTTACAGGCAATTCTAGTCACATAAGAAACTTGATTAACTTTATATAAATTTTACCTTAAATTTGTTTTAATGTATTATTGTACTTGTATTATTAATGTAGTAACATGAATTTTATGACTTTGGTCAAACTTTCTGTACCCCAATCAAACATTATAATAATTACTAATGTCTAAATGAGAGGTGTTTCATTTGTTTACAGTTTCAGCTATGTAGAATGTTTAGGTTGTTTATGAGAGCCATAACGGTTAGAAGCATACGAGGTGTGTACGAAATTAAGGAGACTTTTCAAATTTCGCGGGCAACGTACATTCGATTATCGATTCTTTTGTTTTGTTGTGTTTGTACACTTGTAACGAACATTTGTTTACAGTTTCAGCTATGTAGCATGTTTAGTTTTTTTGTGAGAGCCATAACGGTTAGAAGTGTTTTGCGTGCTCGGCGATTTTCTGCTATCGAGCGCAGGAGCTATTGAATGACGTCAACAACGATCCAGATTTGCTCAAAAGGGTTATAACTGGTGACAAATGGAAGAGCCCAAGTAAGATAATAGCTCGCCAAGTTCGATCAAATGTCAAAGTTTTGCTCACTCTTTTCTTCGATTACCGTGGCGTAGTGCTTCAAGGATTGGAAAAAGCGTTGACACAAGAATATTGTATCTGAAAGACATTACTTTGAAGAGGACAACATAAATATTGATGAATAAATAAATATTTTTTCCTAAAAATACAAAGTCACCTTAGTTTTTGAACATGCCTCGTATATATGTTATTTCTTGCATGCATATCTACATACATATGAATATATACGAAAACAGTCCAAAAATAAAAGTGTATAAGAGTATAGCTGGTTTATGTCAACGCTGAGTATAACAGAGGTACTAGCCATTAGTACGTGAATAACGCATAAGGAAAAATAGCTAATTTTGCACACTATAATATTTGCGATGTCATATCTCGGCTCACGAAATTTTCACAGAAAAGTATAATATATCAAAATTAGACCAATCCCGCTAATTATTATCACTCCAAATATGAACACGAAAATTTGGTTTCAATTTTCGGCAAAAACGCAAAATGTACTTTTCAAAATTTATTTTGACGTTTATTTTTTAAAGTAGGTATTTTATAGCACCATTTGAAGGTATTCAAAAGCCTTTTTTCATATTAGGCTGCTTGGTCACTGTAACCAATTGAAATTAAAGTGTTTTTTGAGATTTTCCAGAAAAAATCCGCCATTTTGAAAAAAACGTTGTAGAACAAAAGTTTCCTAGTTTTTTGTGTACTAAAATTATGTATCAATTAAATTTTGGTTTTCTAGAGGATTCAAACAAACAAACAAACAAACACACAAACTATTTCAAAAATTTTCGCCAAAAATTTCGAAGACTCATATCGAACTATTGGCTGATGAAGATCAAACCCAACAACCGAACAGTAGTTCCCCAGTTGATAAAATTCTTCCAAAACCTGCAAACAAGAAACAACCGAAAAATCCGCCTATTTACATCCAAAATGATCAGCTTCTTCATCCGATAACAGAATTTCTTAAAAATAAAAACATTAAATATGAAATAAAAGTTCTAGCAAATAATTAAATTAAAATTACATTACACTACTATTCTAAAGCTGCTGAAAGAAAAACAAAAACAGTTTTTCACTTTTCAACCGAAAGTAGAATGAGGTTTCAGAGTAATCTTAATGAACATGCACCACTCCTCAGACCAGGAAGAAATTAAACGTGAACTCGCCGAGCTAGGGTAAGAAATTTTAAATATCTTCAATATTAAAAAAAACGACACAAAACAACCTCTTTCACTATTTTGTATAGATCTCAGAACTAAAGAATATAATAAAGATATCTACAATGTAATTCACCTACTGCATTGTAAAATTAGTTTTGAGCCTCCTCGCCAAAAAAGAGCACTAGCCCAATGTACCAACTGCCAGAAATATGGACATACTAAAAACTGCTGCTCCAAAGACCCTGTATGCGAAAAGTGTGCCGGTCCACACATAACCATAGACTGTATTTTAAGTACCAAAGAAATCAAATGTGCTCTTTGTGGAGAGCAACACACTGTTAACTATAAAGGCTGAATGGTTTACAAGGCGCTCAAAATACAACGATTCCCTGCTCTTCAGAAAAATGATGCGTCGTCCAACTTAGAATTATCCAAAGTGCCAACAACTCCTCCTTCTTCTGAACATTCCTTACGCTCTTATAGGGACAATATTATATTAGGTGGAAGACCTCCGCCTATAAATGAGAGCGAAAAACATCTCTCTCGTAGCACCAGGACGAAACTTTCACAGTAAAGATCCGGATGGAGCGTTATGCTCGAGTGCTACAGGGAAAGAATTGGGATAAGCAATACTAATTGCTGCCCTGATTGCGGTCAATCACCGCATGATACTATTCATTTGTTCAATCGACCTCTGGTTACGACCAGAGGATGTTGCTTTTTTCCTAGACCTTGACACCTGAGGTTGCATTTCGGTCAGTCTTTCTCTTACTTTCACAAATTCATTTCATATATGATAAATTGTGTATATATAATTTCCTGATACAGCTCACACGAAGCTGTTACAACAACAACAACTCCTGCTTCTAATACAGATACTAATAGACCTATGCAGCTTGGAATTTTCTATGCACAAGCCACAGCTATGGGAAACAAAATCCAAGCCAAAACTACACCTTCCACGCAACCAGCTACAAGAAATAACCAAAATGCTTCTGAACAACACAACGACCTTTCTGAGTTGAAGTCAATGATGAAACTACTAATCACACAAATGGCTAATATGATGAACATCATCACATTACTAGTTACGAAGCTTGATGGACAAATAAATGATGTTAAATTTATTTCGTGGAATGCTAACGGTCTAGGTAGCCATTACTTAGAGCTCAAAAATTTCTTGTCTGACATGTCTATTGACATAATATTAATATCTGAGACACATTTTACCTCAAAAAGCTTCTTTAAAATTGATACCTTCAACATTTTTGGCACAAACCACTCTGACAATAAAGCACATAGTGGGACAGCCACTCTTGTCAGGAAAAATTTAAATTGCTTTGAAATGGAAAAATATCAACAATATATTGATATAGTCACAACAATTTTAATATAAGATATCCATGGTCCTCTGCTTATATCTTCAATTTATTGTCCACCTAAGTACTGGGTGTCTCAAAAGAAAGTTTACATTTGATTTGCTGATTACGTGAACGCAACAATCCCGTGGGGCGTAGGGGGTATGTCAATCGGTAGCCTACGTTTTTTGAATTTGGTCGCTATGGAGAGTTTCTCGGGAGCGGACCGTGCGTTGTGCCGTGAGTTTTACAAAAACGTTAATTCAGCGACTGCAGCGCGTAGATAATTCTGCAGTATTCGACATGTTCGTCATTTAAATGATGCGCCAAACCCTCGACTGATTAAAAAATGGGTCGAGAAGTTTGAAGAGACCGGTTCAACGCTGGAAAAATCAAAATCCGTGCGTCCAAGGTCTTCGAGAAAGTTCGAAAACGTAGACAGTGTTACTCAGTCTGTTCGTAACAACCCGGACCTTTCGATTCGGAAGCGTGCTGTTGCCATAGATCATCATTGTTCCGCATTTTACACGAAGATTTAAAGCTGCACCCCTACAAAATTCAGTTGGTGCAAGAATTAAAGCCTCAGGATGCTGGGCAGAGGCTTGAATTCATAAACCAGATGATTGAGCGCTTTCCAACGTTTACCAAAATCTTGTTTTCGGATGAAGCTCATTTAAATCTTAATGGAAATGTATACAAGCAAAATTGCCGCTACTGGAGTGCAACCAATCCAAAACACAAACATCAGAAACCCCTATATTCGCCTAAAGTGACCGTATGGGCTGCGATGTTGGCGCGAGGAATTATCGGCCCTTACTTTTTTGAAGATGACGCACAGTTACAGTGAATTCAGAGCGTTATTTGGAGTTGTTAGACGAATTCTTCATGCCTGCACTGCAACACTTTCTTGGTTATAACCAAAGAACATGGTTCCAGCAGGACGGAGCAACATCACACACGTCCAACAGTCTCTACCACTAGTTCATGAAATTTTTCCTGGCAAATTGATCTCCTGGAGAGGTGACATAAATTGGCCTTCACGAAGTCCCGATTTAACCCCTATGGACTTTTTCCTGTGTTACGTCAAATCTAAAGTTTACGGCAACAAACCGACTTCCCTGGCACAATTAAAAGCAAATATCAGTCACGAAATGGCAGCCATCACGGAGAATACCTGCCGAGCCGTCATAGGAAATTTTAGTGCTCGATTAAATGAATGCCGTGAACGAAACGGTTTACATTTGGACAATATCATTTTTAAGAAATAAATTCCCACAGTGTGTATTTTAATATGTAATAAATATTTCAATTTCAATAAACTACTTACTTTTTCTTTTATCGATTTTTTAAATGTGAATAATGACTATCATGAGTTTCTTAAGCGACAAGGTAACAGATACATTGTAGTCGGTGATTTGAATGCTAAAAATGCTATATGGGGTTCACGGTTGACAAACAAGAAAGGTAAAAATTTGTTTCATGCCATCAGGGAAAATAAAGCCAAATTCTTATCCACTGGATAACCGACTTATTGGCCTGGTGATCAGGAGAAAATTCCGGATTTAATTGACTTCTTTATATTCTTTATAACATAAAAATGGACCTTGTGACAATAAAATCATGCTATGATCTCTCTTCAGACCACTCTCCAATAATACTCACATACAGCAACGCATATTGTGCAATTGGCCTTAACTCGCACCTTTATAATAAGAAGAGTAAATGGCAAACCCTCAAGGAATTTGTTAATCGTTGGACATATCGCTAAAATCAATGGACGAAGTCGATAGCACAATAGCGTACTTTAATGACGCAAGATATAGCAACAAAATGGATAACCAACAGACAAAAAGAAATTAAATGAAGTCACAAAGCAACTTACACATATGCTACGATCCGCTAATCATTTGTACTTTCTCGATTATCGGATCGCTAATAGTCAGGTGGCGCAGTTTAAAAGGCGATAATACAATAATAAAAACAGAGAAGAATGAAAGAGACCGTACTTGCATGAATGCTACAGAACAGTGTCGTTATCAGTCTTGAACAGAAAATCGTGAAATACAAGAGACATTTTTCAATTAAACATGGTATATAAACAATCACTAGCAATGTACGGCCTATCCGACTGATGAAGGGTTTGGCAAACACTGTGACACGTGTATCGGTAGCATTTCATTTTTTCTGTGTAAACAAAATATTGTTTATTACTCCTTCTTTCGCATTAAGGAAATATATACATAAAAATTATTTCCCAATGTAAACTGACATCGAGCCAGCTAAAATTCATATATACATATTATAAGGTCTCCAATAACAATTACATTAAAATTTATATAATTTTATTTTCCGTGAATTTTTCGTATATTTTAATAGTTGTTCTGCTATTCGGAGCGGAGACGAATTCAAAAAATCAAAGATAATTTAATTCGGTCCAGCCGTTCTCGAGTTATAAAATTTTTTATACAAAAATACTAAAATCTCGATTAAAAACTATGTGTGCGGGATAGGAGGGTGAAAAATTCTCAGACCTACCGAATATACACAAAAAATTTCATAAAAATCGGTCAAGGCGTTTCGGAGGAGTTTGGTTACAAACACTGTGACACGTGAATTTTATATATTAGATTGTCAATTAGCACAGGATTTTTTAACAAAATAACACTAAGCAGCGACATAAAATTTTTCATGGATCTGATAGCAGTATTATACCGGGTGTAACTTAAATGAAAATAACGTGATCACAGCTGTGCCATTTGGGAATTATAGCGAGAGCTCACCGTAGTAATATAATATATATATATATATATATATATATATATATATATATATATATATATATATATATATATATATATATATATATATATATATATATATATATATATATATATATATATATATATATATATATATATATATATAATATATATATATATATATATATATATATATATATATATATATATATATATATATATATATATATATATATATATATATATATATATATATATATATATATATATATATATGAGTATATATATATATATATAGAGAGAGAGAGAGAGAGAGAGAGAGAGAGAGAGAGAGAGAGAGAGAGAGAGAGAGAGAGAGAGAGAGAGAGAGAGAGAGAGAGAGAGAGAGAGAGAGAGAGAGAGAGAGAGAGAGAGAGAGAGAGAGAGTATATATATATATATAGTAGTAGTAGTAGAGAGAGAGAGAGAGAGAGAGAGAGAGAGATATATAGTATATGAGTATATATGTATGTAGTAGTAGTAGTAGTAGTAGTAGTAGTAGTAGTAGTATATGATGATGATGATGATGAGTAGTAGTAGTATGAGTAGTATGATGATGAGTATGATGATGATGATGATGATGATGATGATGATGATGAGTATATATATATATATATATATATATATATATATATATATATATATATATATATATATATATATATATATATATAGAGAGAGAGAGAGAGAGAGAGAGAGAGAGAGAGAGAGAGAGAGAGAGAGAGAGAGAGAGAGAGAGAGAGAGAGAGAGAGAGAGTATATATATATATATATATATATATATATATATATATATATATATATATATATATATATACGAACAATATATTATAAGAATAGATTCAAATACCAAGGGAAAACATTTTTCCTAAAAGTAAACAATATTGTATTAGAATATTATAGAATATGCCACTATGATACACCTACACTTGTATCTAATTTTGGTTTAAAAAAAAAAGTTTATTGACCTACTCTTTTGAAAATGCTTTCTATTCTTGTTAAGACACATAGATAGAAATATTCGGTTTAACAACCAAATTAAGATACAATTTTTTTTCTTCTCTGCTCAATAATGTAAGTTTCAGAATACTATACGAAAAATATAGTAAGAAGACCAAAAAAAAATCTAAACGGGGTGGCCAGAAAAATTTCTTAGAAAAGAAAATTAAGCAATTGAACTGCAGCTATATAACCCCATAAACCACTACCGATAATGTAAGGTTATATAAGCAGGAAGAAATTCCGAAATGTACTACAGATTGTAAGGGACCACTTAACTTAACCATATTGGAAACTACTATTGTTGGCGAATCATCCGACGTAGTAAAAGCGAAACTTGCTAACGTATACCAGAAAGGAAAGACGGCCACACAATTTATGAATGAGATTGGCAATTTACGTAAATTGCTCGATTCGTCGTATATTGATGAAGGCCTAGGTGCTGAACATTCTGACATTTTCAGCACTAAAGAACAATTCGGAAAACTCCAACAATTCGGGAAACCTTTTGATATACAAAATTAGAAAATCCAAAGGATCACACAATTAACTTCAATCTCAATATTTGTGTATCATTTCACAATGTTGAAACATGGAAAAAGTTAACATTTTTAATAGATAAGGGTGCAAATATTTCAATCTTAAAAGAAGATTCTGATGTCTTTCAAGACATTCAAATAGAAACTACAATAGATATTCAAGGCATAGGAGAAGGAGTCATCAAACTAAAAATGTTGTATTATTTTATTCTTTTTAGTCTATCCTTATGAACATTTTGTTCCTTATTTTTCTTATTCTTAATTATTATGTTATTATTTTCTTTTATTCTAACTATCTCGTAAGATCCTATATATACTGGTTCTAGCTTATGCCCAGTTTCGTTTTTTAACAAAACTTGGTCTCCTATTTCTATTTTAAAATCTATCGTTTTACTATCGTATAGTTGTTTTTGTTTTCCTTTATCTAATAATATACGCGCTCTT
>JAWNNQ010000350.1:0-325316 GCA_035044765.1 Leucophenga montana | reverse complement strand
AAAAAAAAAATGTATTGGCTGCTTGGGAGAAAATCGCAGCTTAGTTTGGAGAACAAAGTTCGGCTTTACAAGGCTATTTTAAAGCCTGTGTGGACATATGCTATCCAATTATGGGGAACTGCAAGCCAATCAAATATTGAAATTCTTCAACGATATCAGTCCAAAACGCTTAGACTTATTGTTGACGCCCCCTGGTTTGTGGCTAATGACCAAATTCACAAAGATTTAAATATTCCATACATTAAAGATGAAATACGTAGAATAAGCACAAGGTATGTTGAGAGACTACATGATCATTTAAATGTTTTGGCAATGGGCCTACTAGATAATAGCGATACAACTCGAAGACTTACAAGAAATCATGTGTTAGATTTACCTTTTAGAGATTAAATTTTGTATATATTGTAAATAAACTCTTAATTATAGAATTTTGAATATAATAGCTGTTCTCACTGGAGTACAGCTATTTCTGTTATATTATGAACTTTCAACTAACTTACTTATTGTCTTATTGATAGATTGTAAATTAATAATAATAAAAAAAAAATAAAAAAAAAATATTGAAACACTTTAGAGTTAAATGCGTATCACAATTATCGGGTTCTATTGTAATAAATTATTAAGTCTTAGTTGTCTGGGTCATGAGAAGGGTGAATATGATTCAGTTTGTTCTCAATGCTTTCATCTGCTTTGTATCACTTCGATCTGTCCATATTTCGCTGACACTCCAGCTACACATGTGCACTTTTTATTATTCCTATAAATGTATTATAAAATTTACACGGCTGCTTATGACGCAGTCATTGTATATTGTAGGTAAAAGACTGGTTTTTTTTTTCAGCTCACTGTAAACAAGTTTTAATTTTGAGATGATTATTTTTTCGTTTTTGTTTTTTTAGGGAAACAAGTTAGGGAGCATCAATAAATGCTTTAGGGTTCAGTTTTTGCCCGAGTAAACTGAAATGTAGCACAAGGTCAATATTTTCAATCGAGTGCAGTTTGTATTTCTTGTGTGCTAAATTTGCGAAAGTTTTGTAAAATTGCGTATATTCAATTGCAATTTGATTACAGATATGTATTTATGTATAGTTCAAAGAAATACGTCAAGTATAGCGTAATATGTATTTTTAAAAAATTTAATCAGAATTTCAAATTGATAAAGTTGCTTCAGGAATTGTATTGTACAAATTACTATTGTATTTTAATTAGCGCTCTGATTGCTACTCGATATATGTATATACATATTCTAAAACTATCTCATTTCGTACTTACCGCATCAAGAAAGAGTTTGCGAAAACCCTCGCGCGTATGCTTCCCCTCGCCCAGCAAGGCGCTGCACTCGGATATCAAAAGCCAGCGTATTTTATCACGTCGGGCTTCCACTTCCATCGAACTGCAGTTCTTATCTAAATTGAGGTTGTACCGGTCCATGTATTTGATGACTTGTGATTGTTCCTCGGTGATTTCCTGCACGCCAGCAGAACTGTTGTTGCCACCGGATGACACTGCCAGAGCTGGTGTGGTTTTGGAGGTAGATGTAGTTGTTGTTGTTGTTGTTGCAGATTTCGATTGGTTGGATGGTGTTGCATTAGATCTCATTGAGATATCAAAGACTTCAATGACGGCAGGTGTTGTTATCGATGTTGGTTCAGATTTTGTAATACTTTGTTCATTGCTAATTTGATTTAAATTTGTAGTAGCGGGTGTTATTGCTGCTTCGTTGTATAAATCACGTGCGCCATGCAATCTTTCGAGATACTTTGCTGCCTGCAGCAATACATGATTCACAGCACATAATTCTTCCTCACTGACTTCGGCGGCATTCAGGGTGTTCGTTGAAGCCTTGCTTATATCCTCAATGTTTGGTTGTGTTGTTGTTTTTGTTGTTGTTGTTGTTGTTGTTTCATGTGATGTTGATGTTGAAGTTGTTGTTGTTGTTGTAGTCGTTGTGGTTGGTGCACTAAGCGCTGTCGTTGTAGTTATTGTTGTTGTTGTATTGATTTCTTCCAACGGCAACTCATCGGAAAAGGAGACTTTCTTTGGTGAACGCGTTGGCGTCAGCGGAATTTCGAGCGATTTTGTCGAAGACACTGAGCCGCGATGATTTTCGCTTGGTTTCAGATCGTTATCCATTTTAAATTAAGTTTGGTTTTATTTATTTATCTTTTTTTTTTTTAAGTCTATTTGGTTTTTAATTGTTTATGTATATCCACTCAGACATTTCATAGCATTTTGTACATCACTTGAAGAAACTAACAAAAATATTAAGTTATAAAAATATTATGTAGCTGTAGAGCAGCACTAAAGAGTACCATTTAAATATTTGTAGATATGTTTTCCAAAAGTTCAAAATAATAACTTTAAGTATTTTTTGAATAGTTTAAATAAATAGTAGTTATGGTATAATCGAGATCTCGACTATATTATACTCTGTGCACAGCGATGATACGGAAATGCAAACTACGTTAAGTACTTTTTCTGTCGGTAAGTTGAAAATATTTATACACACATGACTACAAATAAAATTATGGATTGTTGATAATGTCGGGAAATATGGAATATCGATATTTCGGTATTTTGGAAGTGAAGTATCGAAAATTCAAAATAAACCAAGTACAAGTATAAACAATATTACAGCTATAAGTACTTGAGGCACATCCTGCTAGGGCTGCTCAACAAGAGTTGCATCAATCAAATGTACTGCATATGTTCAATCGATGTCACGGCTATTCAATTCATGTGTTTAAATATTTAATAATTAGTTTATTTGATAATAATTAATTTATTTGATCTACTTGTATACTGTACACTTACAAAAAAGTGATAAACATAATTAATTTATGGTGGCACAAATTGTATCAATAAAAATTTTTGAAAAAGTCGCGTTGTTTTATTTCATTGTCCAGATACCTGTTTTTATTATTGGATATTTAAGTTCAGCTTTAAAGGCATTGGGCATGATTTGTTCACTGTTAAAAAAGTAGTTAATTGGGTCGTTCTTTTTAATCTGTCATTTTGTCCGATTTCTTCATATATTTTGGCAGCGTTCTGGGGTTGTTTGTATGTATAGATTAATGAACAAGTATTTCAACATGATCAAAACAAATGAATTTCAAGAAAATATGTTTCGTTTTAATGGTAAAGAAAAATGAAAATACAATTCTCGATATATCAGACCAAAAATATCTATAATCGATATAATAGGTTCTAAAAACATCGCAACGATATTGCGTATTAAGTAATATATATATATATATATATATATATATATATATATATATATATATATATATATATATATATATATATATATATATATATATATATATATATATATATATATATATATATATATATATATATATATATATATATATATATATATATATATATATATATATATATATATATATATATATATATATATATATATATATATATATATATATATATATATATACTTGTATGCTTAAAGATCTTGTTCTTGTTCTTGCAAATGATTAGCGCTCAAGCATTTATTTAGAGCTTTGTCATCGGTTTCACACGTGAACATTACATTTCAACTCGATTAAATGTGTAGAAGTGGGTCAAAACGGAGTTAAAAATTTTTTACATAACGTACATGAACGAACAAACAAATTAACACTGCATTTTTGTGTTGAATAGTTTTAAAGGGTAGCTTATAAACGGTGTAAGCTTGAAAGCAATATCTTTAATACTGTGTAAGTTATTTTACATTATGGTTAAATGATTGCGTAGAAAAAAATTTTTAAAGGAAACTTATCCTAGTGATACACCGAGATAGTCTTTCGCCCGAATTTGGCATCTCTAAATCTTATAGTTCTTTGAGAAACAATCCCTCAGATATATGGAGCAATATACTCGTCTTGTGGAACTAATCACGAATATATATATATATATATTTATATGTATATACTTTATGGCGGTTTTGACTACTCCTTCTCTATTTTATATACATTTTGACATTATATAATCTGTTCGCATATATAAATATGTGCGTAAGATATATTAAATTAATTTAACTAGCAGAATTAATTTGCAGCAAATTTTAGAGATACATTTCTTCATGCGCACATATAAATATATGTACATACGATTCAATTATATGTATATCGCTAATAAAAAAACTTGTTCCTTTCTTTGGTTTATAATTAGGATTCGTATTGGATAGTATACAAGATAAACGACACCATAGATCTAGTCAAATTGTCATCACTATTGTGGTAAAATTACATAGCTATTTCAGTTTTTTTTATGCTTTTTAAGTCAACGAGAATCATTCAAAATGAATTAATATACTTCTTACATTTTTTTTACTCTTCTCTCAGCTTTAGACAGCACTTTCAAAACCCTTTCGTAAGCTAATTTTCTAAAAGTTGAAAAATTAGAATTTCGAGCAAATCATTTATATCAATTTTTTTTTTTAAATAAATAATTTTTTGATGCAAACAATATTTTGAAATAATTCGTGGGGGTACATCTATTGTAGTCGTACTTTTCTTTCTAATTTTGCAAAGCTTATAATTGGATCGATTAGACAGCCACCCAAAGAAAAAGAAAGCAACATTCCATGTTTTTTTTAAATATGCTTTTAAGATCACTGAAAACGTATCCCAAGTTCATTTTACCCCATCAGGTAAGCACTGACCTCCAGACCAGCATTGTTTTGTATATTTTGTGTGGCTGTGAACATTTTTTTTTTGTCTCATGTCATAAACCTGACATGATGGGGTATGAGGAGGATGGTAGATTATGGATTCGGTTTTAGCGACCCGAAAACGATTTACTGTATGTGGCTTGATACGGAATATTCAGGAAACACAACTTAGTTTTGAGACTTGCGTCTTCATAGCAGAACTGGAAGCCGCGTCTGTACAACTTTAATAACAAATGTCCAAACCTTTTTATGCTCAAAAATTAAAAGTTTTTTACTTTCCTTTTTTTCGAATAAATAATGAAAAATTTATTTCTATAAAAATATATTAGGTATATTTATTTTCATCTCAATAAATTGTTTAACAATAATTTGTTAGTCGGAATTTAATTACTTGAAACGATTTATTTCCTAATTCGAGAGATTTATTATTATATATTTTTGTGTGTAAATTGTTGCATTGAAAAAATGTACTTCTTTAGTTTCCAATGGCATTGGTTAAAAATGCACAAAAGTTATTTGAAATGAATAATTTTTTACAGCATTTTTGATTTTATGCAAATAAAATAATGTTTCTTATACGAGTATGCATATTATAATTTTGTTATAATTTATTGATATTTGAAATTCACAGGAGAAGCACGTATTTAATTTTATATATAATTTTTTTTTTTTTAGTAATTTTTTTTTTATTATTATTTAAGTTACATAGTTTTAAGCGTATCGATTTCTGTTCGAGATAAAAAGTTTTAGTTTTAAAAACTTGTATGATTTGCAACTGTACTAATTGAGTTAAGCTTATATCTTTTTAATCATTGTAAGAGTGCATCTTTTTATTTGTTGCTTTTGAACATTCATCATAACTTGCACTATATTGTTAAAAACATTAATTCAATTATATTCCATTAGCAAATAATCCTTGAGCATTGCTAATAAGAATCGAAATAATTGTTTAAATATTTGAATAAAATTTAAATTTTGCCAATTTAATCCATTTAATTAAACACTTAATACCGCTGGCAGGACATGAAGTATGCCAGTATTAAATCACAATAAACCGTTAAAAACGAAAGTCAAACCAAACGTATTTAGCAACGAACGCCAACTGAAAGCGAAATTAAAATTTTAATATACTCAAAGCACTAACAACGACTTCGCTTGAGTGAAATTGAATGCGAGTTGAAAGCGATTGAACGATGAATACGTTCCACAAAATTGGCCGAGCGTACCTTTTGCTTAAGTTGCCAATCACAAACGACAACTAGCAAAGCACGAACAGTCTACGCGCTTGCGCAGCACAATCTTTAAGATACTTTTGTATCTTGTATCGTTCTTTTTAACTGCGACGCCCGAATGACTTCGTCAACGCGCGATCTTTGAACGATGCACGCACTGCAAAAGTTCAAAATGTACTGAATTCGAGCGGGATTAGCTTTTTCAATTGAAATAAAATTCAAAATTTTATTTTATAGAATATTTTTGTTTGTTTTTGTGGTAACTTTATATAAAAATAACATTCAAAACTTTTTTAATGCTTGCTTTATACTATTGAATGTGTATCTGTGTATCTGCGTACAATTTAGTAACAATCTGTGAATTATTATTCCGGATGTTTAGAATGTGTCTGTGTGTTTATGTTTATAAAATGGCTTACAGCCGCCGTTGCCGCTAACGAAACGCTGCCGTTTGAGGTCTTTAATAAACTATTGCAAATTGTTCTAAACGAATCAGCGTTTCGCACTCGCACCGTAGTTTTTGTCATCGCCATTGTGATTCACGCGTCTTCAAATGAACATTCTAAAATTGATAAGAAAATCATTGAGCAAGTCGTTCATGCTTTGTATTGTTTTAGCGTTTTTTTTTTTTTTTTTTTTTAATTTCGCTCAACTTGTTGTGTAATAATTAAACTTGTTTATGAATCGAACGTGTCTGTGTTCGAATTCTTCACACCTTCAGTTTATGTAGAATTTCTTTCATTAAAAAAACAAAGTAGCGAAGCCTTAGTTGCTACTTTGTTGCTGTTTGGGTCAATGGCTGCGTTGATTTTCATTTAAATTGGTAGCAGTTTATATTGAAAAACACAAGATAATAAAATCTATTTTAGTTCAGCTTATTGCACATTGATTCTTGTAAATACGTGCGAAACATATTTTCTGGGAGTCTAGATAATGAGTTTGATATGCAGATGGCTGCTTGCTGGTGGGTGTGCTGTGGTAGTGTACATTTTCAAGATAATTTTTTCGCAGCTTCTAAATGCTTTAATAATTTTATTTTTTATTTCTGGTTTGGCAATAAGCTTTACAATTGTCGTTGGCCATGATTTTTGTTTTTTTTGTTTTTTTTTTTGATTACTTTTCATACGTAGTGTGAAACTTTATGCATTAACAGTTTGTCTGAAGGTTTGTAACGCATTAAATCAGACAAAGACATATATTCATGATCAGCACGACGAGATGATTCGATCTAGCCATACCCGATTTATTTGCTAAAAGTTTCAAATTTGCAGCTGAAAAAATATTAATTGCAAGATAGAGTATATAAAACGTCATGCCCACTATAGCCTTTATACAAAACGCCACCCTCAATTTTTGTATGACAAACTTTTTTACTTGATATAATATATCCTTAGATACAGATGTTTCTTTTATCTACCCCAATAAAATATGGAACTTAACCACATATCACACCACATCGGCATATAGCTCTCAAAGAAGCCTATTGATTAGACGTTCCGATAAAGGCATCTTTTTATACCTTTTAATTTAGCCTTATGTACCCAAAAGGGACTAGGGTATAATAAGTTTGTGCAAATTTATGCAACATGCAGAATGAGGCATAGCGCCCATAAAGTATATATATTCTTGCTCAGTATCGGAAACTGCGCCCATCGGTCTGCCGATATATGAATAAACAGATCTCGGAAACTATTTCGTAGGTGTGAATACACTACAGCTCCATTCTTACTTGTTTATTATTAAACTTTATGCAATTAGATTGCTTTGCTCCTGTGTACGTACAATAATATGCATGCAAGAAAAAACGTAGATGTGGCCAGTAAAGAAATTGGTTAATTAATTTCGCACATTAATTCCTATGAAGTAAAATGTATCACATTGAAATAAATTATTATTATTTTTTTTTTTTAATTTGGTTGAATATATATATTTGATTTTCCCAATATTTTACTTGGTTCTTACATGATTACTAACACAAAAACGAAAGAGCTAGAAAAATAGTAATAATAATCTCATTTTGAACATTAAAAAAAAAAGAAAAAAAAAGTTAACTGAAACTTTTATACCCTTCACAATAAAATTTAAATCATATAGCAGTTATATAGGTCTACTAGCTGTCCCGGCCCGCGTCGCTGGTCCCACGTGTTTCTTGTGAATATTTGACGTCGTTGCTGTGCCCTTTCAGCAACAGCGCGTCTGCGAGATTCTGCTGCTTCAACGGTTTCTGTCGCTCTTTGGGACGAATTGTATGTCGCTCGCTGAAAACGCCGAACTTGCGACTGTTCTGATGTCTCAGCAGCCCGTTGAGATGCCAGATATTCAGCAAGATACGTAGAGCTGACCGTGGGAAAAACATGGCGTGCCCAAATGTATTCCTGCTACCTTTAAGGTTTGACCCTGTGATTCGTTGACAGTCATTGAAAATGCAACTTTAAATGGGTAGTTATTAGGTATGATTGGGATGCGAGTTAAGATTGTGGCCTTCATAATATTCCTTTCTAGTGCGGTGACCCGTAACCGTCTACCGTTGCATAATCTTGTCGCGTTCAAGTTGCGCATTAACAAAACGGTTACACCTACCTTTAATTCCAACCTATGCGATGGCACACCGGATAAATCCAAAGAATTTAGGATCTCCACGGGATTGCTCGTAGTGTCATCGGGTGACATGACTGTGTCGATGGAGTTATACACTGATATTTCGCTAGTTAGTTCGTCCAAGATTTTTTTATTTATATTCTTAACAATATCATTTTTTGGTGCCAGTATGGTTCTTTCACACAACCAATTTTCGTCTTGAATATTATGTGGCAGATTTGGAAAAACTTGATGAATAAGCAATGAAATTTAATAACTTAATGTAATTTAATTTTTTTCCCCTTAACAAATAATCAAATGCCTAACTATTTAAATAATTTAATAAAAATTTTAATAAAAATGAAATAATTCAAGTGAAATTAACTCTAAAGAAAAGTTTTTCATACAAAACAAGAAAAAACAATAACTTCGGTTGAACCGAAGCTCCATTCACACGAAATTTTAAATTGTATTGTAAAACATAAACGTGGGGGTTTAAATAGGGACAAAGAGTGGGCGGTACACGACCATTAGTACATGCGTATGAAGCGACCTTCTATTAGATGCCACAATATCGAATTTCAAGTTGACATTGACGTTTTTCATACAAATGCATAAAAGTGAGCTGTGGGTTTGTATGGGACAACCTCAAAAAGTGGGAAGCGAAGCGGTTGTCCACTAAAATCCATCAAATCGAATTTCTAGCGAATATTGATTTAAATAAATATTTTTTTCATAAAAAAAAAAACAAAAGTGGGCGGTGATTTATATGTGGACCCCAAAAAGTGGGCGGGACACGCCCATTAGTCTATGTATGTTAAACGGCTGTCCACAAAAAGGCACCATATCGCATTTCAACCTAATATTGTCTTTAATAAATAAGTTTTTCGTACAAAAACACAAAAGTGGGCAGTAGGTTTGTATGGGGGCTACTCCAAAAAGTGCGTGCGTCCCACCAATTAATGTATATATGAAACGTCCGTTCACTGAAAGTTGCTATATCAATTATTAAGTTTTTCATACAAAAAGTCAAAAGTGGGCGGTTTGTTTGTATGGGATGTAAGATGTAAGAAGTGTACTTGCAAAATTTCAACTGGATAGCATAAAATTTGGTCTCCAAAAAATGCGCAACAACATACAGAGAGACAGACGGACAGACAGACGAAGATGGCTAGATCGACTTGTCTCGTCGAGCTGATCAAAAACATATATACTTTATGGGGTCTACGTTGCAAACTTTCAGACAAACTGATAATACCATTTCACACTTTGTGAATGGTATAAAAAGCGCAACAACATTCACTCAGACAGATATCCGTACAGACTGAGCTAGATGGACATGTCTAGAGCGACTCGAGTCGTTGATATGCTCAACAATAAATATATGTACTCTGTGGAATCTCCGATGGCATCTTCAATGCGTTACAAACTTTCAGATAAACTGATAACATTTTACACACTATGTTTGAATGGCATAAAATCGACCTTTGGCTTTCAACGTGTAAAGTGTCACGGGTTCCTTATTAGGAACAGGTTTTAATCACATACACATTTTTTTTTAGATTTTTGCCAGTGTAGCGACTGTCGATTGAGAAATTCATTTCAAATATGAAAACAATAAATGGTTCTCAAAAATCCATTAGTGAACCCCAATAACATTATTTTATTTTTGTGAGGGAAGATTATACATATACTAATGGGACTCCCTGCTACTTTTTGCTCAGCTATGTGTGATATTCTTCTTATTGTAGTCAATATAAATTTAAATTTTACCATGGTTATTTTATTATAGAAGTGACCCGCCCAACTTTAGGTTTGTCCCCATAGATTACGGTTCGAAATTTCGGGTGTATGGTATCAGAGTTTCGGATCAACCGAAGTTAACGTCTTTTCTCGTTTTATATTAATTTTTTAATAAAACAATAAGCAATAAAGATACGCATAAATGGTTCTTGTTACAATATTTGAATAAAGTATTTGTAAGTACGATATTAATTTTATTTGTTATATTTTTTTAAATTTGTTTAAAAATAAATCGCTTTGAATATGACAGCATCTCATTTGCGGCAACACGAGTACAATGACACTTGGCTTCTCTCAAAACGATTTTTAATAAATATAAAGCAATAAAACGTTTTAACCTTTATTTTTTGACAATAAACGGAACGAGCACAAAGCGACTGTGTACATTAATCAAAAATCGCCGTCAGCTACATATCAACTCATAGTAGATTTTAGTATTGCTCATGAGTTGATTGTGCGTTGCCCTTTGCTGCGTGCAACATATGCCACTTCTCGAGCATGTTTTTAAAGCAATCAACCCTGCACCGCGCCAGATCGATTCAGTTCAACTGAAAGTAGCTATCGATGCACGATTAGACAAGGTATTAAAGAATATTAAGAAATCGCTTAAATGCTGCCAGTTGAATTCATGCAGTTCAACGACTTCAAAGTTATAAAATGGCATAACAAAAGCAAAAGCTGTCTCAATCTACGTCGTCAAACCGCAACTACTTAACACTAACAGCGAATGACCTTGATGCTGATGTATTTCACTTTTATTTATTTTCGATCTTTATTTTTATATCTCATGTGTAGCATCTTGAGCGTATTAAATCGTTCTGTTACCAATTGATTAAAATATAAAAAGAAATATGTCTTGTTTTTTTTGGAAATTTTGTATATACTTTTATTTTCGTTCTTTAAAAAAAAATAAAACGCCTTCATTGCCGGAAGTTGATACGGTACATTGTTATTTTTCTTTAGTGTGAAGCTATACTTGATAGACAACTGTTTGTTCTTATCTCCACCCTCTTAGATGATGTATAATATTTTATTGTTTCAAAAATACTACACATGGTGTGACCAATTGAAATAATCCAGTTATGACAGCCTGACTTTCGAACCAATTAAGTAAACAACATTTGTTGTTTTTGCTTTAGATATAGAATTGTAAAAAACTCAGACTTCATAAAAAGTAATAAAAAATTATTTCTTTTACTTTGTATGAAATTTTGTTTTTTTTTTATATATCTTTCTTTCTTTATTTACCATCTATTCCAGAGTGGGACAATCATTAAATTGCGTAATATTATATTGGTTTTTATAGAAAAATGTATATATCAATGCATTTTTACATGATGGGAAGGGTTACATAAAATTCGGCTTATTAGCCTGATGCGCAGGCTCACTGGTTGAACATTTGTTCCATCATGACTTCCAATCGCTTAAACATGACGTGTGTCAATTCTGATTGGTTACTGGTTGGGGAGGGAATTTGACGGCCTTTTAAAGCCGTGGCATAGCTGATATTTGCATTGACAGCTGAACTTGGAGTTTGTTGTTCTTTAATCAGTTTTATATTGTTTGTCTTTGGTTTTGGTCCATACCATTGTTTGGCCTTTTGTATGATGTAGCATGTTCCCCCTCGGAGTGAGCGCATTTGGCAGGCTCGTTTATGACCTTAGTGCATTCAAGTGTTCTGTGACTTTGTCCACATATTACACATCTGTACATTGAAGCCTACAATTACGTTTTGTATGTCCGAAGCCCTGACAACGGTAGCATTGAATGAGATCATCAAATTTCTTCGGAGGCTCAAAACTAACAATAGAATTGCAGAGACGGTTAATCTTAAAGGCTTCAACATTGTTGCTTGATGGCTCCAAATTGACAAAGCAGATTGACATTGGACTCTTTGTTGTTTTGCTGACTGCATTTTTAATATCCCTGGTGATATGACCCAATTCGTGCAGGGCGTCCGTGATTTCAGTTGTGGAGGTTGTGAAATACAATCCTTTGACTACTATACGATAAGCTCTCTCATCCTTAGGTTGGAATGTGCGGTATTGGCATTCGTTAGAGTCAAGATACGCCTTGAACTTGTCGTACGATTCTTTGTCATTTAACCATATTCTGACTTGACCATCACGCCCTGCTTGATAGTCAAACTGTTTACCATGACCGATAACACTAGATATGTCATAGAGAAGCCCGGGAGGAAGATGGGTGGGGTTTTGATGCCCATAGGTTTTTTTTTACCGTTCGCTGGGTATTCTCAACAGAATCAGGAGCTTAATCATCCAAATTGTCTTGGTACTCTGTGTTGTTAGCTAGCAGCTCAAAGCGATTAGCTCTAGAATTGGAGATCTGGTTTCCCTTAGAGGTTCCCGGGAGATGCTTCTGGTGAGGTATCTTTCGTTTGACTACACCTTCTTCAGGATCAGAAGAACTACTCTCTAGCAGGCTTGAGACAGACCTGACATCAACACTGGCTTGTACCTTGGGCGTCTTGCATGAGGTGGCAGTTTTTTTCCTGTTAAAACTGCCGTTGGAAGAGGCATTTGCCATCTCGCTATTGTTTTTGGTGTAGATTCTATACTGGCATCATTGTCCATCACGCGATACCAGCAGCAGTATAGTCAACCGCACACACAGCAAAGCTTTTTTTTAGATTTTGATTTTTTTGGATTTTTGATTTGAAAACTTTTTGAATCATGTATGAAATTTGAAAGTATTTTTGCCAAGTGAATTTTTTTTGAGAGTTTGGTTTTATTTTCGAACGGATATTAAATTTTTGTGAAGAAAATGACACCAGAAAGTATTAAAAACAAGTGATTGGAGTATAAGGAGAATGAAACTACTCAAGGAATAGAATTAATTAAGGGAATTAAGAACTTCAATGAATGCAACTTTTTTGATTTTGATTTTCAAATTTGCAGATATACCGCCATCGACGAGAAGTTTTTGTTACCACGTTAAATACGGTTGAACCGAAGCTCTTATACCATTCACACGAAATTTTAAATATTATTGTTAAACATAAAAGTGGGTATTTACATAGGGGCTACCCCAAAAATAGGGCGGTACACACCCACTAGTAAATGTGTATGAAGCGATGTAGTAGATGTGTGAGATGCCGCCATATCGAACTTCATTTTCCATACAAATGCATAAAAGTGAACTGTGGGTTTATATAGGACTGCCTCAAAAAGTGGGCGGGGTACGCCCATTTGTATATGTATATGAAGCGGTTGTCCACTGAAATCCACCAAATCAAATTTCAAGGTAATTTTGATTTAATTGAAGACTTTTTTCATAAAAAACTGCACGGTGGGTTTGTATGTGTGCTACCCCAAATAGTGGGTCCCTCCCATTAGTCTATGTATAAAAAGGCTAATGTATCAAATCGGTAAGAAATAATCAGTTTACGAAGTTTAAGCAATTGAGAGAACACCACAATAGTTTTTTGCTACACTCAGGGAATAAAACCGAAATATGTTTCGGCTTTTGTTTAAATTTTGGCTCCGATTTGGGTATACCGAAACGTGTGTTACGGTTTATGGTTTTTTTTTACCGGTTCCAATTTATTTCGGTACGGATCTTGGATATTTTATCGGTAGCCGGTACCGGTCAATATTAAAATCCTTGAAAAAAAAACCAGGTAATAATTACTATTACTAATGTTCCAAAGACCGTATATCAAATGAATACAAATAACTATTCTTTATTCAAGTGTTAGTAAATACAGACACACTTAAATGTTTGTACTCTTCACACATAGTGTCAATAGTGTTATAATTTTGTCACTGAGTTTGGAACGCATTAAACGAAGCATTATAGAACCAATAAAGTATATATGTATATACTTGATCAGCTCGGCGAGACGAATTGAACTAGCTATGTCTGTCTGTCTGTATGAATCAGAATTATTCCCTAACTTTTCAAGATACCGAACGGGTATACTTCCTATATTCCTAGGCTGAACTAGCATGCCACGAACAAAAAATAAAAGTGAGAACCGAAACTATACCAGGACAAATGAAATGACAAAATGACTTTCCAGTGAAAATGTTAGATGACTCCTCAATACAGGTACAGCCTTACTAATAAACAATTTAGAGTTAACTTTATCTCAAAAGGTTGGCACCCAGTCGATTTTCGTACTAATAAACATTTGGTATTGAATTTTTGACTTTGAGAGCAACAATGAATAATGCAAAGACAATTACTTTGACATGTTATGCGCAAATGATGAATATACTCAATGCATACATTTTTAAAATGCTATCCTCTATTGATTCTGTACATTTTAATAGAAACATAAACAAAGGTCAAGTGTGACCTATACGACTCGATGTGAAAATTGTTGCTGTATGTATATAGCTATCCCCCTTTCGCAAACTGTGTAAAAAGTGACCGAATGAACAAATAATTTAAAACACCGTAAAAATATAAATAAATATACGCTTTTGTCGAACTGTTGGTAGTTTATCATTTTTGAGTGCAGGGTTGCCTTATCTTTCGAATAGATGCTCATATACTAAACGGTAAACGGTATTTTTCCTCATTTTTGGCCGCTTAATTTTCGTTTCACTTTCTGATGAAACTATGTACATATATATCAACCTCTCCCACCTGTAAAATTTTTGCTTTGTCTATTTGCTGAGCTGCTCTAACAAAAATAAAGAGTAAAAAATATGCTCATATACACTTGACTAGCAGTTCTAAATTGTTTATTGGTACGAAATGTTATTTAGAGGCGAAACTAAAGGGATAGCTGATACTAACAATAGTGAACTTTTTATTTGATTATTAGTAAGTCTGTTAGGGTTGCCAATGTTCATATTATAAACAGTGATGACTAAATCAAAATTAAAAAAAAAATATTCTTGGATTTATAATCTATACATAAATGAAAACATCTGGTCACTATTAGAAAAGTCGTACACATATTGTGTCTACTATAATCCCTGTTCAAAGAAATTGAGCTTTTTCAAAAGATACAAATAGTCAAATAAACACACAATCGTTTTTACTAACTCGTCGAAGATTTAAAAAATGTAAAACTTTTAATTGGATGGTTCGAATTGTTTGATTTGAACTCGTTGGTCTTTTCTTAGCATATAGAGTAAATATTAAGTTTGGTTATTTTTGGTGGGTATTTTCAACACATTATATTTCTAACCAATTTGATATATGTTAACATTTTCTGAATCTGCGTTTCAAGACTTTTTAATGGTATACATTGTCCTCGTACTGCATCCACACTGAGGTGGCTTTTCGTTATTATTGTAAGCTTCCCTCTTCTATCTGTCTTCCAGTCTCTCTGTTTGGTGCAACTTCGCTCTCAATTCCATTAGTTATCGAAATATCGAGAGTTTGTATAGAGACTCTTTTTAGTCAGAAGCGACACAATAGAGAAAATGGCAGTGATCTGAGTACTAGAAGGTGTTTCACATGAGAGAAGAAAATAACGTTCACACTTGTTTAAGTAAAAAACCTTCTCTGTACAGATTTTAGGAATGGGATCTAGTTGTGGAATTCACACATACACACAGACGAACAGATATACATCACAGTAGGACTTAACATTTCGGTTTCCTTGTAACCCGTGGCTCTCCGGGTTCCAAAATTGCATCGGAAATATGTCCAAAACGGTCGACTTTCTATGTTAAGTATGTCATTATTTTTGATTTTTTGACTTTGATACACTTTTTTTTTGTATGTTCTTGAAATACATTTTCTGCTTTGGTGTAAAACCATTGAAAAATGTCGTATACTAATTAAGTTTACGTGCAACATGTTACCGACTGCTTCTGCTGTGGCACATAGCAGTGGCAAAGTGTCAAGCCATGTATGCGACATTTTGCGCCCCGATGCGTTGCAGTGTCAGCAGAATGTCAGCAAGTGTCACTGTCGTCGCGAAACTTTGACTTCTAGACTTCGCAATCTTCAGTTCGACTGTGGCACGAAATGAAATTAACATATTGCTTCAACCTCTGCTGGTGTTTGTCGTCGACAGCAGCGCAATGCATCTCAGATAGCGACAACGTTACGTCCGATAGTGACAAGTGTAGTGTTTGGTTTGTATATCGCGACATTGTATCTGGCAGCGTCAAGTAGCTACTGTGCAACAAACAATCTACAGCGCTCATCTGCAAACAGCAGCGTGCGTCAGTGCGTATGGTTGAAATGTAATTTTTGTTGAAATCATTTTCTTTTCTTTTTTAAGTATTCGACTTTATACATTTTTTTGCGATTTTCCACGCTATTGATTTGCAGTAAATTGCTGCCGTTGCAATTGGCGCACTTGTAGCGCACAGCAGGACTTCCTTTTTGTTCCCAACGGAGCCATGCGATGTGTGTGCTGTGCTGCAGCAATGTTGCATGTTGTACTGTATCTAAAGATACGGCGACTTCTTACCATTGGGTTGTATCCCATGCGGCTAGACTTAATTAAGTTCCAAAATTAATTGCTCTCTAAATGTTGGCAGCATGCATTCTGTTTGCGGCCAATTAAACTTGTTCATAGTTAAACTTTTGTAGCAAGATTATTGTTGCCCATTTTCGTGCATCTGTCACAGTGGGCTTTATGTAATTTGTAGGTGGCTGCCATGCAACATATAGTACCTTGATAACAGACGTTCAACAAAATTTCTGGTCTCCTAAGCACACATTTTGTTTTTCATTTTCAATTAAACAACTACAACATTTCGCTGTCCAAGCCAATTTGTCTCCACTCAAACTGTAAGCAGTTAACAAATTTGCAACATACCTTTAGTGTGTGGTATTCTTGCAAAAGTAGCATTGAAAAATGTTCCATCCAGTGCTAATTGGGTGGCCAATAGACAACTCGTTGAGATAGTTGCCTCTTAGCGAACGTACGAAATGCAGTTGGTGGCATGCAGATTGATTGAAGCGAGCGGCTTATGATGAAAAATTACACAAGTTGGTCTATATAAACATTTAAGCAAACGAACGCATGAACAACACCAGTCAGCAAAAATAGTTACTATTCGTTAATATACAAACAGACATATTACTCAATGTCATCAATATAAATTAACTCTCACGCGCTATCGTAGCAAATGTCCAGCGATGTAACAGAGCTGAAAATGCTGCTGTAGATACATAAGGGGGTTGTTTTGTATATTGTGCGCCTTGGCAACCGTAAGTATTGACATTTTTATTGGAAAGTTTGAAATTTTTCAGCATAAGTTTACACAGAACGATTTGATGTACGGCCAATATTTGTGTTGTTTACAGTGACTCAAAAAATTAATTAATTCGTAAACTGATAAGAAAAGACCATCAGGTGACATATCGTTAGATTGAGGCTTTCATTACAGTATACATTCAGTATACAAGATTTATTCGCGTTGGATTCCGCATAATTTGACAATTGTCCAAATGAAGGCTCGAATTGATTGCTGCAAACAAATGTTGATGAAATACAGCCACGGTGGTTCACAAACTCAGATAACGAATCAAGAATCTATGCATATCAGCTCTAAACAAAATATCAATCGACTGTATGGATTTTCCGAGGCAAAACCAACAAAAGTTAATCGCGGAGGAAGTACAAAATATACAAAGCCACTCTCGTAGATACATTCGGTCATTACGTCTACAAAGCGTAGAGTTGAATTGACTATCATCATTATGCAAAACTCGTCATTAAGAAGCACTTAAGAATCCTGTTTCGTGGAACAAAGTTGAATGAACAGTCCACCGAATGGAACAGTGCCATAAAAATTGCAGCTGCACGGAAATTTAAATTGAATTCGCAAGGGTGTCGCATGTTATCGAACGCCAAAGCTATAGCAGGCTGACAAGTTCACCAACCAACTATGTAGCTCACTAATTAAAAATATTAAAATTTCTCACGGGAAAAATCATGCGTGACGCTTGCAGCAGCAGTAACAGCAACTTATGCTATACAACTCCAACTTCAGATGCACTCTATCTATGTATCTATGTATCTATGTATATATCCGCCACGATATATGTTCATAGGTATGGGTACATATATACTCTGCAACTAATTGCAAATTGATTTTAATAAATGTCAAACAAAGCAACTGACGTGCAAGGCGACTGCAACGGCGACAGGAACAGTGCCAGCGACAGCCAGCCTTCCTGTCTGTCTGTCTGTCTGTCTTTCAGTTTATCTGTCTGCTTACAGCTGCATAAATGCATAAATTTCTTTAGTTGTAGCTGAAGGCGGCGTTGTAATCCGAAAAAGCCTTAAAGAGCCATTTCAACTACTCCGCTGTCGTTGCATTCCAATTCAATGCTTTTTTTTTTCTTTTCTGGAGTAGAAAAGCTCATTAGAGAAAATGATGCGCAACCGGATCACATTGGCAATACCATGATTTAGTGCATTGTAAGTTCGCATCTGTCAACTGTCTCGCGCTACGGACTTAGCTAGGCTTATAACGCCTTTTCGTGTTGTTGCCGGCGTTGTTGTCGCCTTTCTTATTTTCAATACCCTTCAGCTGTTTGGAAAGAGTGTAACGCATTTAAAGAGGCATCGATGATAGTTCTATATGAGCCTTTATTATATAAGAAAATTTGGTGTTTTAGTTTACGACAACAATATTGGCGTTACGTTCTTAAAATTACCGAAGTGAGCCGAAAAAACTTAAAATAAGAATAAAATTCCCAAAACCAGATTGAATTCTTAATTTAACACTAAAATATTTATTTAAGAATACTTTATAATTTTATAATAATACTTTATAATTTTAAAATGAGAATTGTTTGTCTTCAAAATAGGAATTTTCGACTTGTTTGAAATTGTCTAAAATCAAAATAAATTTTCTTGTTTTGAGCCCAAAACACTTTACCCTACTTTCGTCACCGGATGGTCTTGAATTCAAGGCCATTTTCTTGATTTTAGACGGCAAAAACTTAATAATGGAGAAAGGTTTGTATGGCGGCTATTCCTAATAGTGAGGTTGAAGAGACTTTAAATATTGATGTATGATGGATCTATCTCTCAAAGTTCCAGACATTTTGACGTTCTTAGAGACAGTCGGACTAGGCTAGATCGACTCATCTCATCGAGCACATACATGCCTAATGCGGTCTGTCACGCCTTCTATTTGATGTTGCTTAGCTTAATATATCATTTTACTCATGGGTATAGGGTATAAATATTGTCGTGTCACTCCCACTATGAATTATAGCTCTATACAAACCTACGCCTTTTTTTATTTTTTTTTTTTTTTTTGTATTTAAAACTTTTTCATAAATAATGCTTAGGACTGCTAATTTGATATAAATATTTCTTATATCTTCTGTTATACTTCCGTTATAAAATATAAGTACAAAATAAGTCCTTATATAAATCTTCATAGGGGTAGTATTATATGCAACTTCTAAGTAATCCAAGCTGATATTTGGTATGGATGTTACTAGCAGCTCCAATGGAAAAGTGTTTTACAAAACACTTACTACCTATACAACTACACGGAGAAAAGGTCAATGCCAATGTATTGCCCTTCTGGCAGCCCTAGAATCAGGAATGAATGTACTACTCATTTTAAACTAGTGGATGACCCTATGTTTGAAATACAATACGAATTTTAAAGGAAAATATAAAATATGAGTACTCATGCAATTTATTTTTCAGACAGGTTTTGATTCTAGTAAAACATGATGATTCAAAACTTCATATAAAAAAGAATCAGATTCTAAAAAGAATCTATTTGTTCAGTGATTTATAAATTTCATAAAATCTGTTAACCGTAGATAAACAATTTAAGGTCGACTATATTTCAAGAAGTCGACTTTCGTACAAATAAACATTTAGTATTGACTTTTTCGAAAAATTCGATAATAAATTTAGTTTCGAGAGAAGAAAATTGGTAAATAACAAAATTGTACGCGATTGGTACGAAAGGAATTTAGAGTCGACACTTAAGTGACTAAAGTCGACTTTTTCTTTTGTTCCGTTGAGTGTTGCCATATTTTGTGTTACTGGCCTGTCACGCATGTATATCATGTCTCATGATGCATTTGTATTTATTTTATTGTTGTTTTATTTTTCTTTCGTATTACATATCTGAATTGAATCTCAAAACAAAACAGATTCTCGATTTTTGTAGCTTCACTCAACATATTAATTTTTCAAAGCCCTGTTCAGACGATCATAATGAAAATCAAATGCATGAATGCCCATAATATATGACATGAATCTGCACAAGTTTTCTAGATTTGGTCTCTGTTTTTTTTTTTTTTTTTTGTTTTGTTTTTATAGCGCCTCATAATACAGATTGTATGTTTATTTACGGCTATAGCCGTGTGAAGGGTATTAAAACCTCAGTAGCTGTACTTCAAAGATAACATTTGTTCCTTGGTTTTTTTCTCAGTGTTGCTGTCTTTACGTATATATGCGAATATATCAGCCGCTTTTGTACTTTGTCGCTCAACTTATGGCATTTCTTGTGGCGTTGAAACTCACATTAAGTGTCCGACTTGTTGCCTTTGCAAATAACTCAAAGTGTGATAAATGCATGTGGACAGTTCAAAGTGTTTCGGCTGAAAGGCACTTAGCGGAGATTTATTGTGTTCGTTTGCAGAGAGTGTGCCGAGCATTGTGCACAAGAGGACTAAATTTAAGACTATGATGAGATTTCATTAAAAAAAAAAAAAGAAACATTGCGACAAACTTTAGTGAAATCGAAGTTCAAATTTCTTTCTGGTCTTAGTGTCTCGCTATGTCAAGCAATTTAAACGAACGATACAAAATATGTATTCCATTCATTGGTTTATATGGTGACTGTTTGATATGTATGATATCAATACAAAGTGTATTTCATAAATGTACCACAGTGTAACCTGCAGAAATTACTAACCGATCGTCATAAGAACATAAGTGCTGCTCCGCCAGCCCATTACTTAAATCACACAGCAATCTATGAGTCTCGGCTTCTCTTTTCTGCAAATGGAAACAGAAAAGAAAAGCTTCCCGGAAATCGCATTTCGTTAATACAAAGTCGACATAATCCGAGCTGCAAAACTAATGTTTGCACTACAGTATAATGACACATATTAAAAACTAATTCCTAAATTTTCAATACGATTTAATATGTGTACTAGTAATACCTTCTCTGCTGAATCTCGTATAACTTATACACCCGACAAATGAATTGATTAAACTAAAATAACACATCTTAGAAACCGTGACCATTCCACAGCATAGCAAACATATTTGATTGTTGAATTTGTACAGTTAGACCGATAGTCGAACCGACAAATCTTGAATTTGGGCTTGGATGAGACTATCGGATAATTTTGGACGCTCATTATTTAAATGCCTATCGAAACATTATCTGACTTCTAGCTTCCTCCCTAAGATAAAAATGACACTAATAATTAGTATATTTTAGTCCAAAGCATACTGGAGGCGCAGATATGGGGGACGAGAGGCTCAATCCGCTCCCATGGCCCTTGATCCATTTATGAGTCATTGATTGATCCTCCCTATGAACCAAAAAATAATTGCGTTTTTCTAGAGGTTTGAACCTCGGTGTGAAAACACCGCGAATAGAAAAAAATAAAAACTTCAAGGCCTCATGGCCTTGAAAATGTATGAGCAATAAGCTTCATTCATAGCATATTAGATTTGATTTGCATATGGGTTTTCTAAAATGTTGTGATATAAATACCAAAAAATTTCTTCATACGTGACTGATGATGAACTCGTTGCGATGATGAACTAATTGGCCAAATATATATAGATGTCGAATTCGGATGAATATATTTTTGCTCCTCAATATGTAATTTCTAAATATCTCATTCCTCTCCCATATAGCAAAAACGTATCTACGAACCAGTAGCATGTTAAATAAAAAGAGACGAGTATAAGCCTTGAGAAGTTCTGACATGAATTCCCTTTTCAGGCTCCCTTTTCTTCTAATATGAATACGTTCGATTTCTAGCTTTATCTGTAGGATAATAGGAAATGTTATCAGGAGTGACCAGATTTCAGCGCAGAAAAGATATCATTAAGACAAATAAAGTGATAATTAGAGGAGTGGTGCAAAATTCCAAGGGAACTACTGTGTTTGGGAATGAGTTTAACCCTTTCTTTCCAAATCGGAAAAAAATTTCGGATTCGATATATATCTCGTTTCCGGTGCTTACAAAATTAATAATTTTTTGGGTTCAAGTCATTTGGCTTGGAGCCAGTGAATTCAAAAGTAAATAAATTTTTTCAGCTAAACATGTTGGCAATTATTTTAGTATTAAAGTAATGCTACCTCAGTTGCATTAAATATCATGTTTATAATTAATAAATAGTTTTTTAAAGCAACGCATGAAATTTTGTGCAACATTCATAACAACCAAATTTTTGAAACTTTATCCTTCAGAATGAACCATTTGGAAAAAAAACAAACAAAAACGCTTTTAATCAAATATTTGATTGGCCATTGTTGTGAAGAAATGAAACGGTGAACGTTATCTTGTAAAAAACGTTGGGTTTCTCTGACTTTATGGGATGGTGCCGTGTCGTGTTGAACTATCCAATGGGTTCTAGCGAATTGTTTACGTGCCCAAGGTAACAAAGCATCGTTTAAAATCTTTTCACGGTAGATTTGGTGATTTACCTTTACGCCATGTTCAATGAAAACGAGTGTGTGAGCGTCCCGTGACAGTTACCGCGGCCCAAACCATCACTGCTGCAGGCGTTTGTTTTCACAGAGCAATTCGCTGGTCTAAATTGCCTTTTGATTTCCACATTTACCATACATACATACATCGTTTTGTTTGTTTATATTGTAACAATTTTTTCATCAGAAAAGACTACATTTTCAAGCTCGCCACGAAAGTGCAAGTGTTTTAACACCTTTCCTCTTGCGAACTGCCGTTTGTGCAGGTGTTAAATCTTGCACTTTTTGTATTTTGCCGAAGTGGCTGTATTTGGATGTCCACCTTCATGGCGTTTTTTGATGCTATCAGTATCATTGTAACTCGTAATGGTCCGATACACACACATTTTTTTCTCGCGTAAATGACGTAGCTCATTAACAATGGCTGGTTACGATTTTCCAGCCAAATACTAAGCAATAACACTTTTAAGTTTGAATTCCATTTCGATAACTTTTTTAACTGCGACGTAAAATGATATGCTTCCGTAGGCTTGCAAACACAATAACAGACTGACGCTTGACAAACCAAGAGCGCACTGTCATTAGCCGTTTGATTGCCACAGCAGCGTGAAGATGGTAAAACTTCGAGCGCCGACCCGTATATAAAACATAACGAATTAAATGTTTTAAAACACATTCTTAACCTTGCGTTTTGTATTTTATGTATTAATCAATGTTTAACACTCAAAGTGTACACATATGTACATTTATATTAGGTAAAATAATGTGACATTGCTGAGTAATACTCTGCTTTCATTATTTATCATATCCAGCTGTTAATTTTTTTCAAATTTGGACTGGAAATCGAAACCAAATCGTTCGGAAACCAGGATAGTTTAAATCAAATCGTTTGTTTTGAAAACGAAAAAAATTTTGAGAGCGGGAACAAGCCAGTAAGAAATTTGTATCTGAAATTTGGAGTGTTTATTTTTTTTTTTTTTTGGATATGATATTTGTATATATATATATGTATTTGCTTTCATTTGCTTTCTCTTCCAACCAACAAAAAAAAAAAAAAAACTGTCTGAAAGCACTTACAAAAAATTCGTACGAAACCAGTAAAGTGAATCGAATCCAATCGAAACGCTGCTTTTTGACCATTCTTTATCGTTGTCGAAAATGATTTGCAGATCAAGATTTGTGGCAACAATTTATGTGATAACAAAAACTATCTGTACAAAATGCATGCCTTGGAATATTCAACTTGTGTCCAACTTTAAACTGCATTCGCTTTGCAAATCTATTGCACGCATGCGTTGCAAAGATTTTTATCATACGAAAAAGTATGGCAACGATCAGCAAAAAATATCGATATAACTGAAGAAACTAAAAATATATTTTTGTATCTATGAGTATAACCAACTAAAGTGGGTCGAAAAAGGTAAGCTGCGCGTGCAGGAGGAAAAAAAAACAAATTATCGGGCAGTGTTTTTAACTAATATATGTATAGATACATCTATAAACTATATAAGTAAAAAATGTGAAACAGGCCCAATTAGTGAGGAACTACGCCAGACGACGCATTGCAATTAATAGTCGAACACGCTTGAGCGCTAATAATGACGCCTTATAAAAGAAACACATCGTATGAGGGAGAGAGATAGCGTTCGTGCGAGAAAGAAATAGAGAGAAGTGCGTTAACACTGAATAAGTTGCAACAAGTTTTTGTATCTTTTGTTGCAGGCATTCATGCACCGCCCATGCATGAAAAAGAGCAACGCTAGATAATTGCAACGTATCGATCAACTAAACTATTACTATAGTCTGTATAGAGTGATTGAAAAACGTTTGAGAAGAAAAATTCGCATGCAAGATGCCACAAGACGTGATCTTGTTACTGATCCGTTCCCAAAGCGGCAAGCGCTGCGTAATCCAATCCATCAACTACTTACTACAGGCGATTGCGATGGTGCTGTCGTAGCTATCGACAATGTCGCATGTTCAATCTTTGATGGATGGATGGATCGCATCGGATTGGATTGGATTGGGTTGAATAGGATGTATGGTTGTGCAGCAAGTGTTCGTGATACATTGCAGGCGATATTTTGTACTAAGATTTGAAATAATTTTGCACAAAAGCTTCTATCTGTGTTTGTGTGTATAAATTTCGTACGCCGTTGTAGCTCCAATTAAATGAACACATTTGTGGTAAAAAGTCTAATTTTTTACATTGTTTACTTTTGACATAACCATGTCTGTGTGCCATATATAGAAGCACAAGACCTGCTAAACTTTCGGCTTGTCAAATTATTGAACTTCTATGCGGCTGTCGGGCAATGCTCGCTGTCAATCATGTCTTAGACAATTTGGACTGGACGACGAGAGTGTACTCTCTAGAGATGCATGTCAAATGTCTCACGTAGTACATTGCAGCTGAATATGCCAGAATAGAAATACTCGAACACAAGTACATGTAGCATTGATTGTTGGTGGATGTGTCATTGAGATTCATTTGAAAGTTCAACGAAATCAGAAGTACCTATAATACTCTTAACAAAAATGATCATTATAATTTAGTTTGTATTGCTTTCAAAACACAGCTATATAAAATTGTTTAGAATTCTCATCAATGATCAGCACTGTTGCGACTTTTTTGGCCAGATTGACAGCGCTGAGTTAAATTCCACATATTTTTAAGTTAAGTTTCAAGTTAACTATTAATTTCTATATGTATTTATACAGACAAGTGAAAAAAAAAAATCAGATCTTTTTGGTGGCCAGCACTAGAAAGGGCTGCTACTCTTAAGCAAATGCATAAGGTGCAAAGGAGTGCTGAACTTTGTATAAGTGGAGCTTTACGTACTGCACCGACGGACGCACTAAATGTACTGCTCCATCTGATCCCACTTGATCTACATGGGAGAGAGAGGGCAATAGTTACAGCCCTTAGACTGAGGGAATCTTCAGCTTGGCATGGTAGTTCGTTCGGACACTCGAGAATACTACAATTACAAGGAAATATACCATCAAATACGGATTACTGTATACCAAACATTAACTTCGTTAAAGAGTATGATGTCATAATACCCACAAGACTACAATGGGACAACCTTCCTCATTATAGAGAAAACACTATTAATATCTTTACAGACGGGTCTAAGCTGGATGGTCGGGTAGGAGGAGGTGTATTTTCACCGGATCTGAGGATTAGAGAATCCTTTAGACTGCCCGATCATTGTAGGCGAAAATGCTAGCTTGCACTTCTTCAGTACAAGAGAGATAACTTAGCTGTTATTGTGGGAGCCCTTACAGTCCAAGGTTTAAACTCCTGGGACTTCTGCAGAAGCTGTGGAAATGCCGAGGAGGAGGAGACGGTAGAGCACTTCCTATGTCACTGTCCGGCCCACAGTAGGAAGCGACTGACGTTATTAGGACGTCCCTTCCTTCCTGATAACTTAACTGAGATCTCAGAAAAAGAGATTAAACGTATCGCAACGTTCCTGACACTGACAAAGTGGTTATCAGAGTAGCTGCGGTTGAAATGGGAAATATATATGGTATCACAAGGGGCCTATGCTGGCCTAAGTGACAATGTGGGGTTCAACCATGTCGGCCATCCTAACCTAACCTAGTTGGCAGTAAAGGGTGGTTTGAAAATATTGAACAGCTGTTTGGTCTGGTGGCTGGCATTGGAGAAAAGAACTATCAGAGCCCGCTTAGAAAAAGTTCGAAGAAGCGCAAAATTATGTATTAGTGAATTTAAAACAACTCTACGCCTGCTTCCAGTCGACTTTCAAGGTAAAGAGTTTGCCCTAAAATGCATTCTCAGACTTCCGTTCGAGACACTACGCTTATTCAGGTCATTCAAATATTTAGGCAATGCTTGCAAAAATAGCAAATTAAAACAGTTACTCTTTCAAAATATCCACACATGCAGTCAATATCTACACGGACGGTTCTCAGTAGGAAGGTCGTGTCCAAGGAGCACTTTTCTGAACTTAAGAGCATGAAAATTCCCGAAGCTTTAATACTGTTCACACTTGCCCGATGACTTGATAAAAAAATACCCCAAAAATGCATACGAGTGGTACAAAGAAGATCAGGTCGCACTATGGTTGATAATTTGCACCGTTCTGCTCGGTGCAAATTCACCACTTCGACTGACCAATATGTCCAAAAAATAAATGTTCATGCAAATCGCCAGGAAGATAGCAGCCGACCTTGGGTCCCGTTTGCATAGATACCGACCATTATGTACTATATTTCGGGCATAAGATTGCTTAATTTTTTGCTGATTGGTCTGACATGGTCCCGTGTGACTTTTTAAGTTTTAAGTGTATGGAGGCTACACCTTCTATTTATTAAATCGCGGTAATTTTGATACTTATGTTGAATTAGTTTTTGTTGGGTAGCTAAAACGCGTGCAAAAAGTCCCACCGAACTAAACTTATTTTTTAAACTTTTATTTTTTTTTTTTTTTTTTCAGAATTATAATTATTCTCGCGTAAAATATGCGTTGAATAGCCAAATTTGAAATATCGTAAAACAGCAACGCATGCGCAACGTTCGACACTTGCAGTTTATGGTCAAAGTATTTTCGCTTTGATACTTTTCCATAGATCGGTCGATTGATCGCATGAGATCGCAGCTAATTAACAACATTTTTTTCTCACTCTTGGCATTTGCACTCTATTCGATAGCCATATATTAAGTATATACACGTAAGTGCATATAGAAAAGATACATTTTAGCGCATAATTAAAGCAATTAGTCTACAATTAACGCTGCAGACAATGTGACAAAATGCCGAAATACATTTTGTATCAGAGTGTGATAAAAACGCAAATAGTATTTAGTCTGGTAAAAACATTTTTTGTTTGTTTTGTTTTTGTTTTTTTTTTTTTGTGTATTGCATGCAACATGTATTTTTATTTGAGTTTAATTTCAAAGCTGCGATTTCCTCTTGGCTTAAAAAATTCGATGTTGTAATAATTTTGTTCACAAAACATTTTTTGGACACCTGCCACGCTACACGTAGCATGAAAAAAGAAACGTGATCTTTGCATTATTTTTTGAATGGCAAAAATTAATTGCAATTTCTATATTTCTATATTAGACGTTTTCTTTGTTTTTGGTAGCTACGTACTGAAAATTACCTTGAACTTTCTAATAGAAATAGAAACATTATAATTGTGTATATCATAATTTTGTTGCCAATAGATATAATATTTATTTGAATATTTGAATTAACCTTGTTGTGCAAATGAATATAATTTGTGAATGCTCACTGTACAATATGAGTCGCAATGAGTTTGGGTACCTTTGTTAGTTTTTGCAAAAAAAAAATGTTTAAAGAGTCATTTGATTTCCTGTTGCGTTGACTTGACTGGACGTTATATTAGCTTCTCCTCCATATTGTATAAGAATTACTATATATGTTGTGGTGCCGGATATCATCTGTAAAATGAAAAGATTTAAAATTTCAAATAATTACGTTCAATTAGTTTCTATGTACCACTGGAAAATGCATTTTAATACACACATTTTTTTATTAAAGCTAATATCAATTGAATTGAAATTTGGAGACTGGTGTTGGATGCTCGCTATACATATGCCTCAATTTATAATAGCTTTGACTGAGTTAAAACTAAGTTAACGTTCTCTCTTAAAATTTAAAACTTTCAAGCGAAATATATCAATCATCATATCGCTACTATTGTGTATGGCCTTTCGCATGGGTTGGATTTCAGTCTATGAGTTCTTAAAAGCACATTAAATTTACTCTAAGAATTCCTACAATTCTACACTTCTACATACACTTTTTCGAACTGTTAGCGTCCGAAGAAAACGATATCGAAATCAAATCATCTCCAAGACCGGTTTTCAAACGACGTGATATTTACTTTTATCTCTCATGTTTGTGTCCTTGTGAAATTACATATATTTGTCTATTTTTCTAAACGACCAACCGGATATTTTTGTTATTTCATCCGTACTGGTATATCTTTATTCTGTTGTCTATTTGGTCAAAGCGAGATGGTTGGTATCCTTCATTTCAAACTATTTAAACAGTTTCATGATTACGTTACACGTTTCTTCTTTTTTCTTAAATATTTACTTACAGCCACAATAAACGAGCCATCCAAATTATATAGACCAAAAATGTTATACCCTTGCAGATAAAAATCAATATTTGCAGCAAATTGTAGCAACTAAAAGCATAAAAATAAAAGTATTGATTATAAAATTAGATAATTCGAACTTACACGCGTTTTTAGCAGCTCATCTTTGGCATATAAACTAAATCTACTCATTAGACGTTTTGTTTGTTCCAGCTGAAATTTATATATGACATTTTATAATTATACAGAAAAAAATAAACAAAAAATCAAGAAATAACGTTACCTTCGGTTGAACCGAAGCTCTAATACCATTCACACGAAGTCTTAAATCGTATTGTAAAACATAAGCATGGGAGGGTTTTTAATAGGGGCTACCCCAAAAAGTGGGCGGTACACGCCCACTAGTATATGTGTATGAAGCAAGCATCTATAAGATGCCACTATATCGAATTTCAAATTGATGTTAACGTTTTCCATACATATTCATAAAAGTGAGCTGTAAGTTTGTATGGGACTACCTCAAAAATATAATACTATTCATGCTACGTATGAAGTGTATACAAATTTGTTTATATTTAGACGTAGACTCATACCGATTTGTATACCAAAGCAAATCCAACTATTGTAGCAACAATAATCAGAGCAGAGGACACCAGATAATAACCATAATATAGAAAGATCTGTCCGAATGGTAGTAGTGGTTCCTTATCCAATAGAGCAAATTGCAGCAATTGCATAACCAAATAGTAGGCATTGAATACTGTAGCAATGCCAGAGTGAAAGAATGTGATGAGCAGCTGCAAACGTGAACCACAGGTTATATCGTCCGCAATATCGATAAAGGCCAACTGCAACTGTACGCAGAATTTTTAAATTGAATAAAAATATTTTGTATGCTTTGATAAAAATCAATGGTCCTATTCACAATGTTACTTAAAGTGTTCAAACTGCATTTATTTGATCAAGCTTTGAATATGTTTTGGAACATTGTACTTTTTGTCACCAGCTTGTTTAAAACCTAATCAACACAAACCTGTCACACATTATATCAGTTTTATGTACTGCCAAAAACAATAAAAACAAAGCACTTTAACAATGCTGTTCAAAAGTTGTTCAAATAGAAACAGCTTGAGCAGTTTAAGCAGTTTAAGCATTATTGCGAATAGGGCTTACAACGCACAATTATAATGCTATCCAACTGTTCCAATAGTTTGCTCAAATAATGTGAATGTTGCGTATGCAACTTCGTCACCACTTGCTTATGAGCCGGCTGCATTTCTAGTGTATAAATACGTTGCTGTCTGGAGCTTAAAATACGAAGATTGATGCGTGAACGATTAAAGAATTTCATCCGTTCGTTAATCCTGGCACTAAGGCTTCGCTGATCCAGTCTGTTGTAGGCGCTTGTCATGCTGTTTAACAACTGTCTATATGCTGTAAATTTCATAAAACTAATGTACTGCACGCTATCCAATAAAACAAATATGTGTAATGCACTCTTCCACGCGTATACTTAATATTAATTAGCCCTTGGAGAATTATAGAATATATTATATTGTACTGAAAATTGAAAAGTGCAACGCAACGATTACGTAAAGCATAAAAATTCATTAACTACCACGCAATGGCTGGGCCCATGGGGCACACAGACTTCCAATCAAGCCGAACGAGCCAGCTAATAAATGTATGTATGAACGGGCCGGACCAACCAAGTGAGCACATAAAGTGGAGTACATGAACAAAGCGTTTGGCAGTTTGAGTGAAATATGCGCCTACGGCGGGAACAGGTGCTACTTCGAATGCAATGATCACTCAAACTGGCGGCCAGCAACCGCAGCAGCAACAGCAACAGCAGCCGCCACAAGGAGAACACGATTATGCCTCTACACTGCATTATACATCATCAACTGGATCACAAAGCTTGTGTGCGCGCTCCATGTGACTGGCAAGTAGGTGGATTTATTGTTGACAACATGCTTCGCTTCTGTTGCTCTCTGTCTTAGAGCGGGCGAAAAAACAATATATCTACGAGTGTATAAGTATTTATATTTGAAATATATTTATGTGTTTCTGTACCCTGCACTAGAATTGTTGACGTTATATCGAATTATTGTTATTTGTACGATGTAATATAGCTATATAAATAATATAACATATACGATATGATGATCGGGTCCATTTTTTATCATTTTTTTATAGTTAAATATTAATATCGATTTTAAAGTGCTACGCTTTTTTATGCCCTTTATGCATACTTTGCAAAGAGCAGTGAGAAACTCTAGCCTTGTCAACTTGTGCTGGATTTTCAGAATTAGGATCTTGGAAATTGGTTTTGATCAGTTTTCGAAAATCATATAGCACAAATGGGCGTCTCTAGTGATCGATTTTCGACTTTATTCCATTACTTTTAGAAGTAATTTCCCTTCACACATACTTTTTGTGGTATACCCATACTTCGTCTCCTTTAACACATTACGAACTTTAAATAATTATATTAAACATTAATAAATGCTTTTAAAATAATATTTATGAACAAATAGTTCGTTTGTTCGTTTATTACATTGAGAAACTTATATCAAATACATATTTCAATGTCAATGTAAAAATGTCCTTGTATCAGTTTAAATGTATGTATATACTAGAGAACACGACGTGGGTTGCTACGTCACTTTTTCTTCTTATTGTTGTATATTAACAATTTTTAAAGTATATTTTATTTTTCACGGTGTACCAATGCTCATCTATCTGCGTCATATATTTAACAAACGTAGGTACATGTGTATGTACCACATATAATCCAGCTGCGTTCTATAGTTTCAATTTTGTTTTTCTCTAATATTGGGTGAAATAACTTGATGTAAGTGTATCTAACCACAAAAAAAAACTTCCAATTAACATACCTATTACATTACATACAGGTATTGTGCGTTTAAAACAAATCGCTAGTGCCTTGAAAAATCGCAAAACGGACACAACCATCAACGTTGTCTGCCCTCACGAGTCTGCTGGTCATTTGCTTCCGTTTTTTGTTTCTATGCATTCGTTCATCCGGTTGATATCTGTTTCCATTTTCGAAAACAAATATTTTTATTTCCGGAAACAACCCGATTCAAACGCTACAACAATTTTGACTACAGATAGCTAGCGGTTATAAGACAATGCACAATGATAGTACAGTATCATTGATCGAAGCAGATGGCGCTACTGTATGTTAACTGTATATTACCTGTATTGCACTTTATGATAAGGCAGGTGTTAGTATATTGCAGTTCCTGTGGCAGAATTTTTTCCGACTTGCGTGACACATATTGTTATATTTTTGCCAATTTATGCAATATCTTCATAAATTATTTTGATATATAAGCTATATTATTGTAAGGTTTCATTAAAATCTATTCAGTAGTTTTTGCGTGAAAGTGTAACAAACATCCACACATCCATACAATTTTTAACGTTTATAATATTATATTAGTAGGATAATTCATAATATAGCTCGCTTAGTAAAATTTACATTATATTCACTAATGGAACGACGTTTAACAATTATTAATTCAGATTTCACCATAAAAAATTATACAAAAAAATGTATAACTAACGGATGCACACATGAATGTACAAGTACAGCTTAATCCAATCAATAGAAGTTGATTGATAATTAATAAAAAATAAAATTAATTGAAAGGATCAATTAAAACAAGAACCAACCAAACTTCCCACATTTGACAAATGTCGAAGTAAGTGTTTTACTTGCCATTGCTGTGGTTTATAAGAGGATAATTCACAGCAATACAATGTCGAACGAAATTGACTTATGAAGTTTAGTAGACATTTTTTTTTTTAAATCCATGCATGCCTTGCACACCAAAAATATCAAAATAACGTATTAATGTTACGAATTAAAAGTACTGAGTTTTTTTCTTTCGTACATTACGCATTGGTTCAATCAAATTACGAAGTTTGAAAGGAAAATATGTAATAAAAAATGACTACCACGTGAAGTTCACGCTCGATAAAGAGAAGATTATGGGCTACATATCATTTGGATGAAAATGGTATAAATCATTTGCCCGTTACTATGTTACTATGTTTGCCCGTCACTAGTTTAAAAATTTAAATTTTTAAATGATAGTAACTTTCTTTTACACTTTTATAGAGTAATTTGAGTTACAGTTGATGAAAGATTTAATTTGAAGACAGTTTTTAGATTTGGGTACCTTTCTACAGCAACAACTAATTCCAACATCCCAAGTTTCACATTTTTAACCAATACCAAATATTTTAAGGTCAATCGGAACAAGATCGGATAAAAAATATTACAGAAGAAATAAAGAACAAGTGGAATTTTAATTTACTGCTTACTCGGCCTTGCCATTCACACCTGACGCTTATACCAATGTCAGGTGTGAGAAATGTGAAAAATCATACATCACAACAATCAAAAATAAAAAACACAAATATATCGTTATATACATAGATGAATTTCCCAAATAAAAGAAAACAATATGGTTTTCGTGTTCAGCGCTCCCAAATTACTCTAAACAAATTACTCTAAACAAGTGAAAGGTTCTATTTTTTTGCTGTAAACTTGTGTTATACAATACATACTATAAGAAAAAGTTTTAACCATTTAATTTTTTATGGTGAAATCTGAACGGTGGATGGCCAAAATGAAAAATAGTACATGTGTACAGGGTGTTTTTTTTTAGAGATGTATTTGGTGTGGTGTGGAATTGAATTGAAATACTGAGATTACATAATTTCAAACTAAAAATTGGCATAAACTAATGATTTTACGTAACCCCAGAGAAAATAACCCAAAATCGTTAAATCGCATTATCTCAGTGGCCAATTAACCTGTCCATTTTGATAAATAACGTGTTCGCCAAATGTTTCCTTAGATAAAACGATTGTTATATGCGCTGTTTGGCAGGTGGCGACGTCGTTATAGGAAAACGTATTCAATAAACATCCCTGAACTGAACTACGATTTTCTAACTAAACTAAGCACAAATTTATAACAATCTAATCGTTGACGGAAAATGGAACATATAAAAAAGCCATCAATTATATATAAATAGAAAGTTTTCTTGCAACAGTCTTCGATATCAATTACAAATTACTTAACAGAAAATACATTGATTAAGAAGGGTCTTCTTAAGTATATATTTAGTACGCCTTTACAAAAAAAAAAAAAAACTTAAGTACGAAAAAATGTATTATATTTGACTTTGTCCCATATCGAAACATTATTGCAAGTGATCCATATCTATACATATACAAATATAATTCGCTTGCTGTCTGTATCATGTCTGTATGTTACCTCCAATCTCAGAAACTATTGCGGTGATTTTCAATAGGCTTTCGCAAATAGACAGGCAGGTTTCCGAGGAAGGTTTAGGTACAGGAATATACAAGTATATAATAGGTGTTACCACGCAACTTATTTAAGAGAAAAATCAAATTAATTTTATGTCGTAAACTATGGAACGCAGCTGAATGCAATTTGGTTCATAAGTAAAAGGCATCGGTAGATCGATGGGTGGTACCTCGCTCCCATATAAGCCAAATACCAAAATCTTTGCATGGGATAAAAGGTAGGAGCACCGAGAGAAACTCGAAAAATAGGTGGTGCACCGCCCCCAAAATATCTCTTATGTTTTGGTTCTTTATATCTCAGCAATAAATAAGACAAATAAGATCTGAAAAAAGATCTGACTTGGTACATACGTAAGGGGAAGTGATAATTGGAGCTAATTGGCGGTGCCATATTCGCCCTCCTCGCAATATTGGAGAAAAATAAAATTGATACTATTGAACGCAAGTGGATGAGCTTTGGAACCCTATTAAAGGGGGCATCGTAGATATGTAATCTTGATCAGCTCGTCAAGGCGAGTCGAAGTAGTCATGTTCGCCTGTCCGTCTGATACTGCTATGCCACGGCCACTTTTTGGGTAGCCCCATACAAATCCACCCCCGTCCCCACATTTTTTGCTTTTGCATGAAAAACTTTTTTAGTGAAGTCCAAATCAGTTTGAAATTTAATATGACAGAAACTCATCACACACGTTTATGTTTTTCAGTACGATTACAAATTTTGTGTGAATGGTATTAGAGCTACGACTCAATAGAAGTTTCCGTTTTTTCTTGTTTTTCATTATAGAGTTCAATTAGGTCGATTTTGTTTTTAATGCAGAATGCTATACTTATTGAGCGCATCTGCAGGGTATTAGATCATCGATCCCAATGAATAAAACTCTTTATTTTTATTTTTATACTGTATATTGTTTTTCTTTTTTAAAGGTACTGCATTAATTTAACGATTGCATTGCGATAATAAACTAAAACTTTGACATTTTAAAAAGCAAAAAAAAATATAAAACATCATGCGGATTAGCCTCCAACTCAATGGAGAATTTATGCGTGCAGCTTCGTTAGTAGTCCAAACCGATTGCAACTGAGTGCCATATTTTATAAATGACTTCATTTAGGAAACAAACATACATTAAAGATCTTTTTTCCGACATCTTCTACTTCACCTGTGTGATTTGGCTCTTAAAATAATATACGGCAACAAAAAAAATATATCAAAAAAGGTATAAAATCTTATTTAAGCCAACAAAACACATCTGGATATACTTGTATCTATACAAGTATACAAGTATATCTCACTCTGTATCTTTTTGCACGTACGCAGCATGCTGCCGTGCAACAATAGGCCAGCTTATATGGCCGCACTTGATACGTTGCACCAATAATTGGCAATTACTGCACAAACTTGGTTTGCCAAAAAAAAAAAAAAAAAAAAAAAAAAATAAAGCACACAGACCTGCATCGTTGCAAAGATCTATCGACTGAACGACTGTCTATGCGTTTCTTCGTGGGCGCACACGCAAGAAAATTGTCACAGCAGCCGAGACGTCAAAGAATGGCGAAATTTATTTAAAAAAAAAAAATGTTCAAGTAAAGCTAAATGAAAAGTCTACCTAGAGCCAAACGCTTCAATTACAAAATGAATTCTATATCAGACTGTCAAACGCCACAATGGGGTGTCTTTGTTCGTTAAGATTTATGGCCATTATGCGCGACATAAGCCAATAATATTTTCACTAATTTTGCTTGTTTAGTGGCTTTTGTTTGTTCAGCAACATAATAATTTTATTATGTATTAACAAAAAAAAAAAAAAAAAAAAAAAAATTTTAATAAAAATTATGAATAGATAAATTTTTTATAAATATGCAGCAGCAGTTGCGCATCGTTCGATTTCGAGGTCTTGTGGGCGTGTTGCAATTTATCGACCAATGCGCATCGCTTATTAATTAAAGTAACTTTTAATAATAAAAGTTATAAATACTAAATATTGTATATACATATCTGAGAAACGTTCTCAAAAGTTATTAGCATTTTGATTTTCATTTTTTTTTTTGTATATATTTTTTTAGCCATTCAAATTTATTAATTGGTAACGAAGTTGTTGCTGTAGAGGCAGTTAGACCAACAAGGCTAAACGCATTTCGTTCGTAAAAAAATTTCAATATGTATTGCTATAGATACATAAGACTAATCCCATTCACTTTGGTCTGGCATCGTTCGGCATCGCCCGCAGAGTGAACGTGCTAAAACGCACACTTAGCTATGCAAAACTATGTATGCAAAGCTCGAAGACTAAAAAAAGTGCACATAGAGAGGTCTATACGAATACGATTAGTTTTGTCGTGTGACTAACACACCTTCACGCATTTGCATTTTCATTTTATTATAATTTTTTTTTTTGAAATTTTTGCAAATTTGCATTTGCAAAATTAGCCTCTAATTGGAGTTTGCACAGTGTATTTTGTTCGTTTTTATATCTTACTAAATTTAAATCTATATTTTTTATAATATTTAATAGTAGATCCTGCAAAAGTTGTGATAATTTATATTAAATTTTAGATATTAGACTTTTCGTATTTTGTTCGCGCCATTATTCATTCAATTGAAACTTGATTGTGGCAAATTTGACAGCTCCCTCCGTGAAGGTATACTTGTTGAGTAATGTTCAGAAAGTAGCAACCTATTAATTTTACCAGCTATTACTGACTGTTAGTAAGTAACAATCACTGCACAGGCAGTGACAATTAGTTACATATTTCTACAGAGTTTTAAACCCTTCTTCCTCAGCTATGTATTCATATACTTTAACATTTACTTCGCCCGAAAAAACAGTAATTAAGATATTGCGATACAATCGAAAATAATTGATTTCACATATTGTATATATCTTTTGTTCCTAAGGGACGGTTGCAATTTTTATAACCTTCACAGATATGATGAAAATAATGATTATGAAAATTGTAACGCATTGAAGAATCTATCGGAGACTCCACAAAGTACAAGGTACGTTCAAAAATGTACAGAACTAGTGGAATAGGACACTTCATTTTTATGTTAGTTAATGTTAATGTGACCCAAAGGAATATTCTTTAACAGCTTTAAGTAAGAAATTGCATTACATTTGGTCCAATGGAAGCGGAGTAATTAACGTCGGCCGGAATGTCCTGAATGAACTCGGTGGACACCTTTTGGGTAGCATTTACTTCGGTAAAGCGCTTTCCTTTCATCGGAAAATGTATTTTCCCGAAAAGATTAAAGTCGCCGTGACAAATCAAGCGAATACGGGTAAGGTTAATGGTTAATGGTTAAAATTTTATAAAATAAAATCAGTAATAAGTGTAGATCGATAAGATGAAAGAGTTTGGTTTACTTTAGGACACATAGGAATATTGTCGTTGATGAATGCGATAAATTGAATTTTTCGACATTTGTCTTCAATTCCATTTTCATGTATCGCAATTATGAATATATTTAATATTTAATATTTTTTTTTTTTTTTGAATTCAAGAACTTCTTCAATGTACGTATCAGTAACCACGGTTTTCGAAAAACATGGATGTTCGTCGTCTTGTATGTCCTCCCAACCTTCCTTGAATCGCTTGAGCCACTCATACACTCTAGTATTCTCATCATAAACTTCTTTCATCAAATTAAAGGTTTCGATAAAAGTTTTCCAAGTTTAAACATAACTTAATATTTGCTCTTTGTTCAAAGTTCATTTTTCGATCGCTGACACAAAAAAAAATTTTCATTTTCAACGCACTAGGTAGCATATAGGTGACGTCACTAGAGTAGGATTATTTGAAAAAGTTCCGTTTTCCCTGCACGATTCAAATTTGGCGCCATTTTGTTTTCTGTACTCTGAAATTTGACAGGTAGCATTTACGATTGTTCCAACGTATTATCCGTGGGTGACGGAGCAAAATGAAGTGAATAATAATTTCTCGAAATTTTGAAAATGAGGTCACTGTGAATGACGTCCGTTAAGGGAAGATAAGAACGGAGTTCTTTCGGCCTCAACTGGACAGTATGGATCTGGACTACATGTGATTTTAGAATGACGGCGTCACCTGGCACATCGCGTATGAAACAATCGATTTATTGGTGCAATGATATATTTTTAAATTAAATCGTACACTATTCTTGGGACACCCTATATATTATTGATCAGCTTGATGAAACGAATCGATAAAGACATGTCGGTCTGAATGTTGTTACGACATTTTTCTATCGATTTTCAACATATCCGGCTGAAACTTGGTATAGAAATCTTAGCACCGTAGTGCATCCATATCAACATGTTACGCTCACTTTTAGGAGAAGCCCCCATGCAGCTCACCACCCACTCGAAATAAATTTTTATTACAGTCAATATCAACTAAAAATTTGATAGATTTTCTAAGGATGGAACTTCACATATATTAAGAGCTTTAAGGGGTAGCGTCTGCAAAAGTCTACTACAAAATCGCAGCAGGGTATTCTAAAATACTTGTTTTATTTTCACATCTTTATACTGCTAATTTGATATAGATGTTTCTTATATTTAACCCTTATAACCCCCACAAAAAATCCAACATTAGCGCACATCAGATCCCTACATCATATGGGCACATGAAAGATGCTAAGATGCTATAGATGCTAATGCAACATATTAAAGTTACAGTTTCCAAAATTATTGAGGCTGGACGAAGTGTGTCTTAGTCATGGCTGATGAAACGCCTGATGTGGGCGGCATTGGGGTTCGCTAAATGAAAAAAAAATTGAGGAAAAAATACATATGATCCGTGAAGACTTTTTTCTGTTTCGTACTGTGGAGACAATTTGTATCTTGTTATCACACATGTGAGCGACATTTCATCTATTCGAAACTGCAGTGGACTTTTTTCGTCTACAAAACAAAGCCAGTAGCATTTTAAAAAAGCACATCCTCACAGTAAATTCTAAAGCTAAGCAGACCCGCCTCCTAAAATTTTGTGAAACACGTTGGGTTGAGCATTTGACGCCTCTTAGCTTGTTTCAAGAGTCTTTATAATTTCTGTGGCCAGCTCTTAAAGAAGTAGATGAACAGAGAATCAAAGTCGGTGGTATGCAGCCAAATACCTTATCTCCATGCACACAGCGCCCCATTGCTATAACAATGCTAAATCGATCTTTAACATAACGAAAAATTTGAGCCAGAATTTACAAAAGGAAGACTACAATTTGAGGCGATGCGTCCCATATGCAAACGATGTTCATGAAGAAATTAAGGATATGCGTGCAAGAGCCGATAAAACAAATAAAGAAAATTTTAAATCAGCTACTCACACCGCAGATTCGATTGGCACTGTCTTGACTATAGGTACCTCGGCGATTAGGGCGCCAAAATATGAGAGAAAATTACAAATAATCGTTAATGAATATTATGGTAGATCAATTTGTATACCGTTCTTGGATAGATATTCAGAAAAGCTGGAGTCGAGCTTTTTGAGGCATCGAACACTGAAGTCAAAAATTTAAAATATTATATTATGTGCCGATCTTAGCGAGGACGAATTAAATAAGAGTGCTAAACAGTGGGCAAACCATATCTTATGAGCAGTCAAAAAACTATATAGATGTGTGTGATGTCGAATTTTATAAAAATATTTACCTACATCTTAAAACCTGCGCAATTTAGCCAGTTTCGGTTAATTGTAGTCCTTTTCGTCTTTACGAAGGACATACATTATTTGCGCAACAGGACTGAAGAGGAACGTCTGAACGTTTGGCTTTGCTCAACATTCATTGGGATTTCGAAGAGACTCCTGAGAAAATATTAGATGTTGTAACAAGAAAAACAGAAAAATTATATGTAAAAAAATATTTCCAGTTGTAAAATGACCTTGAGCCAGCTAAAATTCGTAGATGTTTAAGATATCATAAAATCAGCAACGTGACCGGACCCCAACACTCCAATTGACCGTACCATCTTCTGGCAAGAAATCATGATGTACCACGCCATTGTAAACGAAGAAAACAGTGTGCAAAACCTTAACATTTGACCGATCTTATCGTGCCTTTTTCAGTCTTGTTTCGAATTATACTATATGTATATTTTATGGGGTCATCGGAGACCACTCCAATTAAATTGGGCGTAAAAGAAGCTTAAATACTGATCTTCAACAAGTTACAAACTTTCAGACAAACCGATAATATTTTCACACTTTGTGTTTAATTAGCTTAAAAACGTTAACCACACCATTGATTAATAAAAATAAAGCTTAACAATATTTAGTTAAAATTTACTAATGGTATTGAGCATAATTATAAGGTGTAAAAGTTCAACCAATACTTCTTCAAATAAATATTCTGGGCCAAAACCAACATTTCTTAATTTTAACGACAGAGCTATATGTATAAGAAGAAAATTCCGACTGAGATATACATAAAATGAAATATATTGTGCATCAAGGCTTTTAGAAGTTGTCAATACATTTTTCAGTTTAGTTTGTCATTAAAAAAAATGGTTTCATATGTATTTATAAGCTCTTTATGTGAAAAAAAAACTTCGAATTGCTATCATTGGCTATTAAAATCGAAGTGGTGAGCACAAATAAAATTGTTTAAATGTAAAACAAAAAATAAAATGAATGTAAAAAAAAAATTAAACTGGTATTTAAAAATTGAGTGTTCGCAATTTCGTTTTCATTTAGACGCTTCAGAAACCGCTTGCGCTTACCTATTCAATCGTTGGTTTAAATGTTCATGCGCAGTTGTGTGCGTATGCGTGTTTTATATTTATTTAGTTTAGTTTTGCAATACTCTGTACACATAGTGAAAAAGAGTATATTAAGTTTGTGCTATTCTACGTTACAGCCAAAAGGAGGTATTTCTTATTAGCAACAAAAGTCTAGTCTATACAGGGGTCGCCACTCGAAGTGTTACCAACTTCAGCCACGTCATTTACGTGAATAAAATGTTTGTGTATCGTACCATTACACGTTACAATAATAATGGTAGCATTAAAAAACGCCATGGAGATGGACATCCAAAAACAGCAACATCGGCGGAAATGGTTAGGAAGCTGAAGGCCAGAATTCAAAGTAATTCACGCCAAAGCACAGTTCAATTGGCGAAAACCCTAAATGTGTCTGCCCTTAGCATCGAGCACATATTAAAAATGAACTACGATTGAAGTACTACAAAATACAAAAAGTTCAAGATTTAACACATGCACAAAAGACAGTTAGCCTAGCAACAGCAAAGGTGTTAAAGCACTTGCACGTTAGTGGCGAGCTTGAAAATTCAGTCTTTTCGAATGAAACAATTTTTAAGGTTCAGTAATATGTAAACAAACAAAACTATCTTGTATGGTTAAAGTGCAAAAATGCAATTTAGACCAGCGAATTGCTTTGCGAAAACAAGCGCCTGCATCAGTGATGGTTTGGGCCGCGGTAACTGCCACAGGACGCTCCCACTCGTTTTCATGGAACAGGGCGTAAAGATAAATCACCAAATCTACCGTGAAAAGATTTTGAACGTTGCTTTGTTACCTTGGGCAGATAAACAATTCGGTAGAAATTATTCCATGTTTCAACAAGACTCGGCACCATACCATAAAGCGTTCCCAGCTTCTTTTCTTCACAACACTAGCCACTATATTCGGCCGACTTAAACCCAATGCATTTTCCACATGGTTCATTCTGGAGGTCAAAGTATCAACTAAAAAACATGAGACGGTCAACACCTTAAAGATTGTTATTCGACGAAAATGGGACAAAATACCCTCGTACCACATTCGTGCAGCGTGTGAAGCCTTTCCGGACTAACTCGATGCTATTATCCGCACTAAATCGCTATATCGAACAATAACATATTTTTCTTAATATTTGAAATGTTTTTACCATATACTGAAGTTTTTAAATATTTTAAATAAAAAAAATAAAAATTGACAAAATTGCAGCATTTTTTAATTGGTAACACTTCGAGCGCGAACCTCTGTATAGCTATGTCCGCCTGGCCACTTACAAAACTACACCACATTTTTCAGTTTTTGTATGAAGCTCTTTTTTAATTTAAATAATCTAGAAATATCAAATGTATTTATTTGTCAAGCTCAATAGAATATCCCTCATGCAAATCTCATGGTATAAATGAACCCTTATACTGGACGCAGGGTCTCTAGTAGTTGACCACACTGAACTGCATGTTTTTTTTGTCAACTGGTGCTACAAACCAGTCTATCGAATGCGTTAATTCGTGTGGTAGGCGTGCTCATTAGACGTCATAAATAAAATTGGAAAATGTGCGTTTTCAAAAATGGCGTCACTTAAAAATTTATAAAGGCTTATAAGTCAAATAGAAGTAAAGTTAGGAAATCAAAGATAAAATAAAACTCGCTTCCTCTAGATATTTTCGCGCAGCTGTTTAAAATTAAAGCGACGATTTTCCACATGAACAATCAGTAGTCACCATTGATTAGCCATTCGATGCGTGTAATTAAAACCGAGCCGCGTTTTCTTAGCTAAAACATTTTACGCACTTTGGATAAACGCGAACAAACGACTAGTATCTGTGTGAATGTCTCCATGTCTGTGTTAGTGTGCACTCCATGTCGTTTGGTGCAGTGTTTCGTAAATTTAAATTGAGAACGTCATGTAAAATCAATGCCAGTATCGAATATACCTATAGTATGACCAATTGAACAGCAGCGTACAAGGACAGACAAATAGACAGACAGACAGACAGACAGACAGACGAATCTGCATACTATGCTGTCCACTTGGATTGCTATAATGCAAATGTGCGCGACAAATAAAGAAAAACACGTTTGTACTCTTGATGTGCATCTCTATGTCGCTGCAGGCGATAACAATCTTTTAACAATTTATTTAACTTCGCATGTTTCAGTTTAAAGACGAAAAAGAAAGCACCTTGACACAAACACAGGCTTACATTTACCATATGAGTATGTATATGTAAATGTTATCGCTGCAAATCCGCTTGTGTCACACGTTTGCCTCGCCATGTAGCGTCCGGTGCAGGTGAGATACATGACGCCACTGCTGTTTTTGTGTGTGTGTGTTTTTTTTTTTTTTGTATCTGGAACGTGTGTCACAGCTTGTAATGTCTCGGCTTACAATAACATCAGCTACATAGACGTACTCAACAGCAGCCGCAACAAGGATGCCTTGTCCGTTGTCTACTCTATCAGCAATTTGATATTCCATTAAGTTTTGGTATTCATTGCAACGCTTCCGTTTAAAAAGTGGCTTTGTACAGAGAAGATGAAAAGTACTGGTCGATATTGTGCAATCAATAATTATTGATTATAATCGATTTGAAAAATTTTCAACGTAAGAAACTAAACCAAAAAGTGTTTTTATAGCATGAAGGCGAGAGCGTTTTCTTTAAACTGTTAAAATAAAAATTTGGGATTAGATGCTATCATGCGAATATCATGAGATAAATATGGAATAAAAAAAACCTCTTGACGAGGTAAAAACCAAGTGACGAAGTCTACCTGCAACTCACAAAACTTTTTATATCAATTTTGAGACAAAAGATTTGTGGTTCTCATTTGTATTGTTGGGATTTGTTTGCAAAATGTAATTGAGAGTTCGTCATGTTGCGATGTAGTTCTACATTTTCCAAAAGAACCTTTCAATTAAGTAGAGATACGAATTTAATATTATAGAAGAAAAACTGTATTTATAGCATAAAAAATTAGCAACAACAGTTTATAATCAGACCCAACAATACAAATGTAAAAAATAAATCTTTCGGTAGTTGCAGGTAGGCTTTCGTCACTTGGTTTTTACCTCGTCAAGAGGTTTTTTTTATTTTGTATTCATTATTTTAATAGAGCTCATTGAAAAGTTGTTTACATATGCAGTAACTCAAATTTTTGATCACGCTAACTAGCAAATCTGAAATAAATAAGCACCCATTTTTCAATGAGTCGAGAGCTTGGCGCATCATTTAAATGTCGAACATGTCGAATACTGCAGAATTTTCTACGCGCTACAGTCGCTGAATTACCGTTTTTGTAAAACTCACGTACGCACAACGCACGGTCCGCTCCCGAGACGCTTCATAGCGACTAAATTCCCAAAAGCTAGGCTACCGATTGACATACCCCTCGCATCCCGCGGAACAGTTGCGTTCAAGCAATGAGCAAATCAAATGTGAACTTTCTTTTGAGACACCCTGTATTTAATAAAAAAAAGAAAAATATACCATATGATCAAATAGTTGAATATTTTTATTTAAATTTAATATTTGGTGGCTATCCTTTTGCCTTCAAAACTGCGTTTATGCGTTTTGGCATGCTGTCTATGAGGTTTTGGCACTTATTTGGAATCATGTTTTGCCAGGTGTCCTGAACTACAGCCCATAATTCGTCCATTGTTGAGTGAAGGTCTGTCTTATTGATTAATTCTCTTTTGACTTCAACCCAAAGATGTTAAAAAGGGTTTAAGTCTGGTGATTGTGGGGCCCAATCAAGGACATCAAAACTTTTTACCAACAGCCACTGCTTTGCCTTCCTGGACGTATGCCTAGGGTCGTTATCATGTTGGAAAATAACATCAGAAAGCTCTTTTTGCCACATTTGAAGACTTCGCTTCAAACCATGATCCAAAATGGACACGTATTGATCGGCATCCACACCCTTCTATGGTCACATAGCCCCAGATCATTAGGTATCCTCCGTCTACGCCTACGGACTGATGGAATCAATACCGGCTTTCTTCCAGGTTGGACAACCGTCCACAGTGATATGTATGCATATAGTAATCAAAACTCGAACAAAGCTTCATAAAAATGAAATGACAGAGTAAACCCAAAATAATGTCAAGTAAAACATTTACTATTCCGTTATTTTTACCGCTGAAGTAGACTCAGCGGTAACTTTAAAAATGATGCAAGACTCCATACAAAACGAGAAAACACACTCTAGTCGAGTTTGGTCGACTGCGAGCTAAACTCCACCCAAGGGTCTTTATTTTTACCATGTACAACTATTTGTATGGTTACTAAATACTATATATTTATTTTATATATTTAGCTTAGAATTGACATATATCCGTCTATGCCAAATTCGGTGTTTCTAGCTCAAATATCCTCTCGATCGATGGATGAAAATTTATAAATTAAAATCAAGTCTATTGTAAAAAAGAAAAAAAAAAGAAAAAAAAAAACGTGAATTTTTAAGATATATTGCCATATTGTGGGCGTGGCATTCAATATTTATTATTCACGTGCGCATCTAAAAGTCCAAGTTTGGTGGTTCGTCTTAATAGTATCTGAAATCTCGTTTTTCAAACATACGAAGGGCGGACGGATAGATAGACTCAACTTTTGATGTTGATCAAGAATTGATATACTTTATGGGGTATGCCACGCCTCCTTCTGTCTGTTACGTACATTTGCACAAACTTAGGTTGCACTTGGCCCTCCAATGTTTGGTATTAGAAGTAAGAATGCTGCAGTCCTGAATTAACTACTTCAAAATAGTCTGCTCTCTTTCATATATGTAGACGTATGCAGCCTCTTCATATTATAATCGAATTTATTATTGGAAAACGTTTGTGTTGCAGTGAAATTTGACTAGACTTCTTATGGACGGAAATTTATTTGAAAATTACAAGTTCACAGCTTGAATCTTCGTGTGATTAGTATTAAAGCATCGATTCCACTGAAGTTAACTTTTTTTCTAATTTATTATACCATTTACACATACTAGTGTACTCGTAGAATAGTATTATCAGTTTGTCTGAAAGTTTCTAATGCATTAAAGGAGACATCATAGACCTCATAAAATGTAAATATTTTGATCAGCTCGTCGAGACGAGTCGATCTAGCTATATACGTCTCTCGGAAAGTTTTGCTTTAGATTGGGTATCTAGTAAGACTTGCCAGAAACCGTAGGTTGTTCGTCTTATATATATATAGTAATGTTCAATAATAAAATATATACAAGTTTCCAAAGATCGCATTAAAGTGAAAAGCAAGACAAGAACACAATATTAGAATATGACAAATTTATTTATTTATTTATTTATTTATTTTTTTTTTTTTGCAGATATAAATGTGTTTTGGTGTGATTTGCAATTCTTTGTTATCAAAAATAAAAAATGGATCAATTTTTTTTTTTTTTTTAATAAAACCAAGTGCTCCAATGCACTTAAAATTTTGACTGTGGCATTTGGAGAGTATACTTTGAGCAACAAAAATTTGTATAGGTAGTACCAGCTGTTCAAAGCAGAAAGCCGAAATGTTAATGAAGATACCCGCCCTGAACGCCTAAGCACATCAACAATCGATGAAAACGTTAAAGCAGTGAAGAAAATTGTTATGGAGAATAGTCGAAAAACTATTAGAGAATTTGCTGAGGATGCCCCCATATCGGTTGGCTCATGCCATGCAATTTTTTTGAATGGTTTGGGCATGGAACGTGTTGCATAGGAGCTTTTGGATGACGTCAACGATGATCCAGATTTGCCTGAAACGGTTATAACTGATAACGAAAAATAAAAGCGGCCAGCAGAACCAAGACAAAAAAAAAACAGTAAGTTCGGTTAAATGTAAAGGTTTTTGCTCATTGTTTTCTTCGATTACAATGGCGTGGTGCATCGTGTGTTCTTGGCAGAAGGTACGACCTTCAGTGAGGAATATTACCTTGAAGTTAATGTTATTTTTGAGCAGACCTCGTATATCGGTTTGTTAGTTTGATCAAACAGTCATTATTTATAAAACAATTAAGACATTTAAAAGTAAAACATCAATATTAAAAAATAAGAGCTCTGAAAAAATTAATTAAACACCGAAGTAGTGGGTTTTATTACAATGCCAAACCATGCCAATACCATAAATAAAAAGTCAATGACAAAAAAGTTTAATACTATATTGCAAAGATACCCATCGTTTTTTTGAAATTTATTCAACCATAGAGATTCATGAATGAATGTCAAAGTACTATTTTAAGCTTCTAACAACTCATTTCTCTAAAGCACCACGGATGACACGACAACTTTCTATAATACAAAAAAACCGAGTAGTATGATTTGAAAAAAATTTTGTAACATTTGTTCAAATTCCGTGCGCTTTTAATACAGTCGTTACTTTAATTGATTTCTAATTAGCAACATTTCAAATCGTTCATTATTTCCAGAGTATAACCATTTTTCAATGGATTTCGCTGCATAACTACTTGCTGCAGCTGTCATTTGAACGCATGTTTCTGTCATCTTCAACATGGCAGCCATTTCAAGCTGAAAATCCGCACCTAGCCACATTTTCAGAGATTTGTCAGCATTACTCAAGCCATCCACACCCAAAGTAGGAACGAAAGAAAGATGAGAGGGAACCATAACTCGTATGTATGCGGTCGTATGGCATCGAAGCTAAGCCAACCTGCTTTCGGCTTATAAGAATTATTAAGTAAAATTACAAGGCAATAGAAATATTTGTGCAAACCCCAAAGTGTTTATCGTCTTACTACGAAAGCGCTAATACGGCGGTCTGAAGCATTCATAGTTGGCTGGAATTTGTAGGCCGGAGCATGGAAAATTACAAGTCATGTTACAGCGATCGCTCTTGTGGTGCTGTGGGCCACAAATGTGACTAATGACATCTCGACTTGGACGCCGAACTACTTCTTTGCTGCAGCTGTGCGCGTTGAGAGGCTCTGAAATTTCTTTGCAATCCGTCTCAGTGGAGTGCGGCGAGCAGACAATTCTTAACGCCTCTTGTCGCGCGCATGTTGTTAACTAGATGCATTACAGCATTTGCAGCATCATTCTATCTCAACCACAACCACAACCACCACCACCCCCCCCCCCCCCCTTGTGGTCTTGCTGTGTCACAACGCTGCATCATCTTCGTTGTATGCAGATTTCTGAGAGTCATTAATTTCTCTATGAATTGACAAAAACATCATAAACTACTCGTTGAACAGAAAATCCGCTTCGGGCAGCTTCAACACAGCCCACGCGCATGTGCCGCTGCCTCATTGCCTTGCCTTGTTGGTTGGGTTGACTGGGCGTTTTGAGGCTCAAGCTCAAGCTAGAAGCACGTAGCGTGTCACTTCATTTAATGATTTTTATACCATTTACCTATCTGGTAAAAAGGTATATTAAGTTTGCGCTACTATATGTAACAGGCAGAAGGAGGCGTGGCAGACCCTATAAAGTGTATTATAATATTGATCAGCATCGGTTGACGGATCGATATAGACATGTCCGTCTGTCCGTCGTCCGTCTGTCCGTCTGTTCGTCTGTTCGTCTGTTTGAACGAGCAAATTTTGGAAACTATAAGCGATAGAGACTTCAAATTTGAATATGTAGACTCTCCATCTTTCTTTCTATCTCTCTCTATCTTCAGATAACTAGTATTAAATGAACATGACAACCCCACTTTATGCAGTACCCCCAAACAAATCTGCGCCCATTTTTAAGTTTTTGTACGAACATCTTTTTTGGTTTTGTGGTTTATTACGCTTGAAATGCCAAATTTGGTATATCTAACGGAAATCGTAATAAAATATTACACATAGGTTCACACCGGACTATTATGAGGGGTATCACCTATACAAACTTAAGCTCCATTTTTAAGTTTTTGTATGACATTTTGTTTGTTTTTGTTCTTAATTAAGCTAGAAAAGCCAAATTTGGCGTATATTCCGTCCATCCTTACAAAATATTCCATATAAGCTCAGATCGAACTACTTCAAGGGGTAGCCCCTTGCAAACACACCCTCTTTTTTGAGTTTTTGTAAGAATATTTTTTGTGTTTTTATTTTTAATTAATTCTAATAGTTATTTTAATAAATTTTATTAATATAATTTCTAATATAATATCCGTCGTATGTCATGGTCGGACCACTAAAGAATATAATCTACGGTTCATATAAGTAGCCTTAAAAAAAGTAAAGGGTACCTCAAAGTCGAGCAGTGCTCGTTCTTATTTTACTGAGTCAAATCAAGATTAAAAAAAATATATGGAGATGATGATAAAAATGCGACAAAAAAGTTAAGGACAGTAAGCAACATTGTACATGTAGATCGCCGCATTTGGTCTACGCGTGGGTGTTTGTCCTCGCGCTGTGTTCCTCTTGGCAATCTTCCACTCTCTTTCTGAAATAATATCGAGTTGTCGGTTGCATCCTGGTTACATAAATTAATGCCGCAGCAACTGAAAAAAAAAAATCGAATGTCTCATAGGCGTGGCCAAGCGCAATAAAAGTTGAGAATATATGATGATATTCAAATTGCAGTTTTCTGTTTTCAAAGCTACAAAATTAGCTACACTGGATATTCTCATAAGTTTAAATATATTTATGTTAGAGGAATGGTCTTATGGCGGAATATAGTGATTCATATCTTTAAAAAACAATCTAATATAGTTAAAGAGGTATCCGTGTCGTATCGAGCAATATTTTCATGTTTAGCAATAACAACTGAAATTGATTACACTAAGCAACCATTTAAAATAAGAATCAAGTACGCTGCTGTCGAGTGTGTTAGACTTCGAGATACCCTGTACATAGTTAAAACCTCTTTATTTGAACCATAGTATTGTGTGAAAGCTATTGTCCGCTTTCCTATATTGATTCTGTATATTTTAATAAAAACAGAACAAAAGTCAAGTGTGACCTATACGATTCTACGTGGAAAATGTTGCTGTATGTATACAAAGCTATCCCTTTCGACCGCCTAAAATCCCAAAAATATGAAGGGGATAATATATGTTCATAGTATTCGTGTGTCATACGCCATTAAGGGCCAAATACACTTTCACTCATTTCATCAAATGTGTGATGTGACGGAAAATCGACGAGTGTATTTGGCGATTTGACTGTTTTGATCAAATGTGTGAATAAAATTAGAAAGTTTTGATTTAAGTCGCTTCTACTTCCTCCATGGGATTTTTATTTTTTCGTTCTGTACAGACGTATGTGTATTGGGCGGGAAAATTTGGTTTGGATTCAAAATACATTTCGATGCGCAAAGAAAATTGCGGAAAATTTATTTAAAAAAATGGAAAATCACAACCAAAACCTGATCTCGGAATTCATTGATGCCTACAAGACTTTGCCATTGCGTGTCAAAAATGTACTAAAAAATAAAATCCAGATTTGACGAAATGGATTTGAAAGGTGTGTGGGCACGCATCAAATTACAACGTGCCACATTTGATCAAATGTGAGTATGGCGTATTTGGCTCTTTAGCAGCTATAAAGAAATGGAGTGAAACATGGGTGATAAGTTTCTATGGAGGCTATTCCCAAAAGTGGACGGGACACGTTTCTTGATATTAAAATACAAAGTTATTCATACAAAATTCCGAAAGTGGGAGGTGGGTTTGTAAGAGAGCTGTCCGTTATAGTGGGGAGCAGACACATTGATGAATATGAAAAGTGCCCGTCCGTGAGGAACCAGCATATCAAATTTCAAGTTATATATCGTTCATCAGTGCTAATATGGATATTATAGGTCATAAAGATGAGGTCATGCTTGCATAAAGACAGGAGCGGTCGTAAAGCTTAACATGGAAATATTTATTCACAAAGAAAACATCTAGAAGTGTTTCAGCTGGTTGCGAGAAATGGGTGGGTATAGTAACATTTACTGGTTGTAAACCAATAGATTTCATGCTATCAATTAGATGTTGTTCTTTAGGGAGGTCGCTGTTAAAATCACCAGTTACAATTATGTCAGTGTGCGAGAGTGAAAAAGAGGTCAGTATGTTTAAGAAGTTAAATAGTCAATTCTTTTGTTAGGTCTATACATGCAGCCAATTAGCATTTGATTTGAACAAATTTCTAAGAACAGATATTCTATCGCACTATCATTTGGATGCCTGGAAAGCAGTTTAAATTTGATGCCCATTTGTATGTAGATTGCGACCCCTTCCCCATGTTCCATATGGTCAGAACGAAGTAAGGAGTAGCCACTTAAGTTCACCGCATTGTCATTCATATCATTAAGGAACCATGCCTCACTTACGCATATAATATCAACATTCGAGTTTTCAAACAGATATCTAAGCTCATTAATTTTTTTATAAAGGATAAATATTTATAAATATGGCAAATGCTTAAACCTAAACAATGGTTTTTCAGAACCCTGAGCATATTAAATGTACCGTCCCTGGAAGGAGATCCATCATAGCTTGGACTTGTAAACAGCAAACATTAAGAGATCGTGCAGCACAGACAACAATAAAAAAACAAACATTTTAGACACACACACATACGATAAATACAAACACATGATTGCTGACATGAATAAATCGACAGAAAACTTTACATTGAAATAAATAAAGACAGAAGAGAAATAGAACTTAAAAGTAAGAGTTAACATACTTGGGTTAAATAGGGAACTAAGAGCGAAATAAATTAGGTGCAGTATCATTATTCGGATCCAAGTGCGCTGAATAGTTTACATCAGCAAGTTGTTGTTGGGTAACAGCAGATGGGCCGTGTTTTAGCTCGAGTATTTTTTGCATACTGTCAACTCGTATAACGGCATCATTCCCACTGTCTAACATGCTCTATACCCCGTTGAGAGAACACAGCAGTCAGTACTCATTGCTTTTTGAGTTTGAAGGACTCTTTAAAAAACGTTGTAGTTGTCAGTAGTGAGCTGATCATTAAGATAAAACGGCATATTAGAGTGGAAGCCAAGATGAGTAAGCTATAGGGTGCATTTGTTGTTCCTGCGATCCTCCAAAGTGCATTGGCAGTTTTTGTGATTGTTATTTTATCACGAACGTTTTGAAATTTTACTATGATGACCGGATCAACTCGAGAGCGAATCTTATCAGATGGTTTAATTCTAAATGTATAGCTTAGTTTAGGAGGGGTAACACCTATCGAAAAGCATAACTTATTGTATAATGCTTTCAAGTTCTCACTCTCATCTTAGAGTACACCATGCATGCGAAGGTCGCATGCAACTGCGTTTTGCTTGTGATCCGTTAGCTGTGACTGCAAGTTAGTCTCTAGCCTGTGTCTCTAGACTCTGCACCCAATACAACGATATTCTCCTCTTTCACCACTCTCTCTTGTATGCGGGAACGTCAGCAGCAATAGAACTGAGCCTCTCACTAATATTTATGAGAACTCTTTGCTCCAACTCAGTTATTTTGTTAACCAGAAAGTCGTTCTGTTTATCGAGCCTCTCATTAAAGAATTCAATTACATCCTTCGACCGAATGTACTCCGTGGTTCGGGGAGAGAGTGAGTCCCTGTTTGTACGGGCTGTCTTATTCATGCATGTTTTGTTGTTGGCACCACTCATATTAAATTTGTTTGTTGTAGTCGTGTACAAGTTTTAAAATTATGAAAAATCTTTATTATAATTATTTTTCGTGTTCTACTTATTGAAATTAACGACCAACTCAGCCAAGTAGCAAAGTATACGCGCTTTATTTTAGTAGTCTGCACACTTTTAATATTTAAGAATGAAAGTGACTGGCACAAATTTAAATTAAATTTGAGCACAAAGCCCCATAATACCATCCCCATTTTTGTGCTTTTATATGAAAAGCTTCTTTAGCTAAGTTAATAATACCAGCTTGACATTCGTTGTGGTGGTTACTTATGAACGGCTGCTTCACATACTTTCTGACCCACTGATAGTACAATTTCACATTATGTGTGAAATTGTACAAAGCAATAGTTACCTGTTTTTTTATTCGTTATTAGCGTCGAAACAGTAAACCAATTAAAACTTACTTGTGTTCTTCGTTCGCCAGTTAAATGAACTAACTAGAAATATTTAGGAGTAATTATATTTGTTTTAACGTAGCTCATTAGCCGCAAAACTAAATCTAAACAAATTAATTATGTAGAATCGTATACAAATCGATTGCCTAAACTAACAAAACTCACAATTGACAGCCCATTTAAATTACATAAACTTCATCCTGTTTCAATGGAGCGAAGAAGACTTCGCAGAGGTAAAGTAGTTCTAATCAGACACAAAAAGACCGACGAGTGCAAACTAAAGATGTTCAGATAGTTGGAACATGCAACAAAGTTTATCTCCAAAGTGTACACCGTAAACCATTCAATAAATAATCCAACATATCATTATAGAATCGTGTTCAGTGAATGCGTTGCAAATGGTGCAAAAAATTTAAATCTGAAATACAAAAACAAATCTAGTTGCTGCCAAAAGGTAAAAACGCAAAAGATTAATAGCGATAAACTATTGATTAGCATATAAGAAGCCACTGCAATTGAAATCTGGTGCAAAAAAAAGTGGTACACAAATTCCAGAAGACGTACGGAGAACTCAAAGTGCATTTGTTAGTTGCTTTTATGTATGTATGTATGTACATAGATACTTCAGGCCACAGTTAACTTTATTGGTTCGAGATTATTGCAATTGAAACCTAAACGTTCCCGTTGGCGGCTGCTTAGCTGCTGGCGATGATCTCCAACTCGAAATCTTTGTAAATGAAACGCATGCCAGCAATTTGCATAAAAGCAGTTTAATGTTTAAATTTTTATTGAATCAGCCAGCAGCATTTGCTGTAGTTTCTACTCTTGAATCTTGGATCATTGCCGCCACTGCAGCTGCCGTTTACAATTTGCAATTCTAATCTCGTCCGGTTCGGTCCGTCTGTCCAAAAAACTGTCCACTGATGAGGCAGAAGTGTTGAATTGCTACCCGCAGTGCCGCCAATTTCAAATGTAAAATATTTTCAAGTTACTTTTCCGGCATTAAACACCAATTGCCGTCTGGTCTGTGCTTCAAATGTTGGCGCAACAAATGTTTATGATGCATATGCATTTATTGGCCATACTTCAAACTGGTTTTTCATTTTATAAATTATGAAAGCGATAAGCGATATCAATGTGCAAGATGCCCAAAATGGAATGCAAACTGCAAATCAAAGAAGAACAAAAATATAGAATGATGGAATACTTTGGTGTTTCTATCGCTTCGATTAGGTGTCAATCAAAAGTGACAATTAAGCTTCACACTCTCAAGGCAAACAGTGTATTTATTGTATCTAACAGATACGTTTAAAGTCTGTTGTATGGATGGACAGCTGGATGTACAGACTAGCCGGCGACGACCACAACGTTGCGATCATCATTAGTCGCTGTGAAAGACATACGTCTGATTCCGCAGTCAGTTGTATACATACATATATGTATAATAAAAACTAAAAAAAAAAACCAACATCTAATTGCAATGTGCAGCAGCTTAAGTTGCAGCTACCACTATACTATTGACGGCGGCGGCAATTGCGCTTTGGATAGTTGTCATAAAACATTCCAAAGGCGATCTTATCTATAAGTAACAGTTGCGCCAAAGTATACACATTTCAACAGCTTCGCACTAGAATCATCATGACTGATTGTCTGTCCAAGTGGCCATATGCAGTGCCGAGCTGAGCTCCAATTCCAGACGCTTAATTGTGCGCAATGCAAATCAACGCACTGCCTGATCTTGAACTGGTTTCTAATGTTGCCCGGCATGCGCAATTCCTTGGTGGTCTGATAATCAATATGCACAGATATTCAAATCTGTTGCAGTTAGACAGCTTGAACATACAACAGTTGCGTCCAGTTGCCCTGGGTTTCCTGTTTCAAGCGTTCTTGTGCGATTGCCATTACTTTCCATTGGCACTGAAATGTCGTGTTACGGCTTGATTCAGTTCGAAACGATTCTCTGACCGAACGGCCGGCCCTTGTTGTCTATATATACATTGTACATATGCATACATATGGATATATGCTGAATCTAGCGGCGCCTGCTGTGCTAGCCACCAAAATGCGTATCGAGTGCTTTGCGTTTCAATTCGAACGCATTCATTTTATGCAATTGCACACTGATATAATGTGTCATTTGTTGTTGGCTGCCGCCAGCGTTTCAAGATTCGAGAGCGACACGTTTGCGAGAGGAAATAATAAATTAAAATCGATTGTTTGACATGTCGTGAAATATATTTTGAATTTTTTCTTGGTTTCAGCTCCGGCTTTGATTGTCCAAAGTTATGCTTTATGACTGCAGAAATGCAAAAAATGCCAATGACTTATGTTTGCAATGGATAATTTTGTCAATTTTAATTTGAAATAGTTCAATAGCTGTGTCAGGTTTGGATTGAACGCAGTTAGTCGAATGTGAGAATGCGGTTAAATAGGAAACCCAATAGGTTTTATTAGATATCATGTTGCTTCAGTTCCGGTACAACATCCACAGGACTACACGAATGTGAGTTTAGCAGATTTTCCCTTTTCCTTTTCTAATAAAGAGAGCTAATAATATTATTTTAGTATTTCTTACATTAAGTACAGTGCAGAAATATTTAAAAATGTTACTAAGAAAATGGCCAAAAATTCGAAAATACGAATTAATACGGTATTAAAATAGTGTTAAAATATTAGTGTTAAATAGTGCTATAGTAACGAATTCCAGTGACCATAATACTTATAAGTCGGAACATTATCTGAGAAATCGAAGCATAATCTAAGTGTTATCAATTAAGAAAGAGGTTATAAAAAGCGATTATTTGTAAAATTTACCGAAAGAAACAAGCGAAAACAGCGAAAACGTCGAATTTTAGTACTATTTTTGAAAAATCACTTTATCCATAGGTCTATAGATCTGAGTATGTCACAGTCCTGTTCCGTTACAGTCACAGTCTTGTTATACTCGGATATGGATACATTTTAAAACATTGACATTTTTTTAAGTCTAAGCATCCCTTCAAAAATTTATAAAGTGAACTAAAACTACCACCTTAGCCGAGCAAAATAGGTCAAGTGTGAATATTATTAAAGTTTAGGTTTCACCGAAGTTACCGTTCTTTCCTTGTTTAAATATTTCAGCTCATAATTTTCAAACTATTCTATTGGTTTTAAAACATATTTTTAGGTATTTAGGTAGTTCGCAGTCAGATTGGATGCTTTTAACTAGAGTTATAGCTAAAATGTAACTTTATACAATAAAAAAGTCATACCCCGCAATAAGGAATCCATTCAAAAAGTTTTTAAGGCTATTTTTTACTTCAATAATCCGAAATCTACAAAAGCAAAATATGACATCGAATGAAGTTTTAATTGTTTTATTTGCATAGTAATACAAAATAGTTTAATTAATATTGAGTGTTTTTCTGTATACTTTTCGTACACAGTGTGAATAATGCATTAATTTTGACACGAAGTATAGGTACATGTATATTCTTAATCAGCTCAACAAATCAAATTCGTCTGTCTGAGTGTATGTGAAAATCTAACTGAAAATCGATAAGGATTCTGTCTGGGACCAGCATTCGTTCAGTATCTCCAAGTCGGAATGGATTAGCCTCAATACAAACCCGAAACATATTGAAGCTTGTATGGACATTTGAATAAATCGAACGTGTTCTATATTGAAAGTCTCCAACGCCTATTTTAAAATGTCTATATGGGAAACAATTTTATTGCAACTAATATCAATTTGAAACGCGGAATGTTAGCTTCTTATGGATGGATGTTTTTCCATATAATGGCCGCATTCTGCCCATTTCGATTTATTTTTTTATTTATTTATTTATTTGTGGATTTTTCAAATAAATCTTCATTTTGCTTTTGATCTGAACACTGAATGAAATATTCAGGAGCGTGTGACAGGAACTTTCATTCTAAAAATGTTAATGCTTTCTCTTGTTTCAAATGCATATCTGATTAAAACTAACTGGAATTTACAGAGTTCATTAAAAAACTTAAATTTATTGAAGTCGAGTTCTTATACGTTAGAAATGGCGGCAGCAGATCTTCGTTATTGAAAAAGCGCTAATTTAATCCAAGCATTTGTTATACTCGTACACACGTTGAAGTTCGATTTCTCATTCTGGTTGGTTTCGTTCCATTTTCTGTTGTTTTTATTTGCCGTTTGTTAGTTATGGTGTTCTCGTTCCATGCAACAAGATAAGCCATGTGAAAAATATTCCTGGACTAACCGAAGCGCTGAAGCTAAATGAGATTTGGGTCCAGGGTCGACTCAATTTAGAGGCAATACCGTTTTAAAATCAACATTACAGGGCATCCATCACTACAACGATCGAGATAAAGAACAGAAGCCAATCAAGCATAAAACTTGAATCAAAAATTAAAAAGTATTGTATAAGATGACAGCAGTAGTTTTCCCTTAGATGTTAAAGTGAGTAGTAAGTAGTAATCAGTAGTAAGCTATACACAGTGAGGAACAGAGCTATCGAAGAAATAATTGTATTGAAATAAATACATTAAAAAAAAAAACTATTTTAAATCATAGATTTACTGGGTTGTTATATTTCATAGCTATGTGAAACATATATATAGTTTATACGACTCTATTATTATTATACTATTTTCATGAAATCTTAAATTCCCCGTTTAACGCCATATTTACATTACAATGAAATGAGTTGAAAGCTGCCACCTAAACCAGATATGTGAAGCGTGGTGGCAACATATATCAGCAAGAGTACATACCAAAAATTTAAAAAAATCATATATATAAATAAATATTACATACGAATTTAAATGGTGGAAAAGGCAAAATAGGGCCAAAACATAGCTGTTTCGTTTTTGCCGCACTTGAAATAAAGCCTCTATGAATTCAAATTTGGCGCTTACAGAGTGACATTTCATTTTAAAACAAGGTGGCAACGACGAGAGAATATAATGAAAAAGAATAAAATTAATGATTAACTACATTTCATGAAAAGCGTTTATTCGCACATTCTTTTTTGACTTTTCATGAAATGTTTTCATGAAAAACCCCATCGTATAAACGAAACAATAGTTATAAAAGATCAGAACAGGATAGGACTAGCATAAAAATTGGTCCCCAATAAATGTGCAACAACATACAGACGGACATAGCTAGATCGAATCATCTCTTTGAGCTGATCAAGAATATACACGTTATGATCTAAAAAGAACCGAACTTTTTAGATATAAAATAAAACAAGCATGGTATTATGTTTCAAAGCTAATATTTATACAAATTAAGATCAATTTAACTCAATACAACGTTTGGGACGCTCCATAGGCTTTTTAAACTTGCTTTTTGGGCTGTCTTTAGCACCTGAATCACGGCTGCTTGTATGGCTGTAATGTCATCGTAAAATGCTGCTTTCATTGCAGTTTTCATTTTTGGGAAGAGAAAATAATCGCACTGTAATAGATAGTGCGAATGTGGATGTCGATGGGACAAATCTGTTTTTTCATCAAAAAACCATTGACTACACGAGCGATTTTTTGATCATCATTTAACTGATGTGTAATAAAACGTGCACATACCTTTCTTTTTAGAGCTGGAAAACTATCAATAGTACTATCGATAGTATCGATAGTTTTTTTGTGCGGCACTATCGATAGTTTATTTTTTTTCACTAACGATATTATCGAAAATGAAAATCATTTCGAATCATTGAAGACAAAGGCTTTCGGGATTTCGTGCACTTTTTAGACACTCAGTATACTCTTCCCAGAAGACCCACTTTAAATAATGTGCTATTGAAAAGCATTTTTAGTAGCGTGGTTTACAACAAGTGATAATAAGTAACAAGTTATTTTATCACAAGCGACTTCAAATTACGGTCAACGGTATTATCAACTAACAAACTACTGGAATATATTGACCACTCTTCACAAAATATCGCAGAGTGGTATGTTCTTTTCAAAGATACTTCAGTTGTAACAGTCAACCTAGCATCTATGATTAAAGTTTGCGAATTACTTAAAACAAAACATTTACCATGCTTTGCCCACACTTTAAGGTCCGTTCTCACGACTTACCGATACATAAGAAAATACGAAACGGCAAGATATGCTATAGGCGGAATTATATTGAGTAGTGCGTGTCACGACATCACAATTATAATAAATCAATTTTGAGTAGCCCTGGAGAATATTTGATGAGGTGGACAGTCCAATTGCAAAACCGCAAGCACAATAAAATTATGAATTAGCAGAAAAAAAGAAATGGATGAGAGTGAGCGCCGCCGCTGTAGAAAAATACGAGCCAATCTATGAATATAATGTGCACGTTTGCATTTAAAATTTTAATACAACATTTCAATTTTGTATGTTTTCATTTTGCTTTTGTTTCGGTTTTCTATCGATCGAGTTGGCAGGTCACTGTGCAAAAAATTCTGATAAATTTATCGGCTCGCCGAACTCTGCTTTACGGTTATATGTTTAATTAGAGTCGTGACATTAAAAACTAGCATAACGCCTGAAAAATATGAGCGGTAAAGTTAAAGGCAAGTCATGAAAACGGCCCTTAGTCATGACAAAGTGTCATAGATCATAGTCACGTACTTTAAAAGAGGACTGCAGAAGGTATTGAAACGCTATACAGCTTAAAAGGTGAAGTACCAACACGATGGAATAACGCATATAAAATGTTCAACGTATATTGCTTACAAACGTCCCAATTTCTAGTGTGCTTTTAAGTACATACTTCAAAGGCACCTCAGCCACTTACAGCGGATGATATAGAAGTATTAAAAGACTAGCTGGACTTATTTACCCCATTAGACACTGCTACTTCTCAGGTATCAGGGAGTAACTTTGCTTAAATGCTATCGAAACTAATATGAAAACATTGTAAGGCTCAGAGATGTGTACATATATGAAACCCGATTTTCCGCAAATTGCAAAAATTTTTACCGAGTTTATAGAGCCGCCAACACCCAACGTACAAAGCAATCCAAAAAAGCAGTCTTTTTTTTTTTAGTAAAACGAAGGTACTATCGATCGATAGTTTCGACTATCGTTAAGAAAGTGTGACTATCGATAGTTTTCCAGCTCTATTTCTTTTACCCAAATCTTCAGTTAATATTTTGTATTGTACAGAAAATTCTTCTGCCATCATTATCACAGTGGTATTTGAATCGGTAGCGATTATTTCACTTACTTTATCCACTAAGTACGATTAGATGCTTCTGGTCGTTCAGGTCTTGGATCATCATTAAATAATAACGACATAACTACAAAAACTGCTGTTTTTAAATCCTGTGTCACTTTGTAACCTGTCAAACGACTAGCATGAACTTTGCTTCTTTCAAAAGAAGAAAAATGTACCTTTCTAAAACTGCCAACATTTAATAGATGGAGCTACGTATTCTATGATTTAAATTAAAAGTTCGGTTATTTTTATATCCTATCTTGTATATACTTTATGCGGTCTACAAACTCAGACAAACTGAGAATATCATTTCACACTGTGTGTGAATGTTATAAAAATATCAGGGTGTGATGGATTTCGATCGATAAGTTTCGATAGTCGAAAATCAATTTGAATGGAAATGTTTCATGCAAATTCTGTAAAAATTTATGACGACTATATTATTCCCTGCATTATTATAGTAGGCCTTGATTTGCCTCCAAGCTTTGCTTTCTACAATCTATATTACAAAGTATGCTTATAAATATTTGAGGCAAATCAAGACTTACTACCTAGAAAATAATAACAAATATTTGGGAAAAATTTGCAACTGCATATTTTTTTTTTTACCACAGAGTTTAGTTAGTTGTACGGTGAGTTTAGTTTGTCTAATTCTCTAGAACGAGAACTTTTCTCTCAAACGGATGGACATGGCATGTCGCACTGATCACGAATACATTTACTAGATGAATTCTTTGTAGCCTCCTTCGCTATGTTACAAATATTTTAGCAGCTCAACAAACCCAATATATCCTGTTAAAAATATTTTGTTGTACTGGGAGTAAATAAAGAAATATCAAAAATATACGCATGGATGAAAATATTAATATCATGTAATTGTTGGCAAAGATTCTGTTAGTATGGTCATTGTCCACCGTTGTCTACGGGCCAGTAACCACCACTGTGGCGAAAATAATGAAGGTCACGAAGACCTTGTAGAGATCTTGAAAACATTTTTTATATACGCATTTATTTCCCAATTTTCTACAATAATAAATGTAATAATTTAAAAGTTGACTATCAACATAATTGAAGTTTTTGCCTTGTCAAGGTATCGCCTTCATGCGCTACATGACTGCAACATGAGTCTAGCAATTAGTATCGAGACATTATAAGATAACCCAAAACGGGAAGCCAAACAAATGGTCGCCAGTCGATCGCAACGTAGTCATCATGGTTATGTCTTCTAACTCTTTGGATAGTCTGACACTGGCTGAAAATGGCGTGCAGCGGAAAATGTTTCGACATTTTGTGCTGTGCGTTTTTCTAACATTTTTCCAACATCCATACATATGTACATATGAAAAATGGCCAAGATTCTCACGCAACATGCGCATAATTCATAATTCCACTACAGACTACTCTACTCGACTGACTAATAACTGCAAACACAATAATCCAAGTACAACGCTACTAACTACGTTAGACGCTACACAAGAAAATCAAGAGTAGAAAAACCTAAGGTTTTCATTGATTTGAGCTGTTGCAGAAGAAACACCAACACTTCAGGTAGAGCAAGATCAATGTAGCGCATATTCCAGCCCCTCATAATAGAGAGCTTATTTGTAGACTGTCATACATATGTATATTGTATCGTACATGGCTTCAAACGATGTCTGTATGTAGCCGTATTTGCATATAATTTTATGTTCCTTTCCTACATATAAGACATACATACATATGTATTACTGTTGCTCATCCAATATAATACAACACTCGTAATCCTTTTTACGCATACATATGTACAAACATTGTACACACATGGCACTGGCTATTGTTCCGACGACCTTAAATGTAGCGCATTCTATAGTCGGAAACAGCTTGTCTTAACTGTCTTCTAAGTTCCTTAACGAAATCTTGCAACATGGACTGTGTTGTACATGCATGTTTTGTGTTTTCCGACGTTATTCTTGTTGTAGTTGTTGCCGTTGCACTTGTTCGTTATTGAACAACATGCTTCGGAATAGCTTTATTTGGGTTTGTTGTGGTAGACTGAATCATTTTTTTTTTCTATTCCCAGTCGTTTTTGGTAAGCAATCATTTGACGTGGCGTTAAAATTTACGCGTACAAAATCTAGCCAGCGGCAACAGTGCCGGCGATGTCGACCACTGGAACTGTAGGAGCTGGCATCAGCATTTGAATGCTAATGACACCCGATACGATGCAGGAAGATTGCCATCGGCGCCTAACGCTGCGGGATATAAAACTTTCCTTTCTCTAAGTTGGAGAAGATGAATGTGTTATGCTTCTTGTAGCGAGTGGCATTCGTTGCGGCAGCACAGTTGGATGCCATTTGATTTCTGCAATCGAATTGATAAACAAAAATTTGTCTTTTGCTCACTTTACGGCTGATAATTAAACGCAACAAAAATGCTTTCAATGAATCTTAAATTAATTTATTGCTTTATTAGTTTCATTTATTTAATTATTGTATTTGATTACACATAAGAATTAGAAGTTAGTATGTATGTACTTTAAAAACTTAAATCCAAACAGCTTGCTGCTATGAGCGTACATTACCCAGCAGCGGTGTATTTTCGGCAGCTTTTGAGGTGACTATTGTATTGCGTGTGGAGCCATCGCCAGCGCCAACGCCGCCAACTGAGTGTGGCGGTGGACGAAGTTGTCCACTGCTCGGACCAGGTTCATCCTCTTCACCAATAACGCCATGTTGGCCACGACGGCCTCTGCGATTTTGTTGACTAATCTCGTGCAAATAAAGCGCACTAAGGCACATATCGGCGACAGTGACGCCGATGGGATTCTTCACAAGCTTCGGATCAACACCGTACAAACTGTACAGTAGTGTCTCTTTGGGCCCCTCAATACGGCCCTCGGTACGACTAAGACGCATGCGTCGCATGCTATCCAGCGGGCCCACCGATGTGGCCATTTGACGCATGCTTGACTGCATGATGCTGCCGCTGAACGGTTCGCCGAGATTTTGCTGCAACATTTGACGAAAATCGCTGCCAACTCCTCCAATGCCAGTAGCTGCACCAATTCTACGCAACGACTGTGATATATCAACTTGTTCGGGGCTGAGTTGTGCAGCGAAAACTGAATTCGCCATGGAGCAATACTCCTCACCGATCGTGCCGAACGACATGAGGCTCTGTGTTAACGGATTTTCTTGCTCCGCGTCGTTTTCTGCTGTTTTTGCTTTGACTAGCTCTTGTATTGCGTGCTCGCGTATGCCTTTGATGAAGCCTGCTGCCTCCTTAGGCATCTGCCACTCAGGATTGTTGAGCGTAAAACGTAACAGTGACATTTCCGTTTTGCCGCCGACCATGCTCTCGCGTGGTTTGGCTAGATTCTCTGCTGCTGTTGCAGCACCAGCTGCAACGCCGCCAATTTCGATGAGCGCACTGTTGTGCACCTGCCAATCTGGACTGCCATGTTTACGCACATCCATTTGCGCAAAAGAACACACATTGCCAACGCCACGCACCGAAACAGTAAAACTGCGAAAGAACTTTACTATCTCCAGCGCCTTTGGACGAAAGACAAAAATCAATACGAACGGTGTCACGAATGGACTGAAGATTTCGTTGAGTAGATAGCCTGCCTTGAACTGGAAAAAGTTACTAAACTCATTCCGTACATTTGCGGTGTGTGCCTGCTTTTTCCATTCCGTTGGTAAATAATGCACATGTGCCAGTACTGCAGTCATCAGCTGCTCGGGACACCAAATCATGTTCTCGTCGGGTATAAGTGTGCGGCATATGAGACCGACGACTGTTAGCGCAGTTATTATGGTCAAAACATGCTCCACCTGGAAGACATGCTCCTCATAGATGCCATACGCCAAGATCAATAGCAGCAAACCGCCGCTAATGAAGAGTATATTACGCGCAATAATAGCCATCAGTGGCGAAGAGAACGAACTTAAATATCGATCGGAGTATTCATAGGCACGATTAAGGCGCGCGTCCAATTCATGATCCAGCTCATTGAAGTGTCGCAGATGCAAGCGTCCATAGTTAGACCAAGTGCGCAGACCCAGCGCACTCGGTTCCTTTCTGAGAATATTTGCGTAGGCGAAACTAATGTAGATTATCTGCCAGAGAAATATAAGAGGTGCAAGAAACAGATTGACCAGCGCAACACCGAGTATCAGCTTTGACAGACGCTGAGCCAGATCGGCTTGATTACTGCGCACTGCGAATTCATCACGTAGCTGCCAGTTGTTTTGAAACGGCGATCCTGGTCCGCGGAAGAGTATAAAATCAATATTGAAAAGCAGCCCTCGACTAAGCGACACAATTTCACCAAATATAGGCAGTGTGAAGCGCACGGGCAGAAGTTGCTTATTCATTAACGCTACCAAATAGTTTTTGAAGCGCAATATGCGATGATAGATATCTAGCTCTGTTAGCTGTTCCTTATCAATGCACATATGCTGCTCCGACTGTACCTTGCGTATGCGCTGTTGCACCTCATGCCAGGTAATATTATCCAGTTCGTTGTCATCGATGCGCAACGCAGTGTTATAGAACTTTTTGATATCGGCATATTGCGTAATATGATAGATCATCTTGAATAGTCTTATGGATAAATAGACTGTTGCTAAAAATAAAATAAAGTACGTGAATCCGCCGAAATTGTTAACACATTCACCCGAGGGTATTATCACATCGCTCAATGTTGTCTTCGTTATGGAGGGTACGTTCCCGAAGAGTATGTCATGCCTAATGCAATGCGTCGAGAATGTCAGCAGCCAGACGACAAAGCCAAACTCAAGCACTTGAAAGATCTCATCCAGCACAATGACAAGAAATCCATGCTTCTGTTGATAGTTGTACATACGCGTAAAGAACGAATCCAAATCCTCGATGTGATTCCAACGAGCTTTACTCGTTTCTGGCACTATGTGTATCATGATGCCACTGTTGTGTGGCGTCTCTTCATGTTCGTTGGGAGTCTCGATATCCACAGCAGCAACACCAGCTGCTGTTTTATTTGATGGCCTTGTTGCGTTTGTTTCCGTAGCCTCATAGGCATGTTCCCGAAAGGGATTTTCATCGGCCAATGACCGATAATTTATATTTGGGCTTGTCATGGCAAAGCCCAAGGTTATCTATATATCTATTTTGAATCACTTTCGTTCGTCTATAGTATATTTCTGAAAATATTCTTTGTTGTGTTTACCACCCCACCAGTTTTTCACTGCTTCTTCTTTAATGAACTTGCAAAACAACAATAACACAACAGTGTCGTAGTTTCGCTGTCTAAGTAGTCGGTTACTAAGAGATGCGGGACAAGCGACGCAGTTTGTTTATTACTACGTCATTCAGGTAAATAGCGTTTGTCGATCACTAAATCTACAAAGAAATACTTTAGTAAAATAAACAAACAGTCTTTCTATATTTATTTATCACCAATAATGTATTTTTAGTCCTTGAACTTGTTCCGAAAACGCGCAAATAAAGCGACTACTTGCACAAAACTGCGCAGCACTTTTAAAGAGCAGCTGTTGAAGAATGGCCATATGGCGAGCCGAACAGGGTTGTCGACCGTTTATCTGTGGATGCATAGAGCTGAGAGTTTGTGCGCGTAACAATAAATTTAAATACAGTCACGCTAGATGGCTGTGCAGAAAAATATTGACAGGAAAAAAGTTTATAAATTAAACATATTCGACATAAACATACACTTTAACGTCAGACAATTTACATTGAAATTCCGGGTACAGGTTGGATTAAGCATACGGCGGTAACAAGAAAAAAACTATTTCCTCTACTACCAGGATTTTTTTTTCTTAACTTAAATTTTTGTCTAAATTAATATAACTGAACAGGCTTTCTTGTAGAATTTTTACCCAATATCAGTTAAGATAACAATCCTTACGTTAATTAAATTAAATTTTAAGTAATTACAAGCAGAATATATGTAATTTATTAAAAAACTGAAATAAATAATAAATATATATTAGCACAATAAATGTTTCTTTTTTTTTTTAATTTATTTTTTTGTACCAAGGTTAATGCGTTGATTTATGATTTTATTATAACGTGTAAATTTCATTCAATTTCTTAGCCAATTCTAACTTTAAGAGCAGAGTGCCTACTCCGGAAAATCAAGCGTGCTACAAAAAACCGGTGAATGCTTTTTAAATGAGCGTTCAGCCCTTGCAACAGATATTAATATTGTATAATACAAAAAATAAGCAGTGCGAAGCACATGTTTGAGAAAATTTATTTTTAATATATATTTATTTTTATTTTAATTTATTTATTTGATCTATTTTAAGAACACATACATTTTTATGTTTTACATAATTTAAAAAAATATATTGTACAAAGTGCAACAAGCAAAGAAAAAAAATCAATAAATCTATATATATATATATATATATATATATATATATATATATATATATATATATATATATATATATATATATATATATATATATATATATATATATATATATATATATATATATATATATATATATATATATATATATATATATATATATATATATATATATATATATATATATATATATATATATATATATATATATATATATATATATATATATATATATATATATATATATATATATATATATATATATATATATATATATATATATATATATATATATATATATATAAATGTATGTATGTATCTATTTATCTATGTATCTATATATCTATATATATTTGTATGTCCGTTATAGACAGATATAGCTTCCAACCATTCGCCGTGAAAATTGGTGTGTATATGCTTTTAGGAACAGAGAAGGTTTTGCCGATATAAAAAAACCCACTCCCACATCTATTAATCGCGATTTTAGTATTTTTGTATGAAGAATTTTAGAACTCGAGAATGGCTGGACCGATTTTAAAGATCTCTGGCAGGGGGAAGTGTGGTAAGGGAATGGGAGGTAGGGTAAGAGATCATAGGGAAGGAGGGGTAGCATTTAAATATTAGTATATTTTATTGTAAGTTAATATGCACCTGCTGCCAACTTAATAGAGCAGTATTCGAACCAAGTACAATTGTTTAGTTTCTCGATAGTTCAGTATCCAACTTAATAGAAGTATTTTCAAGAATAAAAACATGAGATGTTATTAAATTACGTATCACCAGCGAATGAGGTGCAATAAAAATGTTCAAAAAAAAAAAAAAACAACAAAATAAGTTTGATACTAGTCGGCGAAAATAGTTCGTTGATTGAAAAAACTAGTATTAAAGTATTTAAAAACTGCATCGTGTACAATATGATCGAAGTTATTTCATACATATCATACATTCCCACTTCGTATCTATATGAATTAGCTGGTTTAGCAATATATTTGGCTGCATCGGTTGTAAGTTACTACAATCGCGTTAAATGAAAATACTTACTTTGTATGCTTCACAATATTTATTTGCTTGTTTGTTTCTTTCGGTTGCATTTGATTAACAATCTTAAAGACATAGTGTCAGTGTTGCACAAAACGTTTTATCAATATATACAAGATACAAGAACATGTTTCTAGATGGTTTTTGCTTGGCAGAATAATTAACATATTACAAATGTTCTATTTTTAAGATTTAGACCAGATAGAAGTCCTTTTATATTCATGTAGAGTAATTATTTCAGAAAGTTGTAATTTTATATTTATGTAGACCAATTACTTTTTGTTCACATCTTCTTTGACATATTAAGCCAATTTTTTTCTCTTTTTTAGTCTGCAGTTTTACATTATAGTTGAGCTTGACGTGAGCTTAGTAAAGATTTTTCTGTGTCCGGTTCACTCGTTTCGTGAGCTTCATTGACTACCATCTCTAAAATGTTTTTTGAATCAAATGGTGTCAACCCTGTAAAGCATATGTGAAGCAAAGTGCATCGCACAGCTTGTTGGCAACTATAGTGGAACAGACCAATTTGTACAGACAATTCCAAACATAACAAAAATAATTTCTTGCTGTTCATTATTTTATTTGAAGAAATTTTAGCATAAATATAACAAAATGGGCAAGCGGCAACATCAAAAAGATAAAATGTAATTTGCTAAATTCTTTTTTACATTATGAAATACCATATACTCTTGCATTTCCAGGTACTTAACGTACACCGAGTGGTCGGAACTCTATGGTGGCAAAAAAACGGAGTCCGCCGAAAATGAACACATTAAATTTAAACGTCTGCCTTACGACCACTGCTGCATCACAATGGTGGCTTTCGACATACCCTACTGTGATGCAGACGGCAATTGCTTCGAGTTGGAGGCCATACATGCATTCCTTAAAACGTTTAAAATAAATCCCATTACGGGCAAAAAGCAGGACGCCAAATCACTGGTGAAGCTTAATTTTCATAAGAATGCCGATAGCGGCGAATACCACTGCCCGGCGCTGTTTAAGCCATTCACAAAGAATTCACACATTGTGGCAGTGGCCACCACGGGCAATGTCTATTCTTGGGAAGCCATTGAACAATTGAACATCAAGACCAAGAACTGGAAGGATCTGGTAGATGATACGCCTTTTCAGCGTAAGGATATGATCACAATACAGGATCCGCAGCATTTGGAAAAATTTGATATATCTAAATTTTATCATGTACGTAAGAAGCTGCGTGTACTGACCGAGGAAGAACAGCTGGAACGTAAGGATCCCGCAGGGCGTATTAAAACAATGAATCTGGAAACGAAAGAAACGCTGGCACAACTGGAAAAAGATTACCAGCCAGCTGAGGAGGCACCCAGCAGTACCAGGCGCGTCGCAGACAAGTTTAATGCAGCACATTATTCCACTGGCACTGTTGCGGCGAGTTTTACATCAACGGCCATGATGCCGGTATCGCAAATGGAAGCGGCAATAATAGATGATGATTTGGTTAAGTACGAGCGCGTCAAGAAAAAAGGATATGTGCGTCTCAATACAAATTTCGGGCCACTCAATCTGGAACTGTATTGCGATGCAGTGCCACGCGCATGTGATAATTTTATAAAGCATTGCACAGATGGCTACTATAATGGTGTATTATTCCATCGATCCATAAAAAATTTCATGGTTAGTATAAGAGAGAAATGCGAAATTAGCACTCAATAAATTTATATTATTTTAAGGTACAAGGTGGTGATCCCACAGGCACAGGTACAGGCGGAAAATCAATTTGGGGTAAAAAATTTGACGATGAGTTTAAGCCTAACTTAACGCACACAGGACGCGGCATACTGTCAATGGCCAACTCTGGTCCGAATACAAATGGCGCGCAGTTGTAAGTAGCAGTTAATCGAGTTCTTGAAATAGTTTTAACTTATTAATCACTTAAAGCTTTATAACCTACCGCTCCTGCAAACATCTCGACGGAAAACATACCATCTTCGGTAAGCTAGTGGGTGGCTTAGAGACGTTGCAGAAAATGGAAAATATTGAAGTGGACAACAAAGATCGGCCCATCGAAGATATAATTATTGAAACGACACAAGTATTTGTCAATCCTTTCGATGAGGCATTACAAGAGCTAGCCAAAGAACGTGAGGAAGAAGCAGCCAAAAAGAGCGATGCTGTTGCAGAGGTAAAGCGGCAGAAACGCATGAATGAACCGCTTAAAGTTTATCGCGAAGGCGTTGGCAAATATCTTAATCTGACGGCGCTTAAGAAGCAGGATTCTGCACAAAGCGGCGGCAGCACTACTAGCAGCAAAATACATGCCAAAAAACGAAAAAATGCGAGCGGTTTTGGTGATTTTTCTGGATGGTAAGCAAACAGAGTTTGTTTGTAATAAAGATATACATGTATGTACTTCAAATTTAATAAAATTCAATTGCCTAATTTTACCTACTTATCCGACACTTCACTGTCAGTCTCGCGTTGTTTCCAGTTCTTTTTCATCTCAAGCAACTTCTGCTGTCGTCGTTTGCGTTCTGTGGATTTCTTCTGATCCATTGCCCGGAGTTGTGCTGCAATTGAATGCTCGCCATTTAGTTGAGCGTCAAGCTTCTCCAGCATCAATCTACGCGCCTCAATGCGATTTCTCGAAGCTAGACGATGCGTGTGACATTTAATGGTAATATTTGTGGGTATATGTCGTAGAAAAACACAATTCGATGTTTTATTTACTGCTTGTCCGCCGGGGCCGCTACCGCGCGTAAAGGTCTCCTCAATGTCGGCTTCATTAAGTATGGGATAGCGTGAGTAGTCCAATTGAATAGTGGACTTCTCCCGGCATGTCATTAATTGCTGCACAGCATAAACGGCGGTTGCGGCGGTGGTGTTATTGTTGTAGGGCAGTAGAAACCGACGCAACAGTGTCAGCGACATATTTACAATACACGTCCTTTGCGCAATAGCGTCTCTCCGCGCTTAAATCAAAAGCAAGCAATTTAGTACGTGAGTTAGTAAAGTTTTGAGTTTTATATTTCACCTTGTAGTTAAACTCTATTTGCAGCGGATCGGCACAGTTCTGCTGCTCACGGAATTCGTGCCGTATACGACCGAGAAAATAATGTTTGTCTGTTAGCTGTAATTGATTGCCGTATCGTATGAGGTGCTTGTAGAGACGCAGTATTTGTTGTTTGGTTGGTTGCAGCATTGCTCCACTTTCGATTTAAATAAAAAAATTGTTAGTTTTGCAATAGACAGAAACTAAAAACACCGGTTGCCTGGTTCTTGTTACAAAACAACGTGCAGAGTTGCCAACGATTTGTACGCATCTCGCTTGGCAACTCTACTGCAATAGCTGCTAACGTTCATCCAGGGTTTGAACTGCTCCCTAGTGTTGCAAACATAATTACGATGTTTAAACTTTGATTAAAAATTATCCGTCTCACTCTATGATTGGGCTATCGTGAAAAAATTGATTGTAAAAAACGTTTCTGAAAATCCCTTCTTCGTGTTTGTTTGTTATACGAATACAAACATATGCCACGAAAAATATCACTGTTTAGCCAATCACCGTTTTCTTTACAGCTGTCAGAAGTGAATACGATGTCGAAATCGTATTGAGATTTATTTAATAGAACCGATCGAGCATTTATTAAAAATGTGGGTCTTCCAAGTACAATATATTTTAAAAATTCAACAAACTTAATCTATTCTTCTACATATTTAATTTGAATTCAGGAAAATATACACCATGAACTAATAAGTTCAATAAATAATATTGTTTGTTATTTGTTGCATCACAATTTTGATAAAAATCGCTGAATTGAAAACGGTGACTCAATTACCGTTTACAATCATTATGATTTTCACAACACAATCATCGCTCACCCCGTGATTCATAAATCACTGTTTTATTTATCACTATTGCTCACTATATAGCAGCAATAGCACCGAAGTGAATGTTCTTGCTCCTGCTAATGCTCCAATTTCAACATACTTGAATTTTAATAAAATTAGCGAAAGATGCATAAGTAGAGGACAAACCTGTATGGCGGTTAATCCATACACCTTTAAAGTATTAGTATTGACTGAAAGTTGCTGCCTATTTTTAAAACAACTGGCTATAAGCCGGTATTAAAGCTTCTTTTTGATCTCAAGTTTAAAGTGTATGAAAAACTTATTTAATTAAGTCAATATCAGCTTGGAATACAATGGAATATGGACGACTGCTTCTGATTCATACAGTAATGGACGTGCCCGCCCACTTTGTGGGATAGTCTCAATACAAATCCATTTTCAGTTTCACGTGCTTTTGTTCTTATTGATTTAAATTTTTTCATGGTTGTTTTTATTAGACAAACGCTACGCATAAATATTAAGGTAGAAACGCCAAATTTTGTGTACATGTTTTAGGTCAATCTTAGAAGCTTTTTAATAATATCCCACATAAATCCTAGTGCAGAAATATAGTCTTAATACAAATGTCGAATTCGAGAACACTGTAGTCGTATAGCCTTCTATTGCATGTTATGTATCAATATCTAGCTGAGACCCGTTACTATCTTTATTTTTTGTTGTTTAAAGTTTTTAATATTTTTATTTTATTTTAATTTAGTACTGATGCTGCAGCCATAATGCTGTGGGGTCACTTTCGTCATTGTTGCCCCTTTCCTGTTTTATACCATTCACACCTGCTGCGATATAGTACGACCAGTTTATCTGAATGTTTGTAACGCATTTAAGTAGGCATCAACGAACCCATAAAGTAAATATATATATTCTTGATCAACTCGTCATCACGAGTCGATCTAGATAACTGGCTAAATGCCGATATTTAAGTTTTTTTTATCCTAAGATTAAGGAGTGTAAATATGCCACGCCCACCCGCCCACTTTTGTGTCGTTGAATAAAAACCTTCTTTATTTAAGTCAAAAATCATCACCCCTATAGCAAATCGTAAGACTGGGCGAGTTTTAAAGTAACTCACATCCTGGTAAGTCTGATTGAAACATATTATATATACCATTTAAAAGTCTTCAAACGTACATTCAGAAAATGTTAAAACAATTAATATCGGTTCACCCCAGTGTGAAGTATAAGGTTTGGAAAAAACACACCATTACCGGTATTAGGGGTCGTTGGGCGGCCTATCACCTCAAAGTTATTTTTTATTTATTCTTGGCGCCGAGACGAGTCCAACGAGCCTAAGATCAGGAAAATCGGTCCGCCCACTCAAGTTATGAATTTTTGAAATTTTTGACGAGTTAATGTTTGAAATCCTTTAGAAAATCTAAATTTTTTTCATACAAAATGAAAATGAGGGCTACCCCAGAAAGTCGCCGTGGCGGGTAAATCTTGATACTCTATTAAACTGCAATCAAAAGACGTGTATGTGCCAATTTTCAAATGGATAGCATAAATATTGGTCTGCAAAAAATGCGCAACAACATACAGACGGACAGACGGAATATATTTTTAAGTGGTCCGTTCTGAACATATGTATGAAGATTGAAAAGGAGAGTCTAAATATCCAAACTTGAAGTCCTTAACTCGTATATTCGTTCAAGCAGACTGTCGGACGGACAGGTATATGTCAACTTGTCTTCCGATACTGATCAAGAATATATCTTTACTCTTATATATAAACAATACACATCGTGTGTGTCAAAAATACTTACGAACCTCGATTCATATTTTTTTCATCTCTCTCTCATTCTTGCTCAGAACATACGACTAATGATAAACATTTAATGCTGGCGAAACGAAAAAGCAAAACAAATAGTTTTTGCAAAAAAGGACATAGATTTTGTTTCTGAGAAGGCAGGGCATATGGATAAAAAGAGAAAAAATTGTTTATGTCTCTCTGTTTGTAGTTGGTTTTGTAATTGGCGCGCGGTGAAATAACAATAAGAACAAACTAATAAGTGCTGAAATATACACTATTATCCCTCAACTGTGGTCAATTGTGTCGGACGCTGGCCATATATAAGTTGGCGTGTAAATTGGTGTACCATGCATAGCTAGAACATAAGTCTTATTAAAAGCAAGATTGCCAGACTTGGTATTTCCAATGCATACTTGGTCGCCCTCCCGAACGTTGTCCCGGCAGTCATCATCAAAGGGGAATCCTATCCAAGGCTTCCTCTGTGTCTTCACTTATAATAAGTTTTGCGGTAACGGAAACCAAACCCAACGCATCAATTGTTTATTAAGGTTGTTGCTTTTTCACAATTTCCTCGCCTCGGAACAGTTTAGCAGCTTCCATATCGCACGTTTTTGTGCTACTTGGGTCGATTGAAAAATAATCAATAACTTTCCCCATTAATGTGAACTTCTGCAAACGACAATTTATATATTACAATTTAGAAATTGATCAGTTATGGTAGAATTTTACCAAATTTTACCGTGAGTACATAAACCATTAAATCAGATACAGACTCCTATAATTAACATAAAAAGCCACTCTAGCGATTTTGCACGAAGCATTACGTTTAGCAAGCAGTAGTTTAAAGTAACATAATCATTTCTAGTTCATATACATTTTTTTAGCGCGCTTCCATTTTCCTAGCCATACATCTATCTATTTAAGTTTTGACTTCTGGCTGCAGCATCCACATCACATCCACACGTTGCAAGCACATGCATAAAAATGAAGAAAAAATGAATGAAAACAGCAAATATCACTTTGCATTTAAATCGAATTGCAATCTATCTGTCAACTTAATTGGACACGCGGCAACGCAAAGTGCAGCGACGATCATAGCCGGTGATTACGTGCTATGCAAATATTGCAGTAGAGTAGCCCAAGTAAATGATGCAAAACGGCATAAAAAATAAAATAAAAATAAAACACGACACCACTTACCGCACTTTGGAACGTGCTGCTTCATGTAATCCAATCGAATGAGTACCGCTGATCTGGAGTTGATGCTGCCGTTTATCGATCAAGTGGCACTTCTTCAGCTGCACTTCACTTTACTCAGCTTACAATCGATAATACGTTGCCTCAATTATCGCCAATTGAACGTGACGAATGCTTTTTTGGGCAGTAGTTTGGGCATTTGCATATATTTCAAATACATGTATGTATGTATATTCTATACATAAGTATTTGAGTAAATTTAAATTTAATTTGATTTGTCTTGCAGCATTCTTGAGTCAAGTACCGCCCATTGTGCCAGAAAGACATCACAGCTTCAAGCATTTAGGCGTGCCGCCTTCAACTTTTGTCGCCTGCACGCTACTTCATACCTTGCCGCTGTTGACACTTGATAATTTCCATAGTTAAATGCGTTCGAAATATTTGCACGCAATGGCTGCATTAAGCGTTGCGTTTACCTATTTGCCCCGCGATTACATTTTCGGTTTAGAGCGCCTCAAGCCGTTGCCGTTGCCGTTCTGCTCCTCCGTACAGTGTTCGAAGCCAGTTTCACCTGTTTCGTATGCGTTAATATTACTTGGAACAACTATGTACATAAGTATATAAGACTCTGTGCGATTTTCTAGTCTAAAAAAACAACGCGTTAAAGTTTCTTATTATTTTTTTTTTTCTTTCAATTAGTTGCTAGCTTTGAGTGTCGCATTCGGATTGGTTGTGCATACGCAGTGTGTGCTACTATTGAGTATATGTACACTTCATACATAGGTACTCCTATGACAAAGTGTAACTAGAATTTGTCTGAAACTTCGTAACACAGTGAAATTGTAAACCTCATAAATATTTGATTAACTGTAAAAAAACAATATAAGTTCCGTAAGCTTGTCAGTCTGTTCCTAAATGTTTAACAAGGGTTCTCCCAAATCTGTGTTTTTTCGAAATGCAAATTTTTTTATAGACTTTTTGCTGTTCAATTTTCTTTTACCAGTATTGTTCAATATCTTTAATAAAGTGTCCATAAAAACTAAGTATGAAAAGTACGGCGAGACCGGTGCGTGAGATTGTAATTCGAATCTAAGTTAATTAGTTTTCTTTATTATGATGAATTACTTGTGCACTGATCTCATTTATTGCAGTTTTCAAATACACTGAAAGCGTTAATTATTGATGGCTGTCGTACTTTAAATCATATAGTCAAATCATGAAGAGACTATACAAACTTATATTTGCATACTTTTTAATTCTGCTGGGTGAACAGTAAACTAACTACGAAATGTTGTTTGCAACTTTTTATCGTAGTCCTCATAAGAAATACGGGTGTCTCAAAAGAAAGTTCACATTTAAAAAATCGATAAAAAAAAGTAAGTAGTTTATTTAAAAAATGTTTATTACATATTAAAATACACACTTTGGGAATTTATTTCTTAAAAATGATATTGTCCTAATGTAAACCGTTGCGTTCACGGCAGTCATTTAATCGAGCACTAAAATTTCCTATGACGGCTCGGCAGGCATTCTCCGCGATGGCTGCCATTTCGTGACGGATATTTTCTTTTAATTGTGCCAGGGAAGTCGGTTTGTTGCCGTAAACTTTAGAATTGACGTAACCCCACAGGAAAAAATCCATAGGGGTTAAATCGGGACTTCGTGGAGGCCAATTTATGTCACCTCTCCTGGAGAACAATTTGCCAGGAAAAGTTTCATGAACTCGTGGTAGAGACCTGTTGGACGTGTGTGAAGTTGCTAAAAATGCGGATCAATGATGATCTATGCACGTTTAAAGCAACAGCACGCTTCCGAATCGAAAGGTCCGGGTTGTCACGAACAGACTGAGTAACACTGTCTACGTTTTTGAACGTTCTCGAAGACCTTGGACGCCTGGATTTTGATTTTTCCAGCGTTGAATCGGTCTCTTCAAACTTCTCGACCCGTTTTCCAATGAGTCGAGGGCTTGCCGCATCATTTAAATGACGAACATGTCAAATACTGCAGAATTTTCTATGCGCTACAGTCGCTGAATTACCGTTTTTAGAAAACTCACGTACGCACAACGCACGATCCGCTCCCGAGAAACGCTCCATAGCGACTAAATTCCCAAAAGCTAGGCTACCGATTGGCATACCCCTCGCGCCACTCGGAATAGTTGCGTTCACTCAATCAGCAAATCAAATGTGAACTTTCTTTTGAGACACCCTGTATGTAACCATATTCCTGATCAGTTGAACAAGAGAAATCGATCTATCTATGTTTGTCCGTCTGTCAGTCTGTCTGTTCTGATGCTGAGCAGTTAAGCGTGTCACACCCACTAAAACGTATTTGATATATTTCCTTAAGTATAAAAACCCCTTTTCAAATAATTAACAACAAATAATTCTAGCTATTGGATTAATTTCAGTGGATTAATGAAGCATTTAGCCTTTGATTGAAATATACACTAGGCCTACTTATCGGTCGAAATTGGACTATCCGCTGCGACCAAATTTTTCATTTCGTTCATTTCGCGCGTTTCAACTGCCTCAATCTTTATCAAATATTAGCTTGAAAGTTAGTATGGAGACTTTATGACAATAAAGCTAAGGTCAGACGTTCAAATCATTTGCATAAATTTTGTGTATATAGCTTTTGGTTTCATATGTTTTTTACCAAATCCCAGATTGGTGGTCAGATATATAGCAAATGATTTGGCATTCAAATTTTGTAGAAGTTTAGGTTGTGCGCAAATCATTCTGTTTAGTGGTCACATGGCTTGCGACAAACGTACTTTGTTCCAATTATAAAAATCAAAGGTTTAGTTTGCCGATAGCAACTGTTCGTAATAGGCCGCATTTAGTTATTGGTAATTTAAAAGATGTGCAAACACTGTGTTTTAATAAGTACAGTGCAATCGGTATATTTGTCGTCCACAAAATAATATATTAATTATATATTAGTTATATTAAATACTTAAACCAATTTTAATATCAATAAATTAATATAAGTGCGTTGCTGCAGCAAACCTTCTGCACAAGTTAAATTTTTTTTCCAAATATCACATATTGAAGCGTATGGCATCAGCTTCGCATTGTTTTTTTCTATAAATTGGTTATAATTTCCCTTTTCAACTTTGCTGAATTCCTTGATATTCCGCTTTTGTTCTTTAAGTCTAAAAATGAAAAAAATCGAAGTACTAAAACCAAACTTGTGCTTGAACGAAGGATTTTTACACACTGTGTGAAATGGTATTATCAGTTTGTCTGAAAGTTTGTAACGCATTAAAGGAGACATCGTAGACCCCATAAAGTATATATATTCTTAACCAGCTCGACGAGACGAGTCGATCTAGCCATGTCCGCCTGTCGGTCTGTCTAGATGTTGTTGGGCACTAATTTTTAAGATATACGGTTGTAAGACGGCAAGTAGACTTCTTTTTATTGCAGTTTAATAGAGTGTCAAAATTGATATGCCACGCCCACTTTTTAGGGTAGCCCCCATACAAACCAGCCACCCATAATCGACTTTTTGTAAGAATATTTTTTTTTCATTGCAGTCAATATCACCTTAAAAATTGACATGGTGACTTCTTATGAAGGACCTCTTCACATATATATATCAATGGGTGCGATCCCCTTATTTTTTGGAGTAGCCCCCATTTCAACCACCTTCACTCTTATGCTTTTTTTTTTTTGTAAGGAAATATACATACATATACATATACATATACATATACATATACATATACATATACATATACATATACATATACATATACATATACATATACATATACATATACATATACATATACATATACATATACATATACATATACATATACATATACATATACATATACATATACATATACATATACATATACATATACATATACATATACATATACATATACATATACATATACATATACATATACATATACATATACATATACATATACATATACATATACATATACATATACATATACATATACATATACATATACATATACATATACATATACATATACATATACATATACATATACATATACATATACATATACATATACATATACATATACATATACATATACATATACATATACATATACATATACATATACATATACATATACATATACATATACATATACATATACATATACATATACATATACATATACATATACATATACATATACATATACATATACATATACATATACATATACATATACATATACATATACATATACATATACATATACGTTTTTATTCCAGTCAATATCTACGTAAAATTTAACATGACGGCTTATTATGGAAGTATTGTTCAAGCATGATAAACGGGAGTGTCACCCACTTTTAGAGGTAGCCTCCATAGAAACTTACCGCCCAATTTTTGAGATTTGTATGAAAATTTTCGTATTGCAGTAAATATCAACTAAAAATTCAATATAGTGGCTTTTTATGGACAAACGCCTCACATATAGAGAAATAGATGTGATTTTCCGTTTTAGGGATTGTTCATGAAAAACTTTACCATTTCAGGCAAAATGAACTTGGCATTTGATATGGTGGCTTCATATGAACGTACACTTCGCTTAATTATCAAGAAAGCGTGTCAACGCCCACTTTTGGGTAGGCCCCAACAAACTTACATTCCACTTTTAGGTTGCTAGATAATACAAATACCTATGAAAATGCACAGTTTGAAACTTCATGTGAATGGTATTAATCGTATAACCGAAATAACATTTATTTATTGTTTTTTTGTCATTTGCAAAAAAAAAAAATGTTAATTTGTGTAGAAAAGGGTACTACATATTTGCATCCTATATGACGAATATTTAAAACTAGCTTCGGATTGCCATTGGTGCGCTTTCCTTCACCGATAGACGGTTGTAGAGTACCTAAGTAAGTAAGTAAGTATAAAAGACATCCCGCCCGACCCGAAGTTTTTGCCAAGTCCCTCGCCAACATCTAGTTTTCTATTACTTTCTTTTTTAACATTGTGACTTTTAATTCAATATACTGGTATTTATTTTGTTCCCTTTCACAACAACATTCCTTTAAAAAAAAACCATTCATGAACTATTAAAACTTTTACATTTTTAAAGCTCATGTAAAGGATATATAAGCTTGAATAGAACTGATTTTATTTTATTTTATTTTACTGATTAATAGCGTTTAGATGTTATTTTTGTAACGTTGTTGTTGTTGTTGTTTGATTTTATTGCTGTGTTGCTGAAAGAAAACAAACATGGCGATCGATTGTGTTTTTTGTTTTTTTTTATCGTGCCATTTTATAGTTTTTAAATAATTATATTGCAAATGTTAATAATATTATTCTCATTTTTTGTGATCTATCTAATTTTTTACAGCGACAGAATACAACAGCCATGTTTAAACTGTAGATCTTGCTTGATAGATGTGAACAATTCAATTGGCAACTTAATTACCGGTAGATTCTTTGACTTCTGCACAGCTAAAAAAACATCTTAGGTAAATTTGCACTCATTGCTAAAAATCACTCAATAGTTGCTGAATTGAAAGCATAATGCAACAAATTGAATTCCACAAATTACATTCCACATGCATCTAACAGGTTCTCTGAGAGCATGACACGAGTGCTGCAGTATGCAACCCAATTGGAGCTTTGTTATAGATGACTGAGGTATTCAATAGCAATGCTAGATCAACAACACCAGCACTACATTTTTTTCGAACCTAGTACTTTTCTATTCCAACCATGCGTCCAGCAACTGTTGACATGCATCATTTGTTTGTGTCAAGAAATTGAGATCGAGTAAGAAAAAATGTACGTAGTTAAAAATGCAAAAACGTACTTCAGTCGCTCTAAGACAAGCACAGACAAGTTAGCACGTAACTTATCACAAGTGTTCAACTTTATTTAATCAAGCATTACAATTTTTTTAATATCGTCCGAAATATCCACACCATGCCTGCGACTAAGATCATACATTTCCTGCATTTGCATTGCCAACTCACGATCGGTCACCTCGCCGCCAAGTTCCATTGCCTCAGTAATGATCTCTTCAGTAGTACGCACTTGATTGAGCCTTTCATTGCTGGACACTTGTGGCGGATCGACCAGTGTCATTAAAAACGAGGCAGCCACTGCGGCATTGTAAGGCAAAAATCGTATATATTCCTTTAGCAACGATTCACGCCCTAAATATTCTGGTAGTTTATGTTTAGTCAACGATTGATAGCTTTTGGACAATGCTTCTATGTATGTATTAAATATCTGTTCGAAATTTTTCTGGCGCACTTCTGCAAATGCGGAAATTGATAGAAAAACGCCTAAATCTATCATAGGCGAGGAAATGCGCAACGTTTGGTAATCAAACATCATAATATCGACTGGCTGCTGCGTGGTTGCATCGTATTTATAGGCAACATTATTCCGCAGATAGTCACCATGACAGAGTGTTGCAAACGGCTCTACAGGAGCTATACGTTTGCGACAGTAGCCTATATAATTAGATATGAGATTATCAAATTGCTGCAAAAATGCTTCATCCACCTGAGGTTGATATATACGAGTCACTTTCAACAAGCGTTTAAAGGTGGTTTTCAAAGTGAGCGCTCTCTGAGCATGTAGCTCATCTTTGGCAAAACGCGATTCCATCAGATCTGAAGAGAGTTTATCGAAAAGTGAGCGATTTGTGTGCTTAAGTGCATAGCCCAGCGCATGAAAGTTGCCAATGTTGGTAGCTGAGAAAGGATCAGAGTATGTTATATTTGTAAACTAAACAGTACAACGGCCTTGTAGTACTCACCTGCTAGCAATATGTGTTTCAATGAAAGATTAAATCTCTCCTTTGTCATACACCAGCCATCGTCTGCAAAATCCCCCAGAATAATTGTAGCAAAACTACGTTCAACTTGACTATAGTAATACCTTGGTGCTGCAAAAGAGTCATTGGCTTGCTGTTGTAACTCGGGTAAAATTCGCGTATAGAAGTTAATTTCATTTTTGAATAACGCTGGGAAGTTTATAGCATCAAAGAGCTCAACTGGTATTTCTGGAGTTTTCTGCAACATAAGATAAGATTTAAGACACATTTATTTAAAGTAAAACAGTAAAGACAAGAAAAAACGTTAACTTTAGTTGAACCGAAGCTCTAATACCATTCACACGAAATTTTAAATAGTATTGTACAACATAAAAGTGAGTGTTTAAATAGTGGCTACCCCAAAAAGTGGGGATGCCGCCATATCGAATTTCAAGTTGATATTGACGTCTTCCATACAAGTGCATAAAAGTGAGCTGTGGGTTTATATGGGATTACCTCAAAAAGTGGGCGGGGCACGCCCATTTGTATATGTATATGAAGCGGTTGTCCACTAAAATCCACCAAATCAAGCTTGATTTAAATGAAGAATTTTTTCATAAAAAACACAAAATTGGACGGTGGGTTTGTGTGGGGACTACCCCAAAAAGTGTGCGAGCCACGCCCATTAGTCAATGAATGTTAAGCGGCTGTCTATAAAAAGGTACTATATCGCTTTTCAACCTAATATTGACTTTAATAAAGAAGTTTTTCTTACAAAAACACAAAAGTGGGCAGTATGTTTGTAAGGGGGCTACCCCAAAAGTTGACAAGGCACTCCAATTAGTCTATGTATGTTAAGCGGCTGACCATAAAAAGGCACCATATTGCATATCAACCTAATATTGGCTTTAATAAAGAAGTTTTTCATATAAAAAGTCAAAAGTGGGCAGTAGGTTTGTATGGGGACTACCCCAAAACAGTAGGCGGGTCCCACCCATTAATGTCAAGTATCCGTTCACTAAAAGTTACCATATTAATTATTAAGTTGATATTGACTAAAGTTTTTCATACAAAAAGTCAAAAGTGGGCGGTGGGTTTGTATGAGGGTTACCCTAAAAAGTGGACGTGCCTGGTCAATCTTGATACTCTATTAAACTGCAATAAAAAGAAGGGTATGTGGAGGGTAGGTCCCCAAAAAATACGCAACAACATACAGACGGACAGACGAACATGTCTAGGTTGACTCGTCTCGTCGAGCTGATCAAGAATATATATACTTTATGGGGTCTACGATGTCTCCTTTAATACGTTGCAAACTTTCAGACAAACTGATAATACCATTTCACACTATGTGTGAATGGTATGAAAATTTTATGAACATTCTAAAAATAAATTGTTGGCGCATTCAGACGAGCACACAATAACAGTGTATTCTATGAAGATTCACATATGAACTGCCAGTTTAAATCAACATAAATTAAACTTGCTTTATTGTATTACAGTCACGATGACCCACAATATAGTACCATGCATATAAATCGTTGGCAAAGGGGAGAGAGATTGCATTTTTGTAATGTCTCATGAAAATGGTAAATTTATTTCACACAGCTTATTTTTGGAAATTTTTGGACGCCTAGTTAACTGCAGCTGGTGAACCAACTAAAATGATTTTTCTTAGGTTTGAAAGTTTTGAGATTTTATTTAGTTTTGAGATTTTATTAATGATGTAGGTCCGGAGGCCAGAGCTTTATTTTAAAAACTGGCTTCCGTCCGTAAGAAACCACCATATCGAGTTTCAAGTCGATTTTGGCTGTAATAAAATTGTTTCTCCATATAAAAACTTTCAAATTGTCAGTGGAGTCAGGGAGGCCCCAGTGTAGTGAACGTGCCACGCCTATTTTTACAAAAGGTCTATACAGCCCTTCATTGTGCATTTTAAGTAATTATTTTCTGTAAATATTGTAAAGTATAAAAACCCAAAATGGGGTTGTGGGTTTTTGATGGGGGCTACCCTACCCCTAAAAGTGAAGTGTCATATCGACTTGGTGTTCCTGAATGAATGCAGACCTCACAGAGTCTAAATTATGCTAATTATAATGACAAAAATAGAACGCGCTTTTTCATTTTTCTAAAACTTACCTTAACAACCAGCTTGCATCGTCGCGTTACGCCCTCATACTCAAATTCAATTGATGCCCGGTAGCAGGAAGTCAGCATAAAAGCTTCTTCAAAACCAATAAAGTGTATTTCGATTTTTTTCACTTGAAATGTATTTGCATTTAATTCACTATATTTTTCCACTAGTTTTCCATTCCTTAAAATTATTGGTAAAATTTCGGTACGCAGCCATTCAATTTCTTTATCAGCGAGTGACATTACACAATGTGAACAGTTTTTTTTTTGTATTTTGTGTTGTAAGTTAGCAAACACTTCTGCGATAAAGATATACTGAACAATTGAGGCATGTACAATAGCATGCAAACGTATGAGCACGTTAAAATCGACTCGATCGTATCATGATTATCTTTAGCTAACAGATTAGTTGGGACCTACGTGGTTATCATAACAAAGTTGTTGTTTGCGCTTCTAAGATACACTTCAAATACGGATTTCAAATGCATGTAAGTTTTGTATGATATATAATTTGAAAACCAATGGAGAAACTATATTCAAACTTTGCCAAATACCAAATACCATTGTAAATATATTGGAGCGCACACGATTAAACTAATGTATAATTAAACATCTCACAAAAGGCTAAGGACAACACTATACTACAACGCTACCTGCCTTCTATGTGCACATACAGCATACAACTATTGAGCTACTCTAAACAAAAAGAACCTATTGATCCGAAATGTTTTCAATAATGAGTTTGTACTAATCTTTATAAATGCACCATGGTATGTGCGAAACTTTTTGTTTTAAGAATAAATTTGTATATATTACATATTTGAACTTGTTTGTTTTGCATATGGCCGTATGGCACACGAATACAATCAGCAAATTGTTTTCACCTTCATTGCTGTTAGAGCAGATCAGAACATAGACAAAGCAAAAATTCTACAGGTGCGAGAGGTTGAAATATAGTTTCATCAAGTGTAACGAAAACCAACCGGAAAATAAACAGCAAAAATACCATATTTAAATGAAAATCTATTCGAAAGATGAGACAACTCTGGACTCAAAAATGACAAAGTACCAAAAGTTCGGCAGAAATAGTTAAATAATCTATATTTTTATGGTGTTGTAAATTATTTCTTTGGCATGTCACGCGCAAATGGTGAATATACTCAATGCATGCATTTTTTAAATGCTTTCCTTTATTGATTCTGTATATTTTAATAGAAACATAAACAAAAGTCAAGTGTGAACTATACGAGTCGATGTGAAATATGTATATAGCTAGCCCTTTCGCAAGGTCTCTGTCGCATTTAAAATCCCAAAGCATTGAAGGGAAAACAATTTGCTGATTGTTATTCGTGTGTCATAAGGCTAATAGCCAACGACGACACCTTGCCTAATAATGTACTGAAATACACTTCAGAGTAAGAGGCTATCAGTTTTATAAAAAACGAACTAAAAAATCAACTGAATTCGAAGCTATAACTGCAAAACTTTTGAAACAAATGTCAATGAAGTGCATCATCAAACTAATGCAAATATTTAATGTTGCTTTGAAAACAATTCCTAACAGTTTGGAAAGTTCCAGATGTTTTGCGGATTCTTAAAACCCAGCCAACATGATCATAAGGTTTTATCGGTCAATATTTAAAGTTTTGGAAAGGTATTAATAAGTCCCATATGAATGTAATTATTTATAATGCTTGTATACATATAGATTAGTTTGAATTTCGGCCCTAACATTCTACAACTGATCAGGCCTACCGTATTATAACCTACATCTTCAGAGTGGGATAAATGCTATTCTGATTCTTTTGTACGCATGTAAAAGTGATGCATTTCGATTTAATTTCGATGGCATTTAGATTTTTTTTGGTATTTTGATTCTCATTTTTGACAGATTTTGTATGAAATCTTTCGATTGAAAATTTATTATTTTGTCGATCGAAATCCATCACAGCCCCGGATAAAGCCCCTTTTTCAAAATAAAACAAGAAAATCGTTAACTTCGGTTGAACCTAAGCTCTAATACTATGCACACGAAATTTTAAATCGTACTGTAAAATATAAACGTGGGTGCAAATAAAGCAAGTATAACGAGTATTGTTCCACCTATGTTAACACTTTTTTTCTTTTTTGTTTCGGGATAAAATAATATCAATTGAGCCGAAAGATTTGCGATATTTGTATGTACCATCAAATTAAAAAACATACAATTCTTGAAATCATGTAGTTTTCGTATATAGATGGCTATGTGGAACCAATATATTTTAAAAATGATTATATTTTTGCTAAACTATCATCCACAATAAGCACAAAGAACAGATACAATAAGTATTATAAATACAATAAATAAAGAAATGACGAAATGTAAGAAACCAAAAATTAATTTGTTACATTTAACATAAACTATTTGTGAATTATAAATATTTTCTGTGATCTGGTTAAATATCTTTGTTCAAATTTGTTTGATTTAAGATCCCGAAGATTGCATCGAAGAAGTCGACTGCGACTGCGACTAAGATAAAGGATCGGATCATTACTCATCATGCTTTTTTCCTTTTGAGGATATTCAAACAAATAAATCGTGTATTTTCATTAATATCCATTGTGGGTTTCTTTTATACCATTCACACATAGTGTGAAATGCTATCATCAGTTTGTCTGAAAGTTTGTGACGCATTAAACGAGACATATGTCTGTCCTTCTGTCTGTATGTTGTTGCGCAATTTTTGGGGACCAATTTTTATGCTATCCAGCTGAAATTTAGCACATATACTTCTTTTTATTGCAGTTTAATAGAGTATCAAGATTGACCCGCCACGCTCACTTTTTGGGGTAGCCCCCATACAAATACATCGCCCACTTTTGTGTTTTTGCATGAAAAACTTCTTTGTTAGGGTCAATATTAGGTTGGTCAGCCCCTTTGTATACATATACTTTTTGAGATACTCCCATACAAACCTAGAGCTCACATTTATGCATTTATATGAAAAAAGTCAATATGATCTTGAAATTCGATATGTTGGCATCTTATAGATGGTTGCTTCATATACAGCTACTAGTGGGAGTGTACCGTCCACTTTTTGGGGGGCTATTTAAACCTACGTTTATGTTTTACAATACGATTTAAAATTTCTTGTGGATAGTATTAGAGTTACCGTTTTTTCAAGTTACCGTTTTTTTTCTTGTTTTTAAACCATTCACACGTAATGTGAAATGGTATTATCAGTTCGTCTGTCTGGATGTTGTTGCGCATTTTTTGCACATAGACTTCTTTTTATTGCATATTTGTTGAATAGAGTATCAAAATTTACACTTCTTAGGGTAGCCCCACACAAACTCACCCCCTCCCTCAACTTTTGACTTTTTGTATGAAATTTTTTTGGTTGCTGTTAATATTACCTTATAAATAACAATGGGTGTGGTCGCCCCAATTTGTGAGGTTGCCCCCAAACCTTTTTATTTGGAAATGTTTTTATTGCAGTCAATATCGACTTGAAATTTCACATGACGTTTTCTTATGGACGAATGCTTCAGATAAATATCAAGGTGCATGTCACGCCCACTATTAGGGATAGTCCGTAGAAACTTAGCGCCCAAATTTTGAAATTATTGTATGATAATTTTCTCATTACAGTAAATATCAACTTAAAATGTTGTATAGTGGCTTCTTATGGGCGAACACCTCACATATACATAAATCCACCAGCCACTTTTGGGATTTTTCATTTTCAGGCGAATCAAATTGACTTTTGACATGGTTGCTTCAAATGGACGGACTCTACGCATATTAATCAAAGTGCGTATCACGCCCACTTTTAGAGGTAGGGGTAGGTACAAACTTACATCCCACGTTTAGGTTTTTCGATTTTACAAATATTTTTTTTATACCTGGTAAAAGCCCAGCTTGAAATTTCATGTGAATTGTATTAAAAGTTCGGTACCACCGAAGTTAACGTTTTTTCTTGTTTTTATTAATAATTAAAAATCTATCCACTGAATCCACACTTCTGGGTTGAAGTTCACGACATAGAATATTCAACAAACCAGAATCTACATCCCTGTCTGAAAATACAACCAAAAAAAAAAAATGTTATTAACTCAACACAGAGATTACAAAATATCGTTCTAACATCTATTGTGAGTACATAAAAACTGACAATATGTATTGCGATTTTACAAGATAATAAGAACTTATCACAAGCATTCAAGTTTATTCAATCAAATAATTTAATATCATTACAGTTTAATACCCTCCGCAATATCGACACCATGTGTGCGACTAAGATCAAACATTTCCTGCATCTGCTTGGCCAACTCACGATCGGTCACCTCACCACCTCGTTCCATTGCCTCAGCAATAATTTCCTCATTAGTGCGCACTTGATTAAGCATTTCATGGCTGGACAATTGTGGCGGATCGACCAGTGTCATTAAAAATGAACCAGACACTGCGGCATTGTAAGGTAAAAATCGTATATATTCCTTTAGCAACGATTCACGACATAAATATTCTGGTAGTTTATGTTTAGTCAAAGATTCATAGCTTTTGGACAATGCTTCTATGTATGTATCAAATATCTGTTCGAAATGTTTCTGGCGCACTTCTGCAAATGCGGAAATTGATAGAAAAACACCTAAATCTATCATAGGCGAGGAAATGCGCAACGTTTGGTAATCAAACATCATAATATCGACTGGCTGCTTTGTGATTGCATCGTATTTATAGGCAACATTATTCCTCAGATAGTCACCATGACAGAGTGTTGCAAGTGGCTCTACAGGAGCTACACGTTGGCGACAGTAGCCTATATAATTAGATATGAGATTATCAAATTGCTGCAAAAATGCTTCATCCACCTGGGGTTGATGCACACGCGTTACTTTCAACAAGCGTTTAATGGTTGTATTCAAAGTGAGCGCCCACTCCGGATGCAGCTCATCTTTGGCAAACCGCGATTCCATCAGATCTGAAGTGAGTTTATCGAAAAGTGAGCGATTCGTATGCTTTAATGCATAGCCGAGCGCATGAAAGTTGCCAATGTAGGTAGCTGTGATGTATCATCATAGGAGAAATTATTATAATTTAAGTGGAAAAGAGGTTTTCCAGTAAGTACTCACCTGCTAGCAATATGTGCTCCAATGAAAGATTAACCATTTGCTTTGTCATGCACCAGCCATCGGCAGCGAAATCACCTAGTATTATTGTAGCAAAGCTTTGTTCCAGTTGACTATAGTAATACTTTGGTGCTGCAAAATTATCTTTGCCTTGCTTTTGCAACTCGGGTAAAATACGTGTATAAAAGTCAATTTCATTTTTAAATAGTGCTGCGAAGTTAATAGAATCAAATACCTCGACAGGTATTTCTGGAGTTTTCTGCAAAATAAGATAATATTAAATATTTAAATTTTAAAATAAACCAGCGAAGATTTACTATGTATATAGTTCATAGATATTGTGCAGTGTTATCTGTGTTTTTATTATAACGAATCCAGACGAGTTCATAAGTAAGTACATATATGAAGCTTTAGCGGATCAAGTTTCAGTTTAATAAACACACATTTCATGAGCTTTATCATATTAATAAAACCAATTGTGAAATTCTGCCAATTATAGTGACAGTATTACTTTTTTTTTTGTATCCGCATACACAACAATAGCGTCTACTATAATATAGAACGCTGTAAATACAATAATAAAGTAATTGAAAATTGTAAGTTACAATTTACACCGTTTGTATTCTTCTGCAGCTCACCTTAACAACCAGTTTACATTGTTTCGAAACACCATCATACTTAAAATCAATTACTGCCCGATAGCAGGTAGTCAGCATGAAAGCCTCTTCGGAGCCAATAAAATTAATATCGATATTCTTTACTTGGAATGTAGTTGCTTTAGATTCATTAAAATTTTCCACAAGTTTTCCATTATTTAAAATTTTTGGTAATATATCGGTACGTAACCATTCTATTTCTTTATCGGAGAGTGACATTGTTCTATGATAATCTGTATAGTTTTATGAATTTAAATTTTAATTTCACAAGCGTACCGCTTTAACGCTAGACTGATACTAAATAATCGAGGGTTCTAGCATGCAACCATTTGACGACGATGACGACACCACGATCGTAATTATCTCAAAAGCTTGTTTACTCGTATCAGCAGTGGGAGAGGGTATATAGAACTACTCTTTATCTACTACTACATATACGTTTTTCTTAGATACGCTTCACATGCAGTTTTAAATGGTATTATTTGTGTTTTGAAGCGTTTGTAATAAATATAACAACTTAAAATTCTTTAAGAAAATTTGAATTAGAATTAGTTTTATTACTTGTTGGGTGGTTGTTTCGGTTGATTTTGTCGTAATCGTAAGATTTTTCCGAAACGTATTTTGAGCCGCTGGTTTTGTTTTTAGCACGTAACATTTTATTATCGATTAAATTGCGTTAGAGATAATTATAGGTATGTATATTAACATTTACCTAGTAGCATGTCTGAGTATGCCAAAAATATTTTATATTTGTTAGAGCTAATGTTGTAACAGTACGGGACCTAAGTAGTCTTTATCGCGAGTTTGTTGTATAAGTCATATAGTCTCTGAAAACCTTTCTCTCAGACAGACAACAGAAAGGCGAGCAGGTAGACTACATAGATCGACTCTATTAATATTAATTTTATGTGATCTTCAATTTCTCCTTCGTTATTTTACATACATATTTATATGTCAACCATATATAGACCCAGTACGAGTATACCATGCATACAAATATTTTAATACGTATAATTTAATCAATTTGCAGTGCAAAATGACTCAATGGAACAATAACGCAGAGCTAAAATTTTCTGTCCCACATGTCAGTATGGTAATTTCGCAATAATTTTTTTACGCTTGATTTGCTGCGTATGAAATAATTAGAAAAATTGGTAATTAAATTAAAAATTAAAGACATTTTAGATGGGGCGAGGGTGACTCTACGTCCTCTGGAAAGGTAGCGGGCACGATAGACGAGGGATCATATCGAAACTGATATAAGTGTACAATTTATACAATATCAGCTATTAATACAACTTGATGGAAAATTAATAGGTTTCATCTTTTATACGTAGGGAATCAATTTCAAATATTACTTTAAAATTAATTGGTTAGATTGAAACATATTAGAAGAAAATAAATGCAGTGTTTTTGATTAGTAGCTCTACCTTTCAGTGGTAAATTGCGGTCATTTTGATACACATGTTGCTTATGGTTATGAAAATTCACCATACCAACTTTCAAAGATTGAGAGAATTGGGCGCACACAGACAGGTAGACAGACATACGAACAGATAGATGGACATGGATGTCTGTTTGTGCAGATCATGGAATGCTTCCTTTAAGGCGTTTAGAACTTTGTGACTAGATTATAATACTGTTTACACTTCTGTAGAAGTTATGGGAATGGCGAAGAGAAGAAAACGATTGAGTATTTGATATGCCATTGCTTACCTCATAGTAGGAAAAAACTAGATCTACTCAGGAATATCACAATTAGCAATATGTGATCCTAAGTGTCGGCGCTAGTATATTTCAAAACATTAATTAACCCAAACATTATTTTTTGATATTTTTCTCTGTGTTTGGCAACCCAGGTCAATTTAGAATCCAAAAGCGGAAAATTAGCTGAACAAATTTATTAATATAAAAATAAATATGGTGTGTATAGAGTATAATACAGTCGGGCACCTCGTACCATTAGCATGTAGCTTTTTCTTGTAATTAAAATAATAAAAAGCAAGAGAAATACTAGCTTTCGTTGTTTGGATCATATTAAGCTCTTAAATTTTTAAGTTTATTTTTGCAAATTGTAAACTTTGCTAATTTTATGATTAGATATAATGAGCAATTAAGAAGCGATTCATTAATTGTTCTGTAAATAATATACATTTCGTTGTGAATTTTATTACATTGCGAAATGGGAAATATTTTAGATAATAGTATATATGACAGACTTTTTATAACCACAAAAAATATTTGTAGGCAAGGTATATTGGGTTTTGTGATTTCAAAATGTATATAATATGGCGAAGGAAGTATCGGAGACGCCATGAAGTGCATATTTTTGTGATCAGCATCACAAATATATGGAGTGTCAATGTAGTCATTTCCATTCGTCTGTCTTTATGTCTGTCGGAGAGAAAAAGCTCTGACTAGAAAAGATAAACTAAACTCGCGATATAGACTCTCTATGTTAGTAGTTTATGTTAAAATTTTCTAGCTCATTTTGCTATATTTTTATAGTATGCCATGATTTATGTTAAAATGTTAAGTGTACTTAGGGCCATTTTTACGACTTAGAAATTCATTAGAGAATACGAATTTCCAAGATATGCTATTGGGGGAATAATATTGAATAGTGTATGTCATGACTTCACAGTTGTAATAAATCCATTTCGAGTAGCACTGTAGTATATTACGTTTTTTGTTCTCTTATCGTGCAAAAAAATCGGTCACTGTTTTGTCTGTTATTTTTTAAATTATTTTGGTCAGCTGCAAACGCTGCAGTGTCCAACTTCGAGATATCCTGTACCTTGTCTAATGCTAATTATGTGAACCATAGATTTGTATAGGGCTATATTCCTCAGTGGTCCGATGTGGATATATGCGAGATATTTTATTACAAATGCATAAAAGAGAGGTGTAGGTTTATATGGGACTACCTCAAAAAGTGGGGGGACACGCCCATTTATATGTGTTTATGAAGCGGTTGTCCACTAAAATCCACCAAATCAAATTTCAAGCTAATATTGATTTAAATTAAGAATTTTTTCATAAAAAACACAAAATTGCACGGTTTTAAGCAGCTGTCTATAAAAAGGCACCATATCGCATTTCAACCTAATATTGACTTTAATAAAAAAGTTTTGCTTACAAAAACACAAAGGTGGGCAGTATGTTTGTATGGAGGCTACCCCAAAAAGTGGTCGGGCCATGCCTGCTAGTCTATGTATGTTAAGCGGCTGACCATAAAAAGGTACCACATTGCATTTCAACCTAATATTGACTTTAATAAAGAAGTTTTCATACAAAAAGTCAAAAGTGGGCGGTGGGCTTGTATGGGGGTAACCCCAAAAAGTGAGCGGGTCCCATTAATATATATGTCAAGCATACCATATCAATAATTAAGTTGATATTGACTATAATAAAAAGTTTTTTATTCAAAAAGTCAAAAGAGGGTGGTGGGCTCGTATGGGGGTTACCCCAAAAAGTGGGCGTGGCCGGTCAATCTTGATACTTTATTAAACTGCAATAAAAAGAAGTGTATGTACAAAATTTCAACTGAATAGCATACAAATTGGTCCCCAAAAAATGCTCAACAACAGACAGACAGACAGACGGACGTGGCTAAATCGACTCCTCTCGTCGAGCTGATTAAAAATATATATACTTTATGGGGTCTACGATGTCTCCTTTAATGCGTTACAAACTTTCCGACAAACTGATTATACCATTTCACACTATGTCTGAATGGTATAAAAAACATTTGAATACATTTAATATACTCTTTTACACTATGGGTAAAGGGTAAACAAATAAAATAGTTGTAACAAACAAATAAATGTTTTATACTAGGCGTCAAAAAATTGCAATACGCATTCATTCAATTGAGCTGATTTTTTTTGATACGACATATGGGCAATGAATATAATCGCATGAATGCATGTGAATTTACTCATACATACATATATAAATTCTACGTACATTTTGCACATTTTGACTTGTCCGTCTGTGTGTCCATATGTCGCTGCATTGAGCGACAGTTTGGATAACAAAATTGTTTGTCGGAGTAAATCAATTTGGCAAATGATTGTCGTGTGTGTGCGGTAACTGATTCATGTCAGCTACCGCGAGTGATTATATGGAATTAAAGTTATTCTATATGTTGATAATGAGATTTTATAAAAATTAATTATTTACAGTTATTTCAATTGTAAAGAGTGAAGTCATTTGATTAACAAATTAACACAATTAAAAGCTCTTGTAAACAAATAATTGATTAGCTTTTTACCGTTGGTTGTAGTCCGTGCTTTACAATTTGAAAGCTGTGCGATAGTTGAAGTTGCTTCCGGGCATCACCAAATATTAAAATGATGTCAACAATTCTACGTCAATACGATTATATTATACATATATATAAAATAATCTTATTGACGTAGATTTGGTGGGAGAATAGTGTGTATACCCTCCCATGTACATATGTATTGTAAATATATATTAGTTAGTTTTGTTGAACATCCAACTTGTATGTAACATGGTGAAGGTGGTATCGGAGACCCCATAAAGTATATACTCGCATATTCTTGCTTAGGTTGAAGAGATAATCATATTCGTTTCTTCGTGTGTGCATCTGTCTGTTCTCAGCATCAAGATCTCGTAACTAAAAACCCAAAAATATGAAATATGAAAAGGTTATTATCAGCTGGACGAGACAAGTCAATATGGACATGTTCGTCTGTTTGTCTGACCGGCTGTCTGTGCTTTTGCCTTAATGTCTCCTACATATCACCATGCCCACTCTTAAGGGTAGGGTAGCTCCCATAATAACCATAACCAGTACGTGTGTCTGGGCCAAGGTCTCATGACAAGCAAGTGGTCACGAATCCGGCTCGATCAGCCTGTAACGCTAACTAGGACTTAGTGTCAGAGCTAAAACGTCGGGCCTCCTATCGGAAACGGGTGTTGCGACAGGAAATTATGTCTTTTGTACCCTAGGCCGGATATGGTTAAGTTAATTTATCTAGATTCTTCTCCGACTCTTTTACGAACCGGATAATAACCTTAGACGAGGTGTTTCTGACCTTGTCAGATATAGTGAATGAGCTATTCATCTGCTCAATTCTGAGCCTGGCCAAGGCCGGACAATTGCATAGAAGATATAAACTAGTTTCGTCGTACTTTGACGAGTTTGCACTCTGTTTCTTAGGAGAGAACTAGTTTAATTAGGTGATATGTCACTGGATGATGGCCAGTGCGCTGTGAAATGTTTCTTTCTATTTTCTATTTCTATTACTTTATATTTTCTAGTTGGCTCTGAATTAAATCCAAAACCGATGACTTCCTGATGACCTTCCATCTTCCCGCCTTAATTCCCAAGATTTTGTTAAGCAATACTTCTTCTGTTACGGAAGCCCAATAACTGAGAATGTATCAAATTCTATCTTATTGCTTTTTATGTCATTTTAAGCTAATACTCTCCAGAAATGGCACTAAAAGAAGATATTTTAAAAACTGATGGCGGTTTCCTGAAGTATGGAATTAGTTAAAAAAAAATTGCAGTGAGGATTCGCCACTTGGAATATATACAAAGCAGGTGACTACCTAAAATACCATGTCCCCGCCTCAATTCTTAAGATTTTTGTAAGGTGCCCATATCATGTTGCGTTAGCCCAATGATTCCGACTATCTCCCACACTTGCGAATGACATCTTGTACCATTTTAACCCAATACCAAAAAGGAAAGATTTCAGAAACTGATGGCGGTTTCCTGTGGTATGGAATTAGTCCCAAAGAATTGTAGTGAAGCTTCGCCACTTGGGAATTGAGGCGGGTACAGGGTATTTCAGATATTTAGATTTAAGAATACTATGAATAAAAGTGTTGGGGACATTAATAAAAAAAAAAACAAGGAAAAACGTTAACTTCGGTTGAACCGAAGCTCTAATACCATCCACACGAGATTTTTAATCATTTTATAAAGCATAAAAGTGGGGGTTTAATTAGGGGCTTAAAAGTGGGCGGTACACGCCCACTTGCAGATGTGTATGAAGCCATGTAGTAGATGTGTTGGTACTTTGTTTTTAAAGAAAACGGAGACTAATTTTTCCAAATATTTTATTGCTTTTAAAGACCATGCAATGGGAATGTTTATGTTAAATTATTTACCGGATATGTTATACGTAACTGTCCCGTAGGACCTCAACCCTTTTGGCCATACTTTTGATGCCATTTTGGAAAATTGTGACCGAAATAACCTGAATAACAAATGCTGTATTCCGTTTCGAGACTGGAATCGTTTTTGGATCATTATCGTAGATTTTTTTTCATAATGTTGCTCATAGTTATTGCACTGTTGTGGGATAACTATGCGCAAATCTTTGGTGTATCGATCTTAGCGTTTTTACCCTTTATTTTTACCAAAGTTCGATGATTTCGATGAGTTGTTCTTTTGTGTAGCGTTGCATAGCTGAAGGTGTATAGTGTCAAGATGTCATTGATATAAAAAGTCAAACAAGATAAAACGTTAACTTTGGTAGAACCGAAGTTTCAGTACTCTTCACAATCATCTAACAAACTGTCAAGTCTTTTAATGCTATAGTGAAAATTTGAAGTATTCATTTCATTTTTGACGTGGTTAGATCGAGAATTAAGAAAATGTTTCCACCTAAAACCACTGTTAGTTTTATGCAGACTGCCTCTAAAAGTGGGCAGGATACGCCCATTAACAACTATATGAAGCTTCCGTCCGCAAGAAGTCACCACATTATTATATTGCAATGTTGCGTAGTTTGTTTAATAAATAAACTTTACGGTGGATGTAGTGGATGATAAGGTCCTGCTTGGCAAGTCTTTCTGTAGGCTAGTCTCGCCGGACGGGATAGGTTCTTGACCAACCAATTATCTATACCGCTGGATATCACAACTAACAAATTAATTTCTAGCTGCCAAGACTTACAAAAAAAAAAAAAAAAAAATAAATAAATATATAAGTATTATAGAAAGCAGACAGACGACAAGATATATAGTGATGATAGGATCAGGTGTTATGATGTTTATGAGCTTTTTTTCCCACCCAAAGTGATCACTCTCTACGATCACGCCATGACAACCTCCGCGCTACAATATTTATTAGGTCGTCCCTTATAAAAGCTTAAACTTTTAGTTTATTTTAACCGCATACCGTTTTATCATCCGCATATTCAAAAAAAAAAAAAAAATAGATTATCTAAAATTTCATTTTCAATCTATATTAAATGAGATACAAATATACTATAATTGTACACTTCTTTAATTTTTTTAACAACTATAAATATAAATTTAGTTTAATGTAAATACTTATTAATTTTTAAACAAATATTTTCATTTTAGCATTTTAGAATTGTGCAAAATTTAAATTATTTCCAACAATTGAATAGTAATTTAGAAAATTGTAAGGTTTTAGCATTGATTAATCTGAGTGCACATTGTTGGTTTTATTATAACTTACTCGTTTTTCTTTTATTACTACTGAATATGTTCTGATAATACAATATTTAATAAGCAATTCTAAAAACCAACAACCAGCAAATTTATATGCTAGAAGCAACTACAAATATTGAAGTTAACAATACTACATTACCTAATGTTACCTATAGAGCTACCAACAAATTGCACGTCTGTTACTTAACATAACAAAACATGAGCCTAACATAGCACAATGCAATGTTAAGTAGCAGATGCAATTAAAATTCGAAATGTTATGAAAACTTATATTAAATTTAACATTAATTATTAATTATTATTAACATTTTTTTTTGTGTGCTTGTGCTTCTAATTCATTTGCTTTTGTAAATTAACTTCTATTTAATTGTTAGATTTTATTTGCTTAAAAAAAAAATATATATATATATATAGATGTAATTTTTTTTACTTAAATTATTTTTTTTTTAACTCATTCTCTTTTGCTTCCTTTTTTGTTGTTGTAATGAATTAACTCTTAATTTTAGTTTGGATATGTTCTCTTATATTTAGCTACTTTAGTTAATTCATAACTAACATTTCTACTAAATTTATATGTTTTTGTTTTTGTATTAATTCATTTTAGTTGCTTCTTAGGTTAACTCATTATTTCATTTAATTTTTAGTATTTTTTTATGTTTAATAAAAACCTGGATGCTGCAGCTGTTATTTTTGAGCGAACATTTGTAAGCGCTTCTTACTCTTCAATATGCCCTTGGTTGACTTTGAGCTGTGTAGAAGGTCAAATGAAGGACGGTATAAAAATGTGTGTTCCTCCGGTACTGACACTGTAGGATTTATATACATATTTGTTATAATTTCACTATTAGAGAACCATGCACTAGCATAGCTGTAGGATTTAATTCTATTGGAAAATATTTGATTGTGTGGATCCGAGGCTGGCGTAACTTTGTATTTATAGCACAGCCCGAATCACATATAAAATTTTTTTATTTTTTTTTGTTATTCTTATTAATTTACAATCTATCAATAAGACAATAAGTAAGTTAGTTGAAAGTTCATAATATAACAGAAATAGCTGTACTCCAGTGAGAACAGGTAATTTATTCAAAATTCTATAATTAAGAGTTTATTTACAATATATACAAAATTTAATCTCTAAAAGGTAAATCTAACACATGATTTCTTTTAAGTCTTCGAGTTGTATCGCTATTATCTAGTAGGCCTATTGCCAAAACATTTAAATGATCATGTAGTCTCTCAACATACCTTGTGCTTATTCTACGTATTTCATCTTTAATGTATGGAATATTTAAATCTTTGTGAATTTGGTCATTAGCCACAAACCAGGGGGCGTCAACAATAAGTCTAAGCGTTTTGGACTGATATCGTTGAAGAATTTCACTATTTGATTGACTTGCAGTTCCCCATAATTGGATAGCATATGTCCACACAGGCTTTAAAATAGCCTTGTTAAGCCGAACTTTGTTCTCCAAACTAAGCTGCGATTTTCTCCCAAGCAACATATAAAATGAGGCATTTTTTTGACACCTTTGTTTATACTTTTTTTTTTTTTTTTTTTAAATTATTTTAGTGCACTGCTTTTAAACTTTTGTTTTTGCTTTAATTAATTACGTTGCACGTGACTTGCGCTTTGTTAATAATTGCGATAAAACACTTTATATTTTAAACACAGTGAAACAGCGACTTCTGCAATCAGATGCGATCGAACGAGAAATGAATGTTTGAATTTCAATACAGACTAATCTGCCTGTATGTTTACTGTTAGTTTTATAGCAGCGTTTTGAACGTTTCTCTTGACTCCAGCATCATCTCATATTGCAGTTATATTTATAATGGGTGACACAATTGAACACAATTGCATTATAATTTGTAGAATATTGCTGCGGCTGTATTTAAGTTAAATAAAATCAAAAATTTATCATTTAAATATAATTCAACATCCGCCACAATATCGAATTTCAAGTTGATGTTGACTGTAATCAAAAAGTTTAATACACAAAAACCCGAAAAGTGAGCGGTGTGTTTATATGGTATGTATGTATTTTTAACACATATTTAACATATAAGTGTAGCAAGTCTCCAGAACCAATTGCAGATCGATATCTTAAAACTGAGGGACTAGTTTTGATTAACACAGACAAGAGTTAGTCAGAGGGACAATTCAATTCCTTTCGTTGAGTTGATCAAAAAAAAAATATATATATATATATATATATATATATATATATATATATATATATATAGTTTATGGGGTCTCCAATGCTTCCTTTAATGCGTTGGAAACTGCTTGACAAAATTATAATACTATTATAATACTATGTGTATATAAAGTCGATAATGCAGATTTCAGTCGACTGTACCTCATGTCTAAATGGAACATCCTTTTTTTAGAATGATTCAATTGAAGTCATCTAATGAGTCACGTCGATATTTAATGTTAGGCGTGTGCAATTAAAGTTTAAGTATTGAACAGCAAATGATGTAATAAAAATCGAACACATTTGTACTGGAATGTGCACATAAAGGCTAATAAAGGCTTTACAAAGTGGAGCTAAATTGTTAATAACAATAAACATAGAAATGAAGCTACTATTTATTGAATTTAATCGATACAGAGAGCCGTGCTTGTGTGCGTGACTAAGTTTTTCTTTGTATTTGTTGGTGACTATGCATGTGAGTATGTCTATATGAGGCAGTTAGAGTAATTGGTATTCATACGTTTGCTTCTATTTGGTATTTAATTTCGAATTTTGTGCGTAGAAGTCATTCAAACAGCCTGGCAGCCGACAAGGACATATACAAACAATATAAACTACAACAGCTGTTAACATCTATGTGCGTGTCATTTAAGGGAGCTTTTATGTATCTGACTGTATATTTTTGGTGCATTTAAATACAAATGTTTTTTTTTTCCATTTTTGAGATTAAGTCGACGTGACTTGTCCGTGTATTGCTTTGCCTAATGCTCTTTTCATTGGAGTTTTTTCCTATATCATATTTTGAAATTTCATAGTGGATATGTGCAAGTAATTTTAAGGTCTAACTTAAATAAAAAACTGATGTTGTTTTCATATAAGGTATTCAATTTGAAAGGGCTAAATAAAGTAAAATAAACGTAATTACTACTTTACTGTAGCGAAGTTCGGATTAGTTTATTGGAGAACCAACGTCAAGCTGATATATCAATAAAAATGTCAAACCTCTATTTGAAACAAACAATTTTATGGGACGTTGAGTTATCTTTTCAGCTATACTACAATAAACGACAAATAAAATGATTATACACTTGCAATTTTAACTTTAATAGCAAATATCTCAACTAATGTTTTATGTATTAAAGAAAACTTTGTTTATTATATAGTTTTTTAATTTCTCTTAACTAATAATATTTTTGCTGCATTTTAATACTTAAAATTATAGTTTGAATTCATTTTTAAATTAATAAACTATATATTAAACAAAGTTTGATTCAATATGTAAAAAATTAGCTGAAATATTTGCGATTAAGGTTAAAATTTCAAATTTTACTGTGGCGTACGCAGACTTTTTCGAGCAAGTGTATATGATTATCGCAAAAGGTAATCCATATAGATTTTATGACGCTGAACATAAATCCGAAGGAAAAAAATGATATCACTTAAGAATTTCGATATATTTTGATGTTTTAAGAAACTGCTGCTTTATTCTTCAAAGTTTTTTTCATTTTCTAAATTTTTTAAAATGTAAATTTTGTTTTATGATCTATTTTATGTATATATGAATTATAGCTGGCTCAATGTGAAGAGCGAATAAAAACAACACTTTCTGCTACACAAAAAATAACCAGCCACTAAGGTCTGCTAGTCGCACATTGCAAATTTTTGCTACTTATATCATGGTTCCCCGGAGAAGCGCTCTGTGTATCCAATGATAAACGTGTTCATCTTTCCAGGCATGCTAAGGTCTGTATTGAAATGAAAATGCACACTTTCAAAACAATATTTTCTGCGTTGTAGCCAATTTTTTGCATTGATGTGAAAAGTACCGTTATTATTGTTATTCTTTTGATATGTTAAATCGAAAAGAGCGTGCATAACAAAATTATGCAAAATTACTGCACTGAAAAAAAAAGAAAATGTCATATATACAATTGTTAGTTCAAAGTTAGTGTAAATATTACAAACAAGAAAAAACGTTAACTTCGGTTGAACCGAAGCTCTAATAACATTCACACGAACTTTTAAATAGTATTGTAGAACATAAAAGTGAGGGTTTAAATAGGGGCTACCCCAAAAAGTGGGCGGTACACGCCCACTAGTAGATGTGTATGAAGCGATGTAGTAGATGTATAAGATGCCGCCACAGTGAATTTCAAGTTGATATTGACGTTTTCCATACAAATCCATAAAGGGGAGCTGTGGCTTTGTATGGGACTGCCTCAAAAAGTTTGCGGGACGCGCCCATTTGTTTATGTATATGATGCGGTTGTCCACTAAAACCCACCTAATCAAATTTCAAGCAAATATTGAATTTTTTCATTAAAAACACAAAATTGCACTTTGGGTTTGTATGGCGGCTACCCTAATAAGTGGGCGGAACACGCCCATTAGTCGTCGTATGTTAAGCGGCAATCTGTAAAAAGGCGCTATATCGCATTTCAACCTAATATTGACTTTAATAAAGAAGTTTTTATACAAAAAGTCAAAATTGCATGGTGGGTGGGTTTGGGGCTACCCCAAAAAGTTTGCGGGCCACGCCCGTTAGTAAATGTATGTTATGTGGCTATTCTTAAAAGAGAACACGTTGCATTTCAACCTAATATTGACTTTAATAAAGAAGTTTTCAAGTCAAAAGTGGGCAGTAGGTTTGTATGGGGTCTACCCCAAACAGTGGGCGGGTCCCACCCATTAATCTATATGTCAAGCATCCGTCCACTAAAAGTTACCATATCAATTATTAAGTTGATATTGACTACAATAAAAAAGTTTTTCTTACAAAAAGTCAAAAATGGGCGGTGGGTTTATATGGGGGGCTACCCCAAAAAGTGGGTGTGGCGGGTAAATCTTGATACGCTATTAAACTGCAATAAAAATAAGTGTATGTGCCAAATTACAACTGGATAACATAAAAATTGGTCCCTAAAAATGCGCAACAACATATAGACAGACCGACGGACAGACGGACATACATACGGACATGGTTAGGTCGACTCGTCTCGTCGAGCTGATCAAGAATATATATACTTTATGGGGTCTACGATGCCTCCTTTAATGCGTTACAAACTTTCAGACAAACTGATAATAGCATTTCACACTCTGTGTGAATGGTATAAAAAAATAAGCAAAGAAAAAAGTGGATGGGTCCCATCCATTAATATATGTATATGTGAAGCGTCCGTCCATTAGATGAATTAATAATTAAGTTGATATTGACTGCAATAAAAAAGTGTTTCATACAAAAAGTCAAAAGTGGGCGGTGGGTTTGTATGGGGGCTACCCCAAAAAATGGGCGTGACGGGTTTCACACTATGTTTGAATGGTATAAAAAATGCAGAATTTTTCTTAACTCATTTGAAATGAATAAATATCCCCTTCAAAGTTCAACCCGAAATTTATAAAAATTGTGAGGCGAAAGAGTTTTTCTGAGTTGGAAATCGTGTTAAGCGTCAAATAGTCTATAAAGGTTTATGATTCGAAAATGGTGTTTCTCCATGTTATTGATAAATGTATGAATTGGATATAGGAAACATTTTACCTCTTTTTCCTGTTTTCGAATCCGAATAATTTTTTCGGATTCGGTTTCGTTAAAATGGTCCGTATTTCAATTGCAGAAGAATTTCGCTAGCTGAATTTACCAGAAATTGAGAATATGAATTCCATACTGCTATTTTTAAGTGAAGTGAATTCAAATAACGAAATTCTAACCGAATCCTAACAAATTATTCGGATTCGAGAACCGGAAAACGGGCGTATATTTAATATTTCGCACTATTCACGTGTACCTAAAAATATGTCTTTCAATACCATGGGGATACGATGTAAGCTGATCTAAAGTAGAACAATGATCGTCTGTCCGTCTTGATGCAAGGTTCTGCTAAGGTTGCACACTTTTTGTCTAATCAGTTTTAAAAATTCGTAGCTCATTTAAAATAAATTTCGCAAGTAGCAAATTCAATCACTTTCGAATCGTAAAATATCACTCGTATCGTTGCCAAAATGACAGTTTTATGGTTTCTATGCATTATTTTTTGTTGTTTATACATATAAACTGAACAATAATATGGGTAAGTGTTTCTTTTATGGGTCTCCAACTTCTTTTTTAGTATGCAATAAACTTTCAAACACACCGATAATTTCAAATTTAGCGTTGACTGTCTAAAAAAAGGTTCCTTTAAAATTCGGAATACTATATTTCATTATTTCATTAAAGCTGACGTCAGATTGTGCGCTAGAAGCGATACGATGCGTGAAGCGATAATATTTCGTGCTAAAAGCATTGCTAGAGGATGTCAGAGTGAATCGACAATCAAAATCATGCAAATACGAAACGATAACAACAAAGCAAATACCAATACAAAGCGAGGAGGCAGTTTCGAAACTGCTTTCTCGCTTCGTTCTCGATTTGTCGCTTGCACTTGCACTTGCACTCTGACACCATTTGAGAGATCACATAAGAAAGTACAAGCAATGGTTTGCAGCGCAATATAGCGCCTAAGGCCAAGGCTAAGGCTAAGGCTACAAGTTTCAATATTCAGCTAGTATATGATTAAATTTTACTTCCTGTTGCTTTACAAAGCATTGCCGAAAATATGAACACAGCGAAAGGATATATGGGTGAAAGCATACCAGACGAAAGCCATGTGTAAGGATGCTTTTGTTTTTGCTGAGTTTTTGTTTTGATTACGCGTATTTTTATGCACACTTTCCAATGAAGTTCCAAAGCGCAGGCGTTAAATTAAGAGCGTGTGCAGAAGAGGAAAATTAAAGAGCATTAATAAAAGAGAAATTTAATATAGAAATTTAATATAGAACACATTACATTAAACTTGTTTTGGTTTTTGAATTTATTAAATGAAGAATTGTTGTTGAAAAGCTCACAATTTGGTGCATAAATTCAAGTAGCAATTAAATTAATTCACTAGAAACTCGTACATTGGTAGGTGCAAATAATTATGCGCTTTAAAATTTTTATTTCTAATTTCATGTGTGCTTCAAATGCTTCACCATTACGAGTATTAGAGATGTCATTATCGGAGATGTCTTACTAACTAAACATATTAATAGCTATTTTCAATAAATATTAACACATTGCAGCATTCTGAAACGGAAATTAAATTTCCAAAGCGGAAATTCATTTAAAAGACAACTTCAACAGCAGCAGTGTTCTTCAAGTTTATGTGTTTTGACAGGACACTATTCAATGGCGGCGTTTGACTTCCGTTGCACAATATAAGAAAAGTAAAAGAGAATAGAAAAACGAAAGAGAGAGAGAGAGAGAGAGAGCAATGAAAACGGATGTTCAAGCAACAAATAAAATCAAGAAGACAGAGAAAAAAATTGTGATTCGAAAAGGCGCACTGCCAGAGGAGCGCATGAAATAGTTGACGTCAGTCGGCGATAAGATGCCAACGCGTGTGGACGTTTTTAGCGCTGCCTAGTTTTGAATTTTGATCAAAGTAATAAACCTAAAAAGTGGCGTACATTTTTTTCATTTTATACAAAAGTAGTGCTTAAACAGCTGATAAACTTTTAAGCTACAAATTTCTATGGCTACGCCGCCATTTTCTTCATTTGTCTACTTAAACGCGCGCCATGTTGTAATCGTGAACTTGATGGCAGAATAGTGCGAGCGCGTTTTTTATGTTTTGTTAAATGGAAGATTGTGCAATTTACCTCGTCTAGTGAAATATTTATACACGTGCCGACAATATTTCCGGTGCAGTTTTCTTAATATTTTTGTTGTTGTTGTTGTTGTTGTTTATGTGACATGTAGTGTAGTTTTTTTGTACACCTTATAACAATCGTGCGCCTCATATTTCACACTCAGCATGTGTTTATACATGAGCGTACCGCGGTGGAACAGTTTGGAGCGTTTTGCCGGCGCGCTCTCCCAGAGCTTCAATCAGCTAATCGAAGTCTCATTTGTATTGTATCTGCTCGACTGCAGTAGTTCGAATAATGCCAATGCAAAATGTTTAGAAGACGCAGCAGTGCCTTCATCGTTGCCGCCACATGCTGTGAACTCCATTAGCGCTGCCAACAGCACATTGCCCGCGAGTGCCGTGGTTATTACCGCGCAGCCGAAATTCTAAATGAAGTGTTATTTATAAATTTTACGTTCGCATGCCGACACAATTTATTTACTGTGTGGAAATATATGAGTTCAAAGTAAAAGCTCCGGAAGTTCTGTGAAAAAGTGAAATAAAACGCATTATTTTTGGTTCTAAATATATAAGTTGTGTAAATTTTTCAAAAGTCTATAGTGCATGTTCAGTGCTAGTGTAATTCTTACATTCAATGCTAATTGGATTACCCATTGGATATTTATACGTTGAAGAGTGTAAATTAAACAAGGTACTTATATCTATTTTATTATCTTTGGTTGTATTAACCGTATATACAATATATCTAGGAAGCTGCTGGAGTATCTTCATATTTTGTATATTATTATTTTATTTAATTATTTATTTATTTATTTATTTATTGAAACTACATAAAAACTAAATGGTTGCTTAACCATATATTTTTACAACCACTACTTAGACCTGTTCGAGGATTTTTGTTTGGTCACCAAGTTGACTCTCTGTGCCTCGACTCACAGCAATGGTCCAATTAATTACGCGCTTAATTACATATCAGAAGATTAAGTATATGAAAATATGAAATGATGGAATTGAGTAATGGAAAGCATAAATTGTTGCGCAATGTGACAACCTTAAAAACACATAGTTACGAGTAAAGCGTTATTGGCATTAATAAATAAAGATCGGAGCAAGTAAAGAGAATCACCTTCACCACGAAGTATCTTACAAGTATCTAGAGAAAGGCAGCAGAGAGCATCGACCGTCGTGCGGACAGTGTTGGAAGATCAATTAGTTTTAAGCGATCCACATAGGTGGGGCGGGGGGTGGTGTTGGAGATTAACATCAGGAGATATAAATTCTAAACTCGGACGAACAATTGAAGTATACAGAAGTTTAGACCAAGGCTTTATGATGTCAAGACCACCTTTTACTTTATTTACCACATCAACAATATGATAGTTATAGTTCAAATTTTGGGTCCACAAGAAGACCTAAATCATGGAAACGAAATTCTCTACAAAGGATATGATTATTTAAAACTATGATATTATGAACGGATGTTTGCGATGAAATGTCATACATTTGCATTTATGCTGATAAACATCAGAATAAGACAAACAAATTTGACATCATCAGAGCATATGGGCATGATTGATTGCTAAGGATAGATCATTTATAAATTTTACAAAAAGTAATGGACCATGATACATTGTGGAAACCCGGAGAAGATATATATAGTGTCCGATTAACAATTATTAAATAGAACTTTTTGAGATTTGCCTAGCAGGTGGGACAGTATCTAGTTTACAAAAAAGGGATTATATTCTGAAGCCTTTAGTTTATATATAAGGTGATTATGACAAACACTGTCGCAAGATTTACTTTTAGTATAGATGACATCAATCTGACAGCCTTGTTGACAATAGAAGCGATATCGGAGAAATGCTGCTAACAGATATATCAAAGCCATTGTCAACAAAGACTAAATCAAGAAAACGACATGAAATATTACAAAAGTTGTCACATGGATAAATCAAGAAGACAATCAAGAAAATCATGGTTAGCAGATGCAGTTAATATAGAAGAATTATCAACCACTGAACAATTTATGCTGGGAATATTAAAATATCCCATAACTAGAAGCTGTTATCTATCACGTATAAGGGTGTGTATATGAGAAAGTGTCTTAAGTGAATGTCGATCAGTTTACTTAAAAACTATAATACATTTATATGTTAAAAAAAGTGACATTAAGGCATTTAGCTTAGAGTATGTATATTAACATAACTAACAAAAAAAAAGGCTTAATGCCTATTTTGAATATCATTTGGATGAAATCGTTGGAGCCGTCTAACATGATTAACATGAGAAGCCAGTCGATCATTATATCTGCTGCTGTGGAAGTTCAACTGTTCCATTACTGTTGGTATTTTCAAATCTCGATGTAAAACTTTATTGCGCATATACCAAGGTGCATCTGTCATTTTACGCAAGACCTTGTTTTGAAGTACTTGTATACGGTTTATATTTGTGGCAGCAGCAGGGCCCCATAATTGTATTCCATACATCCAGGTAGGCATAATGATTGATTTGTAAATAAGCAGTTTATTTTCGAGGCTGAGTTTACTACTTGGGCGAAATAGCCAGTTTAACTTTTTGAGTTTAGCGTAGCAAACTGCTGTGGTTTTTTTTTAATATGCTTACGCCAGGTGCCACGTCTTTCAAAGTTAAAACCTAAGTAGCATACATGCTCAACATGAGGTGTTACCAAATTGTTGAGCAAAACGGGAGGACAGTTCATTTGCCTCAATGAAAAAGTACAGTGACTAGACTTTTCGCTATAGACTTTTATATTCCAGCGATTTGCCCAACGTTGAAAATCTTCAAGATAGTTTTGAATGTTAGATGAAGCTTCGTGTGGACAGTTTGAGTTTGCAAGTATGGCCTCATTTACTGTAACTGGTATATCAGCAGTATACAAAGTATAAAGGACAGGACCAAGAATACGTCGTAAAGTATTTTCCCCCTCCTACCCCTACCACCCCTCCATTTTTTAATCACGATGTTAATATTTTTGTATGAACCGATTTTAAAGATCTCTGATTTGTTGAATTCGTCTCCGCCCCGAATAGCAGAACCACTTTAAAATATGAAGAAAATTCACGGAAAAAAATTATATTAAATATAATATTATAAAACTAATATACGAGTTAATGTTGTCGTGGAGCGCATGGGAAACTGGGTAGGGAGAAGTTGGAGTGAAAGGAAAAGAGGAAGGGGGTGGTCAAGAAGGGGTGGAAGAGTAAGAAGAGGATGGACAAGGGGGCTGAGTAATGGGGTGGTTGGAGAAGGGGTGGAAGGGTCAAGAAAATAGGGGTAGGAGAATTGGAGGTGGAGTAAAGGCACATAGGGATGGTGGGGCAGGGGGAAGGTGAGTCAAGGGAAAGGTCAGCAACGCGCCGGGTATCAGCTAGTATCTATATATACTTTGTGGGGTCCTTCAATGCGTAACTAATTTCAGCCAAACTGATAATACCACTTTATACTTTGTGACGTATATAAGAATGATCTTTGATTTACAACGATTACTACGATTTAGTATTAGTTTGGGATCTTGATCAATACAAACGAAAAATACAAAATTTTTATCATAAAATTGCAATCAAATATTTTGTGAGTTGCTAGTAGTCTTTCGCATTTGGTCAAGAGGCTTTGATATTTGATCTCACCTAACCACAAAACCTAAGCTGTTAAATCTTAGCCATAATCTGTTAAATTGGCTCTCCAGTGCTTCTTCTTTTATTGTCATTAACTTATTAAAGTATTATGTTGTCTCAGTTTATTAAATATGAATTTTTTAAAATATGTATTCATAAAATATGTATTCATAATCAATTATTGAATAAAATACAATTTTTAATGCTTCAATAAATATTTTTTTTTTGTGAAAACATGCTAAAAATAAGAGACATAAATTTTAAATATTTTCGCCAGAAGTATTTTAGAACATTCAAGTTTTATTCTTGTTGCCTTTCCGTTTTCAAATATTAATGTTTTATCCATACGTAAATACATTTTGCTCTGTTCGCATGGAATTGGGCTTGTGTATATGCGTACAGTGACGTCGCAAGACCTTTTGCGGCCAGGGGCGGACTTTTTTTCGGGGCATTCAATTCTTATATTGATGAGATAAAAAAAAAAACGAAAAAAAAATTGGTCAGCTAGAAATACGTTAACTTCGTTGGAACCGAAGCTCTTCACACTTGCACTTTTTGTTCGATAATACGGTAGTTTACTTCAGTTTTAAAATGTTCGGAGGGTTGCCTAGATTTAACCATTTTTAATACAGGGTTTCTCAAAAGAAAGTTCACATTTAAAAAATCGATCAAAAAAGTAAAAAAGTTTATTGAAAAAATGTTTATTACAAATTAAAATACACACTTTGGGAATTTATTTCTTAAAAATGATATTGTCCAAAAGTAAACCGTTGCGTTCACGGCATTCATTTAATCGAGCACTAAAATTTCCTATGACGGCTCGGCAGGTATTCTTCGTGATGGCTGCCATTTCCTTTTAATTGTGCCAGGGAAGTCGGTTTGTTGCCGTAAACTTTAGATTTGACGTAAGCCCACAGGAAAAATTCCACAGAGGTTGAATCGGGACTTCGTGGAGGCCAATTTATGTCATCTCTCCAGGAGATCAATTTGCCAGGAAAATTTTCATTCTGAGGCTTTAATTCTTGCACCAACTGAATTTTTTAGAATTGCAGCTTTAAATCTTTGTGTAAAATGCAGAACAATGATGATCTATGCACGTTTAAAGCAACAGCACGCTTCCGAATCGAAAGGTCCGGGTTGTCACGAGCAGACTGAGTGACACTGTCTACGTTTTCGAACGTTCTCGAAGACCTTGGATGTTCGATAAAATCAAATAAATACAGTGCGTTTCTATGGGAGCTATACCTTCTAGTGGATGAATCGCGGTGATGTTCGAAATAGAGTAATTTCTTGTTATATAAAGTCTTCATACCAAACCAATACTACGATGCTTCCTTTAATGCGTTACAAACTTTCATACAAAGTGATAGAATGTGTGCATGGTATAAAAAATTCATATGAAGGATCCCCTAAGCTGGGGGCGAATCGCCGCCTTGCTACGTCTCTGTCTGCGTATAAGAGCAGCCCACGTCCAAGATTTATGTTAGATTGAATGTATGCACTTGTGCGCTATAAATTAGAAAGTGAAAATGGAAAGCAAAAGAACGAAAATTAAAAATAATGACATCTAATCCAGCATCAGAAGTGAGCAGAGCGCGAGTAAAACAATACACTTCAAATGCATGAATTATTATAGTGAACTTTGAATCGAAAATTGAAAATATTTTATAGAAAATGCGTTTAAGTTGTAAATCATATTGTGTTGCTAAACAATAATGCCAAACAAATCCATATTTATTTTGTGATTTACACAGTGGCGCTTAAAAAAGAAATCACACTTAATACACTCAAACAAATTGCATTACATTTGTTTGGCAAAACATATAAAATTGCAAATTTGCAACCAAATACTAGACTGTGACAATTAAATAAAGAGCTAAAACTTAAATTGTTTCAAATACACACACAATGTAAACTGTATTATGTGATATACATTTAATTTAATAAATATTTGAAGCAATAATATCGCATTATACTTTGCAATACTCGTATAGCTTGCTAATACAATTATTTGTAAATATTTGTACAGCTGCCTCAAATATTTATGCATGAAAATAATAATAAAGCATATAAAATTCTATCATTTGTAATTTGCTTTATTAAATGCCATTTATTAAATAGTTATTATTGTATTTAGTAGGTACTTGTATGAATAAGTGTGTAGCAATTAAATTAAAGCTTCGCATTAATTTGTTGTTGATTGTTTTGCGTAGTTTGACACAGCATGATCTTAACTGAGTTTAAACCAAGGGTGGAAACCGGGTTGAACCGAATCCTCTTTATTATTACCCGAAGTGCAACCCCAACTGGAACACTTCTTAACACATGCATAATAACGTACATAGTATACAGGGTTACCCGAATGAACTGACAATTTTGAGACGCTTCTTTTTTTTACTTGTTTAAAGTTGAATTTTATTGATCTAAAGTAAACAAGACAAAACGCTAATTTTTGTGGAGCCGTGAACCCTGCCATCAAGATGAGTGATATTGGCATGTGTAGCTATGAAGCCACAAACATTTCGGTGAAAGAGAATGGACACTCCAGCCAAATTAAGAGCGCTACTTAAGATTGGTTAAAAAACAACGTTCCGCTATTCATTCCTACCGCTTAATGGCCTGCCCGGTTAGTTGAACTGAAGCTCTAATACCATTCACACGAAGTTTTAAATCGTATTGTAAATCATAAAAATGGGGACTGAGTTTGTATAGCGGCTACCTATTTAGTATATGTGTGTGTGAAGCGACCATCCATAAGATGCCATCCTATCGAATTTCAAGCTGATATTGACTTAACCGAAGTAGTTTTTCATACAAAAACTTAAAAGTGGACGTTAAGTTTGTATGGGGGCTACCCCAAAAAGTGTGGGTGACACCCATTGATGTATATGTGAAGCGTCCGTCCATTAGAAGCTACCGTTATCAATTATTAAGTTTATGTTGACGACAATAAAAAAGTTTTTCATACAAAAAGTCAAAAGGGAGCGTTGCGTTTGTATGGGGGCCACCTCTATATACTCTCTTTGACTGCAATAAAATCAAATTGGTCAACTACATATAAATCACTGTGTTCGGTAGTCCACGCAAGTGTCGAAAGCCCACCTCAGTGTGGCTGCAGCACGAGCACTATATTATACGCGCAATATCGAAGTTTTTACTGGTAAGTCCGATCGAAACGTGTTATATAATGTTAAAAAGGTCTTGAAACATACTGTCAGAAAATGTTAAATCGTATAAAATCCGATCACCCCAGTCCAAAATATAGGGGGTTTAAAAATACCCACCTTTAGCGGTATTGGGGCTCGTGAGGGGGGGGGGCTATCACCTCAAACTTATTTTTTATTTATTCGTGACACCGAGGCGAGTCCAACGAGCCAAAGATCAGAAAGATCGGTGAGCGTTCGTTATGTTGGTAAACTTTTTGAACTAGTATAAATACAGCTCTTTTCCTAGGACATCAATTTTTTTTACTACTTAAGAATATTCTTAAAAATTCACCACATAGAGGTTTTTTTATTTGTAAAATATACATTTGTATCATTACACATTCGATGCCTCGTTAGTAAGCACTGTTTAGAGTGCTGCCTAACATTCCATTGGACCTGGGTTCAACCTCCGCTCATTCCGAAATATCTTTAAATTTTTTATGTTAGTAAAAAAAAGAAGAAGAGAAAAAAAAATGTCTCGTTGGCTTCTCTGATTTTATAAATCGACCCAGCCGGTTGTAAACAAAAATATAAAAACAAATTAAATAATTAAAACGTATTAAATATTGAAATCATAAAAGAGAATATATCCAACTTCCTCATTAACATGGTTTTACCTTAAGATTTATTGAGGCTCCATGGGGAATCAAAAATTTCACCTAGCAAAAGGCTGGTGATTTTAAACGGACTGAAAGGGATTTTTGTGGGACCTACGGATTTGACTTGTTTCTGTGACACACTGGACTGTGTGAGTTTGTTTACTTGTGTAGCATGTTCAATTCTTTAAAGTCAATTTAAATCCATTCGAAATAAGCTGAGAATGGACATTTAGGCGTGGATCCGATGACAGTGCAATATTATATACCTTTTGATGGTCAAAGATAAACCGCGAATGTCCAAAATGAAAAATAAATGTAATAATGATAAATTTTTCAGAAAAGTGCGTAGCAAGCATTTCAAACAAATATGTCTGTTCGGTTTAGAATGCTTACTTTTGATAAAAATTTGTTTTTTGTAATCATTTCATGTGGGCGATTTTAGTGTTTAAAGTGTTTATAGTATATATAGGTAGCAGTGAAATTTCTAAGAAACATATTCGATGTGTAAGAAGACAAGATTGGCTTCGAGTTAACAAATTTATAGAATGATTTAGGTTCATTGCGATAATTGGTTTCAGTTCTAACCAAAAAACTATTGTAAGATCTTCTGTTTAATGATTGAAATTTTGTACGAGCTACAGAATATCTAGAGTAATCTTTGGCAGTTTTTGATATTTTATAACGTTTGAAACAACACACCTAACATAGGTCGTGAAACGAAAAAAACCGAATACCGAAATTAATTGGAACTGGTACAGAAACTTATACCGAAACAAACGTTTCAGTATGTACTAAACCAGAACCAACACCGAAGTACATTTCGGCTTTATTCACCGCTTTAAATAGAGTCGATGGGTTACAAATTTGTTATACATGTACTATACATATTATTCTTATATCGTATAGTTCAACGTAATCTGTACATAGAAAACCAAACAATCAGACAAGTGGAATTATCATTAAAATCGTTTACCTATTGTATAAAAAGTGTGTTTTTTAAGAGACATAGAAGTTTAAATTAAGGTAAAACATACAAATGAAATGAGACAATATTTTTTTGGTTCGGTAGATAATGTATGACATTAATGATGGAGAGGCTGTAACGGTAACGTCTGCCGAACTGGATCCTGCAATTCCATTTTTCCACTAGTGCGGTCGATATTGGCTGCCAAGGCTGAAATCGATGCTGGCTTGTCGATTTCATGTGACCCCACAGAAAGTAGTCCAGCGGCGTCAGACCGGACGATCTTGTAGGCCAGAGAATGGCTCCGATTCTGAAGATATTACCGTCAAACTCTTCTGACAATAAGTCGACGGTTGCTCCAGAAGTAAGGCTTGTGGCGTTGTCCTGTTGAAACCATTTTGAATAAAAAAAAGCATTCAACAATGATCCATATAGGGTGCCATTGACTGTGATTGTTACATTTTCTTCGTTTTTGAAGAAGTTGGGTTTTGGGTATTTTCAAGCCCCTATATTTCGGACCGGGGTGATCCAATATATTCACATTTCTAACGATATATCATTTATCTCGATCGGATTTGGCATACATTCTGGTCGCTGGTTCCAGTAAAACAATAAAACGAGAAACACAAATATGCCAATATCGCCGATGAAAAGTTTGATGCTAACAAAAACAAAAAATAAATAAATAAATAAATAAATAAAAAAAAAAATAAAACCAGAACCCAAAAAGCTAAAAAGCTAAAAACAGTTGGGCACATTACATGTCCATAGCTGTGAATTCCTTGTCCGGTTAATTGAGTGTCGCTGAATCGTATGTATCATCGGAATTGGGTAGATTGATTGATTGATTGGGCACCCATAGCCCCTTGGACTTAACTTTTCCACACCATGTGTAAATGGTATAATGAAATAGTATTTACATTTTAATTAAAATTTAAAATATTTAAATTTTTATGAAATAAAGTAATTATTTTATTATTAAATAAAAAACACTTTAGTAAACATTTAACTTGTTTCCATTACATGTAATAGCATTGATTTTTTTTTTGTTTGTTTTAATTTTTGCTAAACATGCACATTTAGTTAATTTGAAGCTACAAAAATATGCAAATCCCAACCAGAGCACCACATAAATTTAATGCAGTAAAACACTGCGCAACTTCTTTGATAAAATTCCGAGCTGCATTTGTAGCTACGAGTGAACTAAGGAGCGGACTATACATTCACACACACACACACATATGTACATATGAGGGTGAAATGATAAGTATTGTAATCAACATAGATAAGAAAGTAAAACTTTTTTTCCGATATTTAAATTATTTTACAACATAGCCATAGTTGCGACAACCGAATTCGAATTTGTGTAGTAATTTTTAATAATTTCCAAACATTGCTTATTCGTAAACTTCACCATGATGAAAATGTAAACCTTGATTGAAAGAAAAGAAAAAGAAAAACCAGAATCAATCATCAATATGATAAATTTTGTCATCAAAAAGAATTTAATCTTATAATCATCAATGTGACATGCTCGAAAATATCATTTAAAAATGATCAAATTTAATATATTAATACATATGCTATTAAAAAAAAAAAAAAAAAATATATATATATATATATATATATATATATATATATATATATATATATATATATATATATATATATATATATATATATATATATATATATATATATATATATATATATATATATATATATATATATATATATATATATATATATATATATATATATATATATATATATATATATAAATACAGGCATATTAATATTAGTATACCATTTAAAAAAATATACAGGCGTATGAGGTGTGTAGTAAAAAATGTTACTCTTAATTTTTCTCGAAAAAATATTTATTTATTCATCAATGTACGAGTTACGTTTTGTCCCTTCAATGTAATCCCAATCACTTGTGCCAGCGCTTTTTCCTCTAAGCACTTCTGATATGTGCTTTTTGGTATGGCCTTGAGCTCTTCCAGCGCTGCGGCAAAACGTTCCTCAATCGTGGCAAAACGTTCTTTCATCTGTCTTTTCAGTTTTGGGAAGAGGAAAAAGTCGCAGAGGCCAAGTTCGGTGAATACTGTGGCTGAGTCGTGACAACGGTGTTGTTTTTGGCCAAAAAATCACGAACAAGCAAGGTCAAAATTTATCAATTTCGGAAAAACTTTCGTGCCCAAAACATCCGGTTAGTTTGCACGGCATGAGCCAACCGATATGCCGACATCCTCAGCAACTTCTCTAATAATGATTAAACGATTCTCCATAATAGTTTTCTTCACTGCTTAAATGTTTTCATCGGTTGACATGCTGGGGTGTTCAGGTGATTAACATCTTCTCTGCCTTCTGTGAGGAGCTTGTACCACTTATAAACATTTTTTTTTTGTCAATGTAGAAACGGCAAAAGCAACAGTAAACATTTTAAGTGCGTTGGAGCACAGTTTTTTTCACAGATTCTTTGATCCATTTTTCTTTATAGCAAAAAATCCCCAAGGACACCAAAACACATCTAAACTTTATATGTGTAAAAAAAAAAAGAAAAGTGGCCATGACTTTACATGCTGACAGACCCACCTCGGCAGGAGTTCACTTCTTAGACCGTTCTCTCTACTGCGGCCTTCTGGATTCATATTTTATCGACGCTTACGACACATCGCTAAAGTCCTTTTTAACGCACCAAACACTTATGTATTTGAAATGGTCACTCGACTGAGTTTGGTGGACTGCGAACAAATGCAGCAGCTCAATCATTCCCAAATATTTATATGCGCCCAGCAATCTCGCCATTTTTCTTAATAAATATAGTATTATCGAAATAATAATATTAATTTAATAGTGGTGCACACATTTTCTGCTAAGACCGATTATTTATCATCCTGTCCTTGTAGAAATACAAGTTCGAAATTAGCGAAAATTCTAAACAATTTAATTAATTATGAAATCTATTTGTCTGTTCGACGTGTGTTGCACGTTTTGAAACTGAAAAGCTTGCAAATATCTACATAGATGTCGGTGCACGTACTTCAGTTGTAATGCGCAAAAGTCGCGTAATTTTAATTGAAATGTTGTGCAATGCAAAGAATCTGTTTAAAAATGTTGAATATCATTGTAAAAGCGAAATTTAGGTGATTTGAAGTATAGCTGCAATAGTTGCTGTCGCTATTGTAAAACAAAAAAATATAAATTTAATTCGCAGCAGTGTGCATTCAACACATTTTACTAGGAATAGCGCGGTAAACATCAGCTTACATATCGCTATATGGGAATGGAACTTTACATCTGTATGAAACTCGATAATCCTTGCATAAATTTAAAGTCACACATCAAAACCGTTGGCTCCATATGAATATGTAAATTTCTGTCTAGCAACATTTGTGGATTTAGTTTTATGTTAGCTTCTTCTAATCATAACTGACAAATATTAAAAGCTTGTTTTCTGGTGTTATATGGTAATTGGTGTTAAATTTTATTTGCTATACGCTTGAATTTTTTGCTACAAGTATATTTATCTTAAAATAATCTTTACTTTAAGATGCACTGTAAAGTCGATTCCTTATGCTTTTCAATTGATATGATTTTTTGATATCATATCTTAAGTGTTTTGCTGATAATGCCTAACCAGCTTTGCGCTGCAATCAGATACTACTGTACACTTCTGCTTCTTCAGTCACCATGAACTCCCAATGGAGCATAGTGCTTCATGACAACAACATTATTCTACTTCGTTCTTGCTTCGTTCTATTGTCATCAAAATCTTTTCAGCGCATTCAGACGCATTAAAGTGTAAGCCCCCGCGTGAAACTTAGTCAACCAAATTGAACTCTTGCGCTGAACATATTTCACGCAAGGAATTCGCATCTAACTACAGTCAGCTACAATGCTACACAGTAAACAATTCGTTGGTTCAATCTATCCAATCTAATACAGTGTCTTCTTATGGCCGAATGTCTTATTCATTCCCTATCTTTAAGTTGTTAGATGCCTACTAAATTTACAGCTAGAAATGGTAATAGAACTTCGGTACCATTGAAGTTAACGTTTTTTCTTCTTTTTGTGAATAAGTATATACATAGATCGGTCCACAATTTTTAAGTTTTAGTATGAGAAGTTGTTTTTTTGTTGTTCTTAATTAAGTTAAAAAATACCAAATTTGGCATATCTTACGTCAATCCTTACAAAATATTCTATCTAGGCCTAGATCGGGATAGCATTAAGCAAACCTACCCCCATTTTTGATTTTGTATGAAAGTTTTTTGGCGTTGCTGCCCTTCCCCTGCACCCTTCCCCTTCCCCTGTCACCTTCCCCTTCCCCCTTCCCCTACCCCCTGTCCCTTCCTCCTGCCCGTTCTTCCTGCCCATTCCTTCTGCACCGTTTGTTAAAAAAAAAATGTTGCGTGTTTTTCTATAGTATTTACCTACTGGGATCGTTAATATTCTAGCAATATTATCTATATTTTTAATTTCCGATACGATCGGCGAGATATTTTTATATTTTTATAGAACGATTATATCGAATATCGATATTTTCGTCCGATGTATCGAAGTTTGCGTATAATTTCATCGCTGTTTATTTTATTGGCTTGGATTCGCGTGAAGTGCACATTAGTTAGCGTAATACAAATATTTAGAAATTAGATGAATTCTCAGTGTGCTGCAAAGTTTGCAAGAAGCTTTGAAAACAAGAGGCAGTACTTCCAATTTCCGGGACCATATAAAATAGAACCATTGTCATATTTACTAAAAGACAAAACAAAATAAAAAAGAAAAATAACCTTTTTTCTGGCTATACGGCCTTGAAAGTGTAAATCTACGGGTCAAATGGCCATACTATGGGCGTGGTTGGCGTTGTAGGCCTCCACAAAATTGAATATAAGATATCTGTGTATGGTCAAGGAAAATCTATATGTCCAAGTTTGAAGTATCTAGCTCTTTAAGTTCCTGAGATCTGTTGTCTTGTACATCCAGACGAACGGACAGACGCACTGCTAAATCGGCTCTTTCTGATGCTGATCAATAATATATATATATATATATATATATATATATATATATATATATATATATATATATATATATATATATATATATATATATATAAACTTATTACACCCTTATCTTATTGTACCCTTATTCTTTTGGGTAAATGGCATAAAAAAGCGTGGTAGTGCCTTGTTAGAATAAAGATATGTTCGGTTTTAAAATAATATGTGTAAGGGCCGTTCTCATGACTTAGAAATACATTAGAGAATACGAATTGCAAAGCTATGCTATTGGCGCAATAATAATGAGTAGTGCATGTCACGATTTCAAAATTGTTATATCCATTTCGTATCCATTTCGAGTAGCGCTGTAGTATAATACGATTTTTGTTCTGTTAACATTCAAAACAATCGGTCACTTTTTTGTCTGTTGTTTTTGATATTCGATTATTTTGGTCCTATTTATCGGTCAGCTGCAAAATGTTGAATGTAAACGCATAAAAACTATAAATTAGAAGAAAAAACTGGATGAAAGTGAGCGCCACAAGTCATGCGAATGACCCTAAGAAATGTTATCGATCCTTAGAACAAAAAAAAAAAAAAAAAATATATATATATATATGGGTTTATTTAGAACTTCATATAAAACAAAAACAAAAGAATCAGATCAGAATCAGAATCAGAAAAAAGGATCTACTCTTTCTACTCTTTATAAATTTCTATCTGATTTTCTATTGTCAAAAATATTCCATTCGTTTTCTTGGCCATAGTTTATGGTAGTGGCATGATTATCGAAAACATAACTCTAAAAAAACCAAAATTTTTTTTAGTAAGAGTAAAATATGTTGAACCTTCCATTTTTACATTCACACAACCCAAACAAATTTCATTGTCACCGCTTCGCACAAAAGTAAAACCAAAACAGCTTTACCAAAATATTCGATTTGGTTGTTATGATTGTTATACAGAAATTGATGTGTTGCTTTAAATGTTAATTAAAATTTCAAAGTGTGCATAGGTCAACATTAGCAAGGATGAAGGGTACTTCGTAGTCGCGAACCACACGACTGTTCCCTTCTTAATTGCTTTTTTTTTTGGGCTAGAACTCTTCTAACCACTAAATTTTGGTTAGATTCGCCACAAATTTTTTTCTCTCTGCACACTACGCATCGTTTTATGACATGAAGTCTTGCTTGGTTTTTTTCTTTATCTTCACTGCCTCAAATGTCTGCCAAGCCGTGTGAAATTTTTAGTTTGAGACTACACCACATTCCGGTGGCAGTCAAGCGGTAGCAGACCGCAGAACGTGTAGCACAGCAGCAGCTTCACGGGAATCCGTCGTCATCGCTGTAGCATTGCTACCTGATTTAACCATTTTGTGGCTGCTGTCAGCATTTCACTCGCTCCCCCTCTTACCTAGTATTAATGATACTGGCTACGGAAAAAATATACATATATACGGATGTAGCTATGTATATATAGAGCTTCTATATAGAGTAAATACAAAAAACATTCAGGAAGACGCAGCGCAAATCAAAAAAGAGACGAAATAAAAATGCGATAAAAACGAAAGTAAAATCACAAATAAAAATAAAATCTCAGTTTTTATGTGAAAAGCTCTATTTTTTTTTGCTTTTTTATTTACGTCCATTTGCGGTTTAGAAATTCCTGTTTCACTTTTTTCCTATGTATTCGTTAACAAAGTCATTAGTTCGAGCTTTATTAATGGCGTTGAAAGTACAATTTAAATTAATTAAATTCGTTTAAAAAAATTAAATTATAATAATACTAGTTAACAGAATTAATATAAAATTCAATGTTTGCGCAACGATTCTGACAAGTTCATTTTTTAAACGGATAATTATTATTTTTTAAACGAATAATTAGAATCAACAACGTTGTTTCAAATAGAAGTTTTATTTAAACGAAAATAAGTATGGGGTCTTCTCCCACGTCAAAACTTGAACTATAATATTTTGCTTACAGAAATGGTGCAGTATGTATATTGCATGTCCCGGTAAGAGCAAAGTAGTTGTAATTGTAACTGTTTAATTATATTAAATAAAAAAACCTCTAGACGAGTTAAAAATCAAGTGACGAAAGCATACTTGGAACACACAAAACTACTGATATACATTTTGTGACAATCTATTTATATATTTTATTTGTATGGTTGGAATCGATTGTAATATGTAATTAAGCGTTCGTTGCGCAATCTCGCGAAGTTGTACCACCTCAAATATGAGCACGATTTTTGGTTTAATTTATCGGCAAAATCGCAAAATGTACTTTTCAAAATTTATTTTGACTTATATTATTTTAAGTAGGTATTGAACAGCACCAAGCTAGAATTCATTTGAAGGTACTCAAAAGAACTCTCCAACGAGCTATTACACGAGCTAAAGCCGTTTGACCACACAAGCCAATTGAAGTTAAAGATTTTTTTGAGCTTTTCCCGCTAAAATCCGCCATTTTGAAAAAAGTTCTAGAACAAAAGTTTCTTAGTTTTTTGTGTACTAAAAATCTTGTAACAATAATATTTCGGTTTTCTAAAGGATTCAAGCAAACAAACACAAACTATTTAACCAACTCGTCAAAAATTTGTAAAATTCATAACTATTGAGTGATCGTTTTTTGCGATTTGGGCTCGTTGGACTCGTCTCGGCGTCAATAATAAATAAAAAATAAGTTTGAGGTGATAGCCCGCCGACGAGCTCCAATACCGCTAAGGGAGGGTATTTTTCAACCCACTATATTTCGGATTGGGCTGATCCGATATTATATGTTTTAACATTTTCTGAAAGTATGTTTCAAGACCTTTTTAATGGTATGTAACACGTTTTGATCGGACTTACCAGTAAAAACCTCGATATTGCGCGTATAATATAGTGCTCGTGCAGCAGCCACACTGAGATGGGCTTTCGTCACTTGCGTGCACTACCGTCCACAGTTATAAGAGTTTATACCCTACCCTGAAGCGCCACGGGCATACTAAGAAAATATAAAACAATATAAAACAATATAAAACAACGGCCGTGATTACCCAACAGCTGGTACCACAAAAAAAAAAGGAATAAAGAACGATTACTCAGCTGGAACCAAAGCTGTTGTACCATTATCACGAAATTATAAATCGTTTAGCAACAATATAGTTTAATCGAAAGAAAAAAAAATGTTGTACGGGGCTACCCCAAATAGTGGGACGAGGCACAGCCATGTTTGTTTCAAAAGAAACTGAACTTTTTAAAAATGGATGTTTCTGGTAGCGCCACCTATTGGTAGGTACATGCGTTGGAAAGGTGCATCCTTCACCGTGCTCGCCTGATTTGGCTCCGTGTGACTTTTATCTATTAGGAAAACTTAATTTTCCGATGAAAGGACACCGCTATGAGAACATTGAAGCCATCCAAAAGGCGTCAACCGGCATTCTCAAGGACATTCCGAAAATTGACCTAAAACACTCTATCGAATTGCTTATTGACCGTGCAAAACGCTGTATCGAAACACAAGGAAACTATTTTAAATACAAAAAAATCTCTTTTGCAATATATTAAATTTTTGTTGATTTTTTTCGAGCAGTCCTGTTTTTTTTCCGACACACCTGATATATATACTAGCTGGTACCCGTTGCGTTTCTGCCTCTTCACCTGCCACTCCTTCCCCTGGCACTCCTTCCCACTGTCCATCCTTCGCCATGCCCCCTTACCTTGCCACCCATTCTCCTACCCATCTTACCCTGCCCCCTTTCATCCCTTCGCCCACCACTCTCCACCCATTCCCCTGCCTTTCCCCTACCACCCTTCTCCCTGCCTCCTTCGATTCCATTAACATGTATACAACATTTCATCCCTCTATCTTAAATGGTTCCCTGCGCAACCTCTACCCATCCTTCCCAACACCCCCTTGCCCTACCTCTCATTCCCCTACCCTGCTTCACCCTACCTCCATTCCCTACCACCCCTTCCCCTTCTCCTATTTATCTGCCCCTCTTCCTTGCCCGTACAGAAGATTTTTGTATATAAAGATATATATTGCACATCTATGGACTATCATAGCAATCTGGCACGTAAATACAGGTCCGTATAATAAATATATGTAATTTGTTCTAGACCCTTGTAAAAATTGTTACACATTTCATACGGTTCCATGTGAGTTTCCATACTGTTGAGCAAATCAAAACTAATTTTGATGTTACAGCCGTTTTTGTGCCTATCTGTCTCGTATTTGAATAAAACACTATGGGGAAAATGGATGTTTTTTGTGGAATAAAATATTTTAAAAGAATTTAAAATAACGAAATTTTACTATTGAAACATCAAAATCAAAGGAACATAATGTGCGCTTATTGGACCTAGACCCAAAAACCTCGCTCAAAGTGTCAATTTTCCCCATAGTGCAATTTTATCAAAATTAGGTGCATAAAAAAAAATTGAAATTTCAAAGCGCCAATTCGGATTTCTCCATGAATAAAATTAAAAATTAAGTAGATAAGGACGGCTTCAGAACGCAGTCTCGGAAGGATCTCTATAAAAAGAAAGAAAAATGCACATGATACTCAATTTTTTAAGCAAACAAAAAAATGGTCGTATATGATTGTTAAGATTTTGTAGAGCTTCAATTGCAGAGAACATGTCAGCCTCAGTATTTCGTTGATGCATCCATTTTTGTTGCCAATGCGACCTAAATTTCCCATATTTGACTGTGCTCAACTTTTACTTGTAAGGATATTTGAAGAGCAAGGTTTATGCCAACAAACCTAATTTTGTCGCTTAAATTTTGGTCAGCATATGTTAGGAAATTGTAGAATATTCACTAGAAACTCTGAAAAGTGTGCGGCTGTAGCAGGTGTTCATTTTCAAAAGGTGACTTAACAAATTGAAAAGGTCCAAATCATTCAAATTATAAAAAAAACACCCTATACATTTCTACATCAATAAATACAATGTATAATGAGCCGGTGAGTGTCATATTTTTAAGGTAAAAACGGTGGGTGATTCTGAAGAAAGGAAGCACCCAACCGACTTAAGCAGCACAATTGTTTCATGACTGTCGTCATCTTCTTTGGAAGCATTAGCGTCATCTAGAATGTCAACGTTTAGCGAAAGTTATTAAAATGTAATGGTAATTCAAACGAAAGGAAACAAACTTCATGGAGAGAGATAAAGAGCGAGAACAAATGATTCATTAAATTAATTTTCATATTTTTTCGTTCCATTTTTTGTTTGTTTATTTTATTCATCCCATTTGACATAATTTTTATAATCAAAGGAATTTTCTTTTTATCAGTTTATTATTGAATTGGCTCCCATTTTGCTAATAGTGAATGACAGACTTATTGTCCCGAATAGAATAAATGAAGCAGAGATGTTGCGATGCGCTGTCTACAGGCAAATGATAATATTTTGTTACACAAAAGAAATTACTCCTGATTGATGATTTTTTCACAAATTGTTGCGCTGCATTAAATATTTCTTTTATGGTAATAAGTAGCATTGGCGTTTTATTCTAAAGGGTCTCTAGCAAAAGATGCGTAAGCTGGGTAGGAAAAAAAAACTGACAAAAATATTTTATTTTTATACTATTCACATAGTGTTTTAATAGTAAAGGGTGTCTCAGCATTTACGCCGGAATTGATTTTTAAATAAAAAACTGATGTTTTTTGAAAATTTGTGAAACATAAAGTAGACATCATGAGGTTATGTATGGAATAACATATCGGGTAAATGGCCACCTCGGCTTTGCTGGCATATACGCGCTCTTTTCGTGAAATTTTTCATAACCGTTTTGCATAAATGTTGCGGTATTTCATTGAATGTGTAATTTCTTCTTTCAATGCTTCTAGAACACCATTCACGCTTTGTGTTTGACATGCCTCATTTTCGAAGAATAAAATAATTTTTAACAAAAAACTTCAAACAGGAAACTAAAAAGCAAAAAAAATAAAAAAAAATCATGGTACCACCCATGTTATATCTCCTTTCCAACAAAAATAATCATCAAAATCGGTTCATAAACGACGAAGTTATCCGCAAACACACATAACAAAAAAATTATTATTATTCCATAAAATTATTATTATTCCATACATAACCTCATGATGTCTACTCTATGTTTCAATAAAAGTTACAAAAATTAAAAAAAAAATAAAAGTTTTTTATTTAAAAATCAAATCCGGCGCAAATCCTGAGACAGCCTATATTATAAGTTTGTCTGAAAGTTTATAATGCATTAAAGTAGGCTTCGTAGACCCCATAAAGTATATATATTCCTGATCAGCTCGACGAGACGAGTCGATTTAGGCATGGCCGTCTGTCTGTTCGTCTGACTCTCCGTTTGTATGTTGTTGCACACTTTTTGGTTACCAATTTCTTTTCTTCTTCTTTTTAAATGAGTTTAAATGAGTAGCCACCGTACAAACTATAATCCCACTTTTGTCTTTTTGTATTAACATTTTTTTATTGCTGTCAATATCACTTTAAAAATTGACATGGTGGCTTCTTCACAATATATCAATGGGTGTGATCGCACTACTTTTTAAGGTAGCCCAAATGCAAACCACCCACATTTTTTTATAGAAAAGGTTTTTGTTGGCTTCTTATGGACGGGTGGTTAACATAAATATAAACAGGCGTCCGCTCTTAGTGGTAGCCTCCTTAGAAACTTACCGCACAATCTTTAATTTTCATTACATTTTATCTTTTCTACATAATAATCATTAACGCCTGCAGTGGTAAAAGAACAAATTCAGTTATCGATTTTTTCCAAATATTTGTTATAATAAGCATATTTTGTTAGTTTGCAGAAAGCGAAATTTGGAGGCACATATGTACGCAGATCAAGTTTAGCAAACATTTTGGATGCCACGCTCTCAATACAGCAATATAATTAAAATTAATGGTTTTCAAGGTAAACCAGCGGAAAATTTTATTACACGAAAAAAATATGGCATGTACAGGGTATTATGTAGACGATGGCTTTTTTTTGTTTTAATTTTAACTATAGTTTTCCCAGTGGTCGAAGTTGGACGTTCTGTCTCTAAAGTAACCAATAATAAAGGCTTTCGCCTCGAAATCAACGCTATCCAGCCATTTCCTCTTGGCAATGTTACATTATTAAATTATTTGACCGTTAAAGTGCATAGAAAGATGTAAATAAGAAAATTTATAAATCAAATACCTGTTTTTCATTGTGTGTATACAGCGCACAGTGGGAGAAACGGCTGATTTAGCAGCGATTAATTTAAATTTAAAGTTAAATCTTGGCACCAATATCGTTTCGTAATATAATATATAATATATCCGATAGGCCAAAAACACTTTTCGTTTCGATTTTCTCTCAATATTCGCACAGCTGTAAAGCTTCAAACACAACAGCTGCTGCCAACCACTTTCCCGCCAATTTTGACCACGTGCTGTAATTTGCATACAATTTGGTTTTACTACATTGCAATTCAACTTTTTGCTATTACTTATATAAAGAAAAAGGTATGTAACTAATAACAAAATAAGTGTTTGTGACCTGTGATTGTGTTTCGTCCCAAAAGCAACAAGGAATGGTTAGATGATGAGCTTATATTGGTGGACCTAATCTCAAATGCTGGACGACCCGAACTTAATTTTACAGATAGTCAGGAAAAAAAAGAAGTTTCTGACATCGTTAAAGAAATTTGGTGCCAGTACTAGTTTGTGCAATTCTGGCAAGCGAAGTGCATCTAAGATGATATCTTTATTAAACTCCAATGAAAGTTTGCCCAAAAAAATGAAATCAGTTATTCAATCCGATGATAACCAACCCATTAAATACACAGCAGAGGAAGCCTTAGCCTTATATATTGATGGTGGTTACACAAAGAAGGCTTATATGGACTTGCAGAGTGGTACCAAAAAGCGGAATGCAAATATATTTCCGACGTATGATGTTCTGCGGTCTGCAAAAAAAAAAAATCATTCATTCGAGGTACCTTTACAAAGCTTGATTGATCACACAGTGGCCAGAATATATAGTGCGCATTCTAAAGATTTTCCAACTACAGAGAATAACATTAGTCTAAAGATACCTTCTATATATAATTCAAATGGGGTTGTGATGGGAGTACTGGCCACGCAACTTATCGTCAAAATTTTAATGATTGGTTTAATTTAAATGCTTGTATGATCGATCAACATATGTTTTCGGTGTGCTTAATACCATTACAAATAGTTCGCGGATCAACAATACAATTTTAAAAGTCAAATAGCCGAAATACAGCCAACGAGACTGGAAAAAAATGAAGTACATTATCAGTTTCAGATGACCATTATAGATGGAAAAGTATTCAGTGTTCTGGCGGAATCATCTTCCCTAGTATGTGGAATATGTGGTACAAAACAAAAAAAAATTAATGAAAACCTGTATGAATATGGCTTATCAAGTCTACAAGCTTGGATTCGTGTCCTTGATTGCATTCTGCATATTAGCCATAGAATTATAATTAAAAATTGGCAAGTTCGCAGTGCGGATAAAGCTGCTGTAGATTTTAGACGCCAGGAAATGCATGAGAATTTGCGGAAGGAAATGGGCATATTGGTTGATATTCCCAAGTCTGGCTTAGGCAATACTAATAACGACAACACAGCGAGAACATTTTTTCAACAACCAAAATCGGCTGCCAAAATAACTTTGTTAAGCTTTGTATTAATTTATTTAGCGTAATTTTACGAACACTAGCATGTGGATATCAAATTGATACAAACAGCAACAATATTTGTAGACTTGTATCCATGGTGCAGCGGTGCTAAACCAAAACAATACACTTTCAACTGTTGCTCGTTCCTATGCCACTTTGACTTTTTTGTTGTTATTTTTTTTGTTAGCAAATTGAGAGAGCTGAGTGAGAGAGAGAAAGAGAGAGAGTGAATTTTGTGTGAAAGAGTCATTGGGTTGGCCGATGGCGTAAGCTTGTTTTTATCTACCTAAAAAAAACCTAATTTAAAAAAAAATTATATTCGCCCGTACTCTTCTTCCCAAAAAAAAAAAAAAATCAAAAATCTAGCGCATATGTTGTGCTTAAGATGGTTAAAAAGGGTGTGAATGATTTACCCTTGCCTATTTATATATATATATATTTAGTTGGTTATTTGATTATTATTTTAACTATATAAAAATAATACTACGGTAAACTTAAAATGCTTCATCAGAATTCTCGTATCATTCTATTTTCGAATCGATTCAAAATAGAATATCATCATACATCAAATAGATTTGAAGACATGAATGAATAAGTTATTCGCTCAACAAATTGAGAACAATGGTTGGATTCGTCGAAAGGTGCCATTGAAGAAAGTTTATTCTAAAATAGTTTATTCAAAAATAGACTTACAATTATATCTCAAACCATATCTTATCTGCCCGAAATGATGCATACAAACAATAATTTTACAATGACTTTTGTTGTTAAAATGTCAGAATCCCAATGCGAAAAGAAACAATAACAGCAATGTTTCACTCCCAAAAATTGTGTTTGCAATTGGCTCATACTCGTACAATCGGTGACTGAATAGAGACTCGTAGTGAAGACCGAAACACAGTGTCTCAGAGTCTCGGGCTTGTGCGAGTGTTACAGGGTGCTAATCGGGATCAGCACCAATGATTGCTGTCCTGAGTGTCGCCAATCGTCCCACTCCCGTCCGACGCAATTAAGTCCTGTGGATCCATGGATACGTCCAATTGAGGTAGTCTCGATCCTGAGACTTGACACCTAGGGTTACATTTCGGTTTATCTTTCTCTTACATTACTAATTACTTTGCACAATAATTTCAACTAAATCTAACCTTTATCATGTCAACACTCTTTCTCGAGAACATTTGTACTAACATAAAAAGAAAAATCTTTCACATTTTCGAAAATAAATTTTAGTAACGGCACCATGCACACACGGTATATTTTTGAGTGCTTGTGAAGATTATTAAAGCTTCGGTTTAATCAAATTTAAAGAATTCTCTTGTTTTTTTTTTATATTTATTTTGTTTGTTTTTTTTTTTTCACTGATTTATTAAACTGCTCTCGTTTAGTTCATGAAAAAGCTTTTAAAATTTAATGAAATTAAATTTGAATGTTCTGTATTTATCTTTATTAACACAGTTTTAAATTATATTTTTATTTTTTCAGTGATTGCTGCTCAAATTGAATTAATTTGAGCGCTGCTGTTTTATAAAATCATCACAGAACATTTCGTTGCAAGAAATGCAAACGTAAAAGTTAACAAATCAAAATTGAAATTGGAGAAAAACTGAAAATCAAATTGTTAAAACTAAATAAAAAGAAGGAAAAATGTTTTTGGCCATAAATCAAAATGTGCACAATACGAAAAAGCGAAAAAAAGATAAAGATAAAGAAAAAGAAAAAGCAGACACTAACATAATAACGCTAAAAGGCGTAACGGAAACGGAAATGGAGTCGGCGACGACTGTGCCAAGCTCAGCGCCAATGTCAGATGCAACAATGGCGGCAACAGCAATGGCGTCCACTCCGACTGACGCGAATTTAGTTGCAACGAATTCAACTGTGAATCTTTTAGATAACATGCTGCTTGAATTTGCAACGGCTACGTCGACGCCGTCGACGACATTGACGATGGCGGGTGCAGCAACAAAATGCAAAAAATGCCAACACATAATACATATAAAACAGCATGTCGACGACGATGGCGAACAACATCACATACATCAGCAGCAGTGGCGGACGGAGACGAGTCGTGTGCCCTGTCTGTGCGCGTGTGATTGTGAACAAAAAAGTTTTTTCAATGCTGCCGTCGATGCATCTAAAACTACTCCCACACAGAAACATACCGCCAACGCCGTCGCGACCAAAACATCATTGCGTACGGTTTATGCCTGCCTAGGGACGCTGGCACTGGCTTTGGCTACTCTATCGGTTCTATTCTACTCGCATGTCAGTTCAACTTTGACAACGCACACAATACCGATGCCCCTGTCCACTTTTGCTTCCACGGCGTCTCTAACGAATTTCGCATTTCGGGAACAATTTCGACGTGAATTGGTCGCATCGGAGCATGTGTTGCGTACAATTGTGGCGCAAATGTTGCAACAGGAAAGGGAATATCAGCAGCGACATTTGAATCGATACGGCACTGTCGACGAGCGTTACACAACACACCCGAATGTGCCTCCAGAGAGGTAAGTGAAACTATTGCTAGCAAATGAAACCAGCAAATGAAACTATGTTCCAGCAATCGATGCCATTTGAAATTGAGTTTCCCCCCTTTTTTTAAACCATTCACTCATAGTAGTGTGAATGGGAATTATCAGTTTGTCTGAAAGTTTGCAACGCATTAAACAAATGCATTAAAGAAACGCATTAGAGAAAGAATGATATATATATATATATATATATATATATATATATATATATATATATATATATATATATATATATATATATATATATATATATATATATATATATATATATATATATATATATATATATATATATATATATATATATATATATATGAAATTTTGCACTTGTATTAAGCACCGATGACAATACAATAATTTCACAATTTTGACCTAATATCCTGATTTTTGATTTTTAATATCCTGACCTAATATGTGATTTGTTTGTGGATCATGTCCTGTTCCGTTTCGAGTCACCAACTTAATACATATGTTGATGAAAACGGTGTATGTTATTTTTAAAAAAATTGTAGTTTAAAAAAACTAAAACAACACATTTTAATAGTAATGTGAACTAAAAAGTAACAAATAAATTTGAATAAGTTTAAAATGAGAATTAAGTGATTGACAGAAAATTAACTTTAACATAAAAAAATCGTGGGGTGCTTGATATTAATTGTTATAATTATTTCATTGGTAGCTATTTGTAAATATAAACTTTTTATAATAATATATTATAGAGCACCCCACGCTTTTTTATGTTAATTTTTTTTTAAGTTAATTTTCTGTCAATCATTCAAATTTATTTTTTACTTTTTAGTTCACATTACTATTAAAGCGTGTTTTTTTAAACAATAATTATTTTTTTAGTAAAATGTTTTAAATATCTGTCTGAATTTCGGTAGTTAAGTTTCTTTTTGGGGTAGCCCCCATACAAAGCCATTGCCAAGTTTTATTAGCTTAACATTCGGTATGGTGGTTTTTTATGAACATACATATGGAAATAGGCGTGTCCCGCCCACTTTTTGATGTAGGCCCCATACAAACCCACCGGCCACCTTTGTGCATTTGTATGAAAAACTTCTTTAGTTAAGTCAATATATGCTTTCGCACGCATTTACTAATGGGCGTCTCCAGCCCACTTTTTTCGGGTAGCCCTTATACAAACTCACTTCCCACGTTTATGTTTTCAAAACGATTTAAAATTTAGTGACAATGGTATTAGAGCTTCGGTTCAACCGAAGTTAATGTTTTTTCTTGTTCTTTTTTGGGTTTGTTGTTTAAATTAGAAATCGATTCGAACAAAACATAGGTACGTAACGTTTTCGTATATTGCTTTTAAACCAATTTAAATATTTAAGTTACCCCATTTTCGATTCAAATAGTTAAACACGAATATTTGCTGCATTTAGTATAAAATTAATTGAACTATTTTTATTGATTTTCAAATTTAATTAGAGTGCATTTTGTGTTCAAGTTGCAAACAATGCTTCAAAACTTTTTCACCTACTTCTATTTTTGCGCTTCATCAAGTTTCATTCAAATGGCACTCAAACTTCAAATTGGTTGAATTATTTATGCTTATAATATACCTACATATTTTCCAATGTTATTTCATTCCGCAAAAGGGCCTCTGCTCATTATTTGTTTTAGCAAATGCTTTGACTTTGTATTTTAAGCTCTTTTTTGTAATTGGCTTAAAATTTAATTTGTGTGCACACAAAATTTATATATAATTACCCAAGGTCACAAAAATATAATTTAAAATAGATTTTGGGAATGTATTGCAAATCACGAAGTAATTGGTGCTATATCAATTTGAGAAACAATATATCAATCTAGAATGACGTTGCACCAATAAATTTGCATATATAGTACATTACATAGGTCTATAAATAAAATTTACATTATTATTATTGTTATGGTTACTTTTCGCATTGAGAAAAAAATTGTATTTCCTTTTGCTCTTTAATATGTAATTGTTGAGTGTTCGTGAATGTGCCGTGCACTGCGGAAGAATTCACTCCAGATCCCAAATGGTATTACTACGCCATTGTTGACAATTCCATTTGTTCTGGCCATGTCCCTCTGTCTGACTATGTGTCTTTCTGTCTGTGTGTTTCTATGCCTCAATCTTCAAACAAGATGCTGCATATTAATGAGTTAATCGTAATATGATCATTAGAAAATATTGCTCTCATATAAAAACACTTTTCAATTTAAATCATTACATTGATATACTCTTGGTATCAGAAACTCATTTTACCAACAGGACACACTTTAAAATGCATGGATATGATCTAATAGTTGCAAATCATCCAGATAATAGAGCTCATGGCGGCTCTGCAATATTAATTAAAAGAAGGCTTAAATATAATATCATGGAAATAGTTAAAGAAAATGCTATACAAGCTGCTTGCATTAATGTTGAATGCATGTCATTTGATATTACAGTTTGTGCAGTGTATTTTCCACCACGACTTTGTTTTAAAGAACAAGATTACTGTAACTTTACAAAAAACTTGGTTGTAAATTTATTGTTGGTGGAGATTATAATGCCAAACACCCTTGGTGGGGATCAAGGTTAGCAAATCCCAAAGGAAAGGAGCTATATAAATGCATAAATACCAAAAAATTTTCAACACTGTCTACGGGAAAACCAACGTATTGGCCATCAGACCCCCGCAAAATACCGGATCTTTTGGATTTTGCAGTTTATTTTGGAATACCACGGCATCATCTGGAAATTTCGGACAACTATGACCTAAGTTCAGACCATTCGCCAATTATAATTACATATGACACTGCTCTTCCAGCACTATCAAATAAATATAAAATTGTCACATCTAGGACAGATATTTTAGCATTTCAAGATTGGATAGATGCGAAACTAAATACTAATATATCTCTCAAAACTGGCTTAGAAGTGGATACGGCTGTGGAATCATTTACAAACATTATACATGAAGCAGGTCTGTTGTGTACTGCACCAGCCAAAAGTTCTATAGCGAATACTGTTTTTATATCAGCTGAGCTTAGGAATAATAAGCGAAAGCTCCGGAAAAATTGGCAAACCAGTAGATGTCCAGCAGATAAAACTAGGTACAATACAGCATCATTCCAACTTAAAAAACGCTTGCACGAAGTAAGATATGAAGCAACTGCAGAGTTTTTCAAAGGTCTGGATCCTAACACGAAAGACTATGAATACAGCCTTTGGAGAGCTACCAAATATTTAAAACGACCTGCAAAACGAAATGTTGCTATACGTAATCATAATGGAGAATGGTGTAGAACCGCCAAAACTAAGGTTGAGGCATTTGCACAACATTTACACTCAACATTTCAACCAATTTCAAATCTTGCGCCTGAAGATACTGAAATAATAGAGTTTCTGGATGTACTTTGTCAAATGTGCATGCCAATTCGTAGAATTATTGTGTCTGAAATCAAAGACGAATTCAGAAAACTGATTCAAAAAAGGTCACCAGGCTATGATAAAATAGACGGAAGAGTTACGAAAATGCTCTCTCAAAAGTGTATTAATTTTTTAGCACTAATTTACAATGCGATTTTGAGGCTGGATCACTTTCCTACACAATGGAATGATAATGAGGTGATAATGATTCCAAACCCAAACAAGCCTGAAAATATTCTCTCGTCCTACCGTCCTATTAGCTTGCTGGTGACATTCACCAAAGTATTCGAAAGAATATTTATGAGTAGATATAATACCGGAACATCAGTTTGGGTTTAGGAGAGGTCATGGGACTCCAGAGCAATGTCATCGTATAGTGGATATAATTACAAGTGGATTCGAGAAGAAACTGTATTCTGCGGCAGTATTTCTTAATATACAACAAGCATTTGACCGAGTGTGGCATCCAGGCATGTTATATAAAATGAAAAAACAGCTAAATTTTTCCTCTTATTGAAATCGTATCTAAGCAATCGACACTTTTATGTTCAAATGGAAGGAAAAACATCGAAACTATATAGTATCCATGCTGGTGTTCCACAGGGCAGTGTTCTGGGACCTGTCCTTTACACAATGTTCACTGCCGATCTTCCTGTTGTCAGTGATGTTCAAGTAGCCACTTATGCTGATGATACAGCTATAATTACATCTATCGGAAAGAAACTCAACATAAAAACAAAAAAAATGTATTGGCTGCTGTGCTAGAAAATCGCAGCTTAGTTTGGAGAACAAAGTTCGGCTTTACAAGGCTATTTTAAAACCTGTGTGGACATATGCTATCCAATTATGGGGAACTGCAAGCCAATCAAATATTGAAATTCAAATATTGAATATTCAATACATTAAAGATGAAATAAGTAGAATAAGCACAAGATATGTTGAGAGACTACATGATCATTTAAATGTTTTGGCAATAGGCCTACTAGATAATAGCGATACAACTCGAAGACTTAAAAGAAATCATGTGTTAGATTTACCTTTTAGAGATTAAATTTTGTATATATTGTAAATAAACTCTTAATTATAGAATTTTGAATATAATAGCTGTTCTCACTGGAGTACAGCTATTTCTGTAAATTAATAATAATAAAAAAAAAAAAAATAAAATAATAAATAATAAATAATAATAATAATTAATAATTTATGCATTTATTTTTACAATAATAACACAGCCGCACAAAAAAAAAAAAATAAATAAATCCAGCCTTTGGGTTCTTAAAAAGTCTTCACAGTCAAAAAAAAAAAAATAAAATAAAAAGAATACAGGCCTGGGAGTCAGCCTGAAATGATGGGGTTAACATCGGTAAACATAGATATGTAACAAGTAAGAATAGACCTTGGATTCAGTATCAGCGATAGAGAGATAGAGATGAGCTAGTCAGTGATTTTTGAGTAGCAGTGATTATCGTGACTGCTACTTTCAAATCACCGTGATTTTAGACTGCTACTGCATTCTCTGTAAAAATGAAAACAACAAAAAAAAATGTTATTTATTTATTAAACAAACTCGTCAAATTTTACTTTAATATAACTTTATGTTTCAAAATGATTATACTACTAAAGGTGTATATAAATGACATTTTCTGGAGAGGATTCGCCTAAAATGGTACAAAAACCATTCCAAAGTGTTGGAAATAGTTGTAATCATTTGGCTTTTGCGAATTGAGGCGGGAACATGGTATTTTAGGTAGTCACTTGATTTGTATATATTCCAGGTGATATATCTTCACTACAATTCTTTGTGACTAATTCTATACTGCAGAAAACCGCCATCAGTTTTTAGAATATCTCTTTTTTGTTGCCATTTTCTGGAGGGGAGTGGCTTGAAATGCTCTCAAGCATTGGTCTCCCGTACCAGAAGAAGTATTCTTGGGAATTGAGGCGGGAAGATGGTATTTCAGGAAGTCATCTGTTTTGGATTTATTTCAGTGTCAACTATTGCTGATTTCATTTCCGATTCAAAAAATTGACTGGATCCCTTATTTTTTCACATAGTCTTTTCCAAAGATTGATCAAGTGCCATATATTCACTACAACTTATAAGAACTAAGGCAATACTACGTTGAACCACAATTGTATGCTAAAAGAATTCTGTTTTCATGTTATTTTTATTTAATTTTCCACTCCAGTGAGATAAACCAGATGCTAGTAGAGATAAAAGCCAACCAGCCATAAAGGTTGAATTCAAAACAAGTGCCTTAATAGCTTTATAAAATGTGCCTGTATATATCAGTTGAGTGATAGTTAGTGATTCAATCACGACGACTGAAAATCACGAATATCAGTTGCAGTTGATATTGTAATTCAGGGCGTATCAGTAATACATGCATAAACTTGATGCGCTGATACATTTTGTGATGCTAACACTATATGCATGATAAATTACTCGTATGCCGTGAATCCCAGTGGCACTAGTACGAATTTTTGGGCAGTCTTCCGCAGAGTGTTTCTGCGAAGTTTTGTTACAATCGGTAGTTATGCTCGATCGGTACTTATGATATGCGCATTTTTACATACTTTTTATTTGAAATTATTTCAAATACTAATTTAAACCTTGACTTGCTTCAATCATAAATTTTACTTTCGAAGTTTAGTAGATAAATTTAAAAATTCCGAATAAAAACCACAATATTGCGATATAACGAGCGAAGTATCCAAGTATCCCCTTGAAAAAAAGCGATTTGGATGAAAATCCGTGAGCTATTGCAATCAAACGCTAACCGAAACCTTGCAACAACGCAAAGATCGTGTGGCATCAAATCGAGCACGTAATCAGGAAACAAGAGCGGATGAAACGCCAGATGAACATTAATCACGCATTCAACAAGTAGGAATAATATCATCTACTTCCAGAGCAGCTGAAACGCCCGGCCAGCATGCAACGCGAGCGGCTGAAACACCCTACCAACGTGAAAGATCGAAAGAGCGTTTCCGATCATCAATGTTATGATAACTTTTCATGAATTTCTATCTATATTTCATGATCTCTAGTCGTTGCTATATTGTAATATTTACGTTATGATATGAAATATCAGTTGTTAGCGTTAAATTTGAATTTAAAGAAAGTTTCCTTCGTTCTTAGTTGCTAAGTGCGACGACATCGAAACAGCTATTTGATTTTCAAAAAAAAAAAAAATATCGTAATCAAAAATTTACTCCAGCGTTTTTCGGACAAAACTATCGCTAACGGCAATTGCTAACGAATCTTTTTCGATTAGTATTTTCCACGCCTAGTCGTGCTGTTTGTGGCAGTCAAGCTTTTGTTCTCGATAGTTCCATAAAGATATCTATAATGATATATTTTTGGATAGTATTTTGTGTGTCATTCCCATTTTGTTCTGGGCATACAATTTGGTTATCTTTTTCTCTATGTAGTAAACATATTATTTAATTTCATACTTTACAATCTAAATTTGCTTTGTATAGAATAAATAATATTCAATATAAATAGTGTTAAATATAGATCCATTATTTTGTTAGTGGATTAGTTTTTGATTTTACAAACAGCAAATAATTTAGGAACTTTATGCGAATTACATTCATTCGAAAACTATTCGAAAAAATGTTGCTTTAACGAAAGTTCGTTTCTGCATCGGCTGGGCTGTATTGGGAGTACAAATTAGTTCGATCCGTTTGTTTGTGGTCAAAAATGCATTTATTTCAGAACAGATCGAAAGTTGTTACGACTTTTCCTCATCTTTCTGGCAGAATACAGATTCCACGACGGAAGAACGTCTGGTTTTTAGAAAGAATTCAAGAAACACATTATTTTTGGTTTCCTCGTAATTATGAGAGTGCTGAACAGAAGGACCAAAGTTAATCGATCGGAACAAGTGGTCAGCGAAAGAAGCATTGTCTGGTGAATACAACCGAGAATATTCGTGCTAAAAAATCGTATCTCTGCTCGAATTGCGGTCGTTTTTTTTTTTTTTTCAATACTCAGCTCAAACGCATCAATTTTTGTTGATAGAGGTTGATAGATTAGCTTATAGTGGACTACACCCAGTTGATCCCACCAAATATAGAGCATAAACGCAAGTGCAAAAACGGTGTCAGACGTCTCTTGGATTGAGTTCATACGGAAACCAATTTCCTTGATTGACCATGATACTCGTGGCATTGAGACAGTTTGAAATCGCGTGTTGAGTCACTCGTAAGGTTTTAGCAAACTCCTCTTGAGTTTGGCATGAATCTTGGTCCAATAACGCCTCAAACTCAGCGTTTTCAAACTGGCCTCCCTTAGCGTTTTTTGTTACTGGTATTAAAATCATCACTTGTAAAATGCCGAATCACTACTCACATATTTTTATTGATGGAGCATGTTTCACACAGCAATCGATGTCCGTCAGCTGTACTTTTCTTCAAATTAAAGCATAAAAGCAGCGATTTCCAAAAATTGTGTTTTGTTGGCACAAAGTTTCACATGGTTAGAGCACAAAGAAAGTTTCTTTACACTTCAGCGAAATGACACATGCTGATTTTTCGAGGGAAATTATGACGCCTTAACATGAATATAGTTACAAGATGATCCAATGGGATTTAATAGTAGTTACGTCATCTTTTGTAAATCCCACAAAACTTATTAGTACACACAATAATTTTGCTGATATTTGTTGCCATCTCGCTTCACATATCTTGTTGAGATGGCATATTTCAGCTCATCTCTTAATGTAAATAGTATCCCATAAACAGGGATTTGTAGATATTGTGAAATTAGTTATTTAACGAAATGTGTTGAGAGATAAAATATTTTCATATTACTTAAAATAAGCTTTAAAATTAGTTACGTGTTAAACTAGATATCGGAGATCTTATCCAAGTATGTTTAGGTATATCGTTTTAATTGAATTAAAATGTATTTACATTGTCATATTCGTCTATTCCTCTGTTATCATAACTTTTATATGAAAAAAAAAAAAATAAACGTTTAAAGACTTAAGCAAAATGTATTGTATCTCGTATTCGATACAATCAAAAGCATAAATTTACAAAGTAATGAATCTTGAAAGCAACTTAATTGTCTTAAAGGCGAATGATGGACAAAGTCTGAAACAAATGTAGTGAATGCATACAAGGCCTCATAATAAATGAACTAAAATAATAGAGCAAAGTGAAATTGTTGACATTTCATGATACAAGAGTGTAAATGCTCGAAATTTAATGACATCACACAAATTTTGGGCGAGAACAATGAGCATTGATTATAATATCAGTAAGACAATGGCGACTTCTGCTGCTGCCGATGTCATTAAGAACTGTGATTGGTCTTAAGACGTCATCAACGATTTTAATAATGTTGATAAGAGGCGTTTGCAGTATTAAACTCGTACTATTAAAACAAATTGAAGTATATACGAGAAGGCCAACAAGAGTTTGGCAAGTTGGTTTGATTTGATAAGTACCTCAAAATTTCAAAAAATAATAACTAATAATAAAACTTTCATGAATATCGGTAAAAATGGAGATAAGAAGATGTAAATGTATTGAAGTATTGCTACTCCCTTCAGATTTCGCCGTCAACTGAAGCCTGTGAAAAATTTGAATGAATTTCAATATGTATATGAGGTGAGTGCGCTATTCTTAAATTCTGGTACTGATTCCACATAGTTAAATTTTGCTGTGAAGAAGAAACTTTTCCGACTATAAAATCGAATTAGAAAGTATAGGTAAAAAAAAGCAAATGAAAATTGTATTCTATTTTGTTTTACAATTTACACATGTATACTTGGTTTGGAAATGGTATTATTAGTTTGTCTTAAAGTTTAATACATTAAATGAGGCATCTTTGACGCCCTTAAGTCTACACATATTGTATGTCTAGGTATATATTCTTGAACAGATTTTTGAGACTAATTGACATAGCCATATAGTCATAAACTTTTAGTAATTGCTGGACATTTTATTTCGATTAGTTTTTTAGTTAATTTAGTCTTTTGAAAGATGATATGAATACATTTTATAACATTTATTATTTTGTTGCATCGAACATGTTTCAATTGAAAGCACTTTTTTTGTTCTTGTTTTTAAATAATAACGCTGTGCATGAATTAAGTTATTTTATATTTTAAAAACTAGGGGCCAGTAGGTAAACATAGTTCGAGGACGCTGAATTTAATGGTGTTTACTGTTTATCAAAGAACCTCCTTTCCTTTGACTCCAACTTTGATAAACAGTAAACATCACGAACGCTTAATTACATATTACAATCGATTTCAACCATACAAACGAAAAATATAAATATATCGTAACAAAATTTATATCAGTAGTTTTGTGTGTTCCAAGTATGCTTTCGTCACTTGATTTTTACCTCAAGAGTTTTTTTTATTTGATATATATTGTACATCTAAATAAATGTACTCATTATGCATTGCATATAAGTAAATGTGTTTGATTAGTTGTAATCTGATAATTATTCTCATTGTTGATACTATAGAATACACTTGATGAAAATGCTAGCTTTATTGCGGTTATTATATAAAAGCACTCAGCACTTGCAGCATGTATTAAAGTAATGCAAACCGAAATAAATTCAAAACCACAAAAGACCATAACACAACAGACCAGAAAAGCGCAGAACAAACCAAAGTGCATGAAAATACTTAAACTAAATCCGATACTCAGCATAAATAAGACTTTTATATAATTTATCAGCAACGGCAGCTCTATTCAGAATTTTGCATTGTATAGGGTGTTTTTGTTTTGTTTTGTAGAAGTGTAGAGCTATGAATTGAATTAAAATACTGAGATTACATAATTTCAAACTGAAAATTGGTTATATTAGAAAGATAATTTTATGCCATTAGTGTTTAAATATGTTTTCTGGCATGAGGGCGCGGCTAATTCGGATGTGGCGCATTCTGGAAGTACAATTTTTGACCACTTTTTATTTAGAATATACGTGCTGCGTGGTTAATCCAATTAGTCGCTTGGATGCACGATTATGTCGACCGTAAAATGGACGTAACGCACGGTAACATTCCCGAACTGAGCCCCGATTTTCGTTGCTAGCGTTGTTCTGGTTTTAGTCTATTTATGATAAAATGGCAATCCAAACTGAGCACAGATGACAATAGCCTTACCAGATCTGACAAATTTATGACAGTTTAATGGAAAAATGGAACATCTAAAAAAACACCCTGTATGTACATATGTATTTAATTTTTAGTTTATTTTTAGTTTATTCACACGCAGACAGCTTGATTATTTATTGTGCTGTTTTGTGTGTTGCATACTTTACGGGTGCTGAGCCATGAGTAAAAGTTTTCTTTCCATTCTTGATTTGCTTAAAACTTTTGCAATTTCGGTGCAGTTGAAAGCCGCATTATATAAATAGTGCTTTTATATGCTTTTGTGAAATATATAATTTATACAATAAAAAACTTAAAAAACTAAAACAATAAGAGGTGCACGACTATATTGTACACTGTATACGTTCTATTTTTTAAGTAATAATACATTTTTTATCTAGTTTACTTTGAAAAACATGAATTTGAAGGATATAGCCTTATTGCTGGCGTTGTATCAAAATTACAAAATTTTGCTTTCTATAAAATATTTCACGAAACATGCTAATAAACTTTTGAGGCAAACGTTCTTTTTATACCAACGTTTTACTGCATTACTCTTCACACTAAATATGAACAGTTTTATAATCTTATCAGAGACCTATATGTACTACCTGTATATTGTTGTTGATTTGATGTCCAATGCAAACTAGCCACTCAGTTTTCGAGATAACGATCTGAAAGGGATGGACATAAAAAGTCCCAAGAATGCTGGTCAAAAGTTCGTATATTGATATTGATGTATGGAAAGGCATCTTATCTCTTAAACGGTGGTTTGAATCAAACTGAATTTTGCCTCCGATAAGTACACTGTTAACTGTCGAACTGAACACACCCTATTCCGTACTCTCTGCACACTTTATCGGATCTGAAAGATGAAGGTCTTCCGGTGTGAGGTTCATATTCAATCAAATCCTCTTTCATCTGAAAATTAATTAAGTTTACGGAAAGCGTGGACCTGATGAAACTTTTCTAAAGTTTCCGTTGCACTATACCAAAGTCTGAAAGAAACCGTAGCACATCGTTGTTCGAAATGGATATCACTTTCAGAACATAATACAAACATTTATTTTACAAGAAAATTTGCTATGGACAACCGAATAAACGCATCATATGCTGAACTGTCACCCCTCCAATTTCCGCGTTCACAGTGTTGTGAGATTGAATACTATATATATCAATGTTTTACTGCATTTCGTGCTATGTTATGTGATTTATATTATTCTTAAATATAAAGCTTCTCATTCACAATGACAAAAAGAAGTTAAAAAGCCGCAGTTGTGAGTTCACGACTTTGAAATGAACTTCAGCCTTGCTTCTGCGGACTTTTAGATTTTATAGAAATTCAAAGTAAATTAATATGTTTATGTTTTCCTAAGAGTTGTAATGTAAGCGTAAGAAAAAAAAAACTAAAAAAAATTGCTTTATTCCATCGGTGACTGGAACAATTTTACGAGTAAAATCTTGTTGTTTGTTTTCGTACTGAGAAAACAATTTTTTTTCTCTCATAACATTGACCTTGAGCCAGCCAGAAAAAAATATAAAAGTTTTTATTATAAAAAGAAAAAATAAATAATTTTTTAAAATTAGAAAATAAAAATAAAATTTAGAAAGCTTTAACACTCCTTACACTTTATATGGAAGCTATAGCTTCTGGTGGATAAATCGCGGTCATTTTGATAAGTATTTTGTTTCTCGTTATAAATAGTTTACATCCTAACTTTCCAACCAACAGGATCGACTAGATCGACTCATCTTGTCATGCTGATCATGATTTTCTGAACAAACAAAAAGCGATAGAGGTTGCTGATAAGCTCCTCTCAGGCGTCTGACATAGCGATGGGTGATAAGTCTCTCAGAAAAATGTGATATTACCTCACAAGCCGACACTGGTTTACGACACAGTGTAATATGAAGTTATTGGAAAGAAGGGAAACATTGTGGAAGCGTTAAGTGATATAAAAAGATTTACTCGAAATATAAATTGTGTGAAACAGATTCCTTGACCAAATGATGCGGTGCTGCCATCTAAATCTAACTCGATTTGTGGTCCGGGGTCGACTCGATTTAGAGGCTATACCGTTCAGCCACTTTTAAAGTCAATACTATATGATATCCATTAACCAAGCGATCGAGATGAAGAACATATGCCAATCTTCCATAAAACGTGAGCCTAAAACTAAAAAGAATAGCGAGATGTGGAGACCGGCACTTGAGCAATCAAGATGCCGGCAGTAGCTTTTCTTTAGATATCAGAGAGAGCGACACACAGAGCTATTAGAGAAGTTATTGTATTTAATAAATAAATATAAAATATTATTGTAATATTTTCAATCTCTGATGCTTTATTTAGACAGTTACAAACATTGTAAGTAAATTACAATACTATTCACATTCTGCATGAAGAGTATGTGATAAATAAATAGACAAAATACGAAATAAAAGAATGAAGAAAATAAACTTTATATCGGCTGGTTGGCCTTGTTGATATAACACAAATAACTGTACGGTATGCGTTTTGGGCGTAGTACCCATAATATTTCATAAATTTGATCTGCCAATGTTTCAGGGAAGTCTAAAAATATAAATATGCTATCTTTAGCGCTTATAGTCTCTGAGATCTATCAGACAGACGGAAGGACATATGGATATTGCTGTATCCACTCGGCTTCCGATTCTGAATAAGGATATATGTATTACTTTATGGTTTCGGGTACAGAGTATAGGAATGTTGGTCAAAGATGATTGTGGTCTATGGTGTGGTTTTGAATATTTTAAAAAGCATCAAAGCAAAGAATGGGTACTGTTTTTTGAAATAAAATAAAATTATGACTGTTTAATATTTTTTAAAGTTTCTTGTTTTATTAAAAATGTCAGACCTTTTGATTATACATGACATTTTATTTTATTTGGCTTCCGAAAGTTTCCCGGTCTTGTCCCAACAAATATTGATCAGATGGTCCAAATTCGCGATGCTGCCGAATATATTATTAGTTGGCGTCACTTAAGCTTGGTTATTGCCCTAACTCATTACTTGTCACTGACTCCGATATACACTTTCTATAAAGGTTAGAATTTTCATCAGAGTTATACAGGGGTGCCAAAGGAATCCATTCCGATCGAATTCCACTTCAATTTCAATTCACAATGCCACAGACCTCATTTACTAGCGAAATGCAATTCACTTGTAATTAATCTAGCGAATTGACTAAATACGCCTCAAAAATATACCGACGTGCCACAGAAAACACTAGCGAAATGGCCATTCCGCTTTTGCCATTCCTCTAAAAAAAATTCCACCATGCCACAGAACTTCCAGCGTTTTGATTTTTCTAGCACATTCACAAACCATTTCGAACTTGGTACATAGGGTAGTCACCACGCAAGAATATACTAGTCTAATGTTTGTTCCGCATTATTATTGGTTTTTTTCAGTAGCATAATTGGTAATTTACCGTGATATTTAGTTAAGTGCAAATTGATTGAATTTTTGTGACTATTTTTTGCTGGTTTCCAAGCAAAACAATTTGAATTTATTGCCCGCCAAACTAACAAGTTTAACTCACAACTCTACCAGCTGTGCGCTACTTTTACGGTGGCATGTGAGTGGCAACACACAATGTAAACAAATGAATCGCGGTGAATTGCAATCAACAAGTGAAAACTAAATTGCAATTGTGAAAAATAAACAAATAATGCAAAAATTCCGCTTGTCGGACTCATTGCGCTCGAAGAGTTAAGAAAGATGCAACTCAGGAAGAAGGCGATAGACCGCGAGCGCCTCAGATACGCATCGGACCCCTTTTCGCAAGCAGACGCTAATAAATGTTTGCTGCGCTCTTCCTAATTTATAACATTACTATGGCGACATTGCCATATAACCGAACTAAAAACTAAGTTCGAAAAAAGTGGCACCAGTGAAATGCAATTCGCTTGTCTGTCGGCTGTGGCTGGCAAATTCAACTAGCGGAATCATAGTTGGTTTAGTAAAATGCTAATTTATTAATTAAAAAATATAAAATTATTAAATGTTTAGATGTAAATTAATCAGAAATTGTACCCATTTACCCTTTTTATTTACAAAATGTATTTTAGAGGCATATTTAGTCAATTCATTTACTAGCGAAATGCAATTCGCTAGTAAATGAGGTCTGTGGCATGGTGAATTGAAATTGAAGTGGAGTTCGAGCGGAATGGATTCCTGTGGCACCCCTGATATTTTGTAATTAAAAAGGCATATCGTTGCAGATAGGGGGTACAATTTCTGATTAATTTACATCTAAACAATAAATAATTTTATATGTTTTAATTAATAAATTAGCATTTTACTAAACCAACTATGATTCCGCTAGTTGAATTTTCCACGCACAAGCGAATAGCATTTCACTGTTGCCACTTTTTTTAAAAAGTTTTTCAAACTTTGTTTTTAAGTAGAGAGCATGCTGCTATTTACGTTAAAACTAAGCTAAAAATAATTAATTAATAGTTAATAATTTAATCGCAATTATTGCAACCCTTGCGACAATTTTAGTTCGGCTAGGTGGCAACTCCTCGCGACTCGTTTGTTTTCGTTTTTGTTGCTATTTAAGTACTACCGCGCACAGCTGCTAGAGTTGTCGGGCAAACTTGTTAGTATGGCGAGCAATAAATTCAAATTGTTTTGCTTGGAAACCACCAAAAAATAGTCACAAAAATTCAATCAATTTGCACTTAACTAAATATCACGGTAAATTACCAATTATGCTACTGAAAAAACTCAATAATAATGCGGAACAAACATTAGACTAGTTTATTCTTGCGTGGTGTCTACCCTATGTACCAAGTTCGAAATGGTTTGTGAAAATGCTAAAAAAAATCAAAACGCTCGAAGTTTTGTGGCATGGTGGAATTTTTTTAGCGGAATGGCCATTTCGCTAGCGATTTTTGTGGCACCCCCGATGAGTTTGTTTGTATTAAGCTTTACCTTCTTTGGATAGGTTGAATAAATAATTCGAGAACTTGTTTTCTCACATATAGAATGTTCTAATATTGTTGAAAGAAAAGAATACGAGTATAAATGCAAAATAATGACTTTTTAAACTGTTGTTATAGAATTTGTTCTTTTAATTTAAACCGCTTACAAATATTAGCTCAAAGCATATTTGCCCATATATTTTGTAATATTGGAATTTTCTATTTTCTTCTACAGTGCCACATCGACAGAATCGTCGACAACGAAGAGATCAAAAACAGATGCCGCTTCACTGTTTAGTAACAATGAAGAAAACCAAAATGAGATTGTAGGAGAAATTGTGCAAAATGAAAGAAAATTCAATGGATACAAGGACAATGCATTTGAAGCGCAAGATACAAGAAAACGTATACGCAGAGATATTTCATCTTCGCCATCATCGATGCACGGTAAGAATACATTATATAGTATAATGGAATTTAAACATACGAGTGGGAAAACGAATGTTAGACGAGTTAGGTTTAAAAATTCATATAAACATAATCTTAGCATTTGCTTAACCTTCTTTATTTGTACACTTTTCACACATGGTGAAGTGTTTACATGTTGACGCGAAGTTTGTAACACGAAAAGTGAAGCTTTCGAGACGCAACGAATCGATCGACCAAGTCCGTCTACCTGGATATCGCAACAATTGAAAAGCATTATGAAGGCTTTTGGGACGAATGCATGATGGCTAACTGTCGCTAGATGCAATATCACGAAGATTTCATAGTTCACAAACGAAGAAACATGAGCAAAAATTTTATACTATTGTACTATTGTCGAAACGTGAATATATATAAATATAGAAAATTGCATGGTGGGTTTCTATGGATTTTAACATTTTCTGAAAGTATGTTTCAAGACCTTTTTAATAGTACATACATAACACGTTTCGATCGGACTTACCACTAAAAATTTCGATATTGCGCGTATAATATAGTGCTCGTGCTGCAGCCACACTCTCGTCACTTGCGTGAGTGATATAGTGCACAGTGATACCATTTCACATCATGTGTGAATAGTATAACAAGAAAAATGTTAACTTCGGTTGAACCGAAGCTTTAATACTATGCACACATGATTTTAAATCGTATTGTAAAACATAAACGTGTTAGCTTTAAATAGGAGCTACCTTAAAAGTGGGCGGTACACGCCCACTAGTAGATGTATATGAAGCGACCATATATAAGATGCCAACATATAGAATTTCAGGTTGATATTGTCTTTTTTCATACAAATGCATAAAAGTGAGCTGTGGATTTGTATGGGTGTACATACTTCAAAAAGTGGGCTGGAAACGCCCATTTGTATATGTACGTGTATATGAAGGTAACCACTAAATCGCAGTTCAACCTAATATTGACAAAGAAGTTTTTCATACAAAAACACAAAAGTGGGCAGTTGGTTTGTATGGGGGCTACCCCAAATCCATCCATTAATGTATATGTGAAGTGTTCGTCCACTAGAAGCTCCCATATAAATTATTAAGTTGATATTGAGTACAATAGAAAAGTTTTTCATACAAAAAGTCTAAAGCGGGCGGTTGGTTTGTATGGGGACCCCCAAAAAGTGGGCGTGGCGGGTTAATTTTGATAATTCATTAAACTGCAATAAACAGAAGTCTATGTGCCCATTTTCAACTGCATCGCATAAATATTAATGTCCAAAAGTTGCGCAACAACATCAGGACAGACAGACAGACGGACATGTCTAGATCGACTCGTCTCGTCGAGCTGATCAAGAATATATATACTTTATGGGGTCTACGATGCCTCCTTTATTGCGTTACAAACTTTCAGACAAACTGATAATACTATTTAACACTATGTGTAAATAGTATGAAAAATAGTTCACTTTTATAATCTTCACTTCAAAATATAACAACGTCCGTCTGTCTCTCCTTCGTATTTTTAACCAACGATATCTCGGATACTATTAAAGGTAGAATCTCCAAACTTTGATTTGGATGCCAGGCCCACAACGCCTACAACGGTCAACGTCAATGGTATTTAGACTCTGCTTTTCCCTATTCAGATAACTAGTATTTAATGAACATGACAACCGCACTTTGAAAAGTTAAGTTTTAGTATTGAAATTTTTTTGTTTGTTTTGTTGTTAATTGCGATAGAAACGCCAAATTTGGTGTATCTTATGTAAATCCTAATAAAATATACCGCGTATTGTGCTCCTATAAATGGTAGACCCCATATAAACATTTTTATACGATACAAATGCAAAATATGGCCTATCTTACGTCAATACTTTCAAAATATTTAATGTAGGCCTATATCGGACCACTGTATGGGATAGCCCCTTGCATATCTGGCCCCATTTTTGAGTTTTTTATGAAAACTTTTTGGTTTTTATTTTTCATTCCAAGTTTTCTTAAATTCTGCTAAACTATTCCGCTTATGTTCAGATCGCTCCACTAAAGAATGTAATCCATGGTAACTTGTGTATTTCGAAGTATGATTTTTTGAAAAAAAATGTATCTTTTTTCATTTAAAAAAACAAAAATTTCGTATTTTCATGAGTGTATGAAAATCTAAGTTTGGAGGTTCTATCTTTTATCCGTACGTAGAGATGGACATGGCTAGATCGATGCTGACTATAAATTTATGTACTTTATGGCATCTGCCATTACTCCATCTGCTTGTTACATACAGTGCACAAACTTAGTATATCCTTGACTTCCAGGACAAGGTATAACAAGCAATTGGAAAAAGCATAAAATGCGTAAAGAGCTTCGCTTCGGGTATCCCGTGACACCTTATATTTTATTTAGTCAATATGCACAATTTATGCTTGTATGTACCTACGCTTCACATTTGGATAAATGAGCGTGGCACGTTAACTGCCGACCACTTTAAAGTTGCTCTATGGAAATTCGATAAGATGCCTTCTTATCTCCGAACGCTTTCCACACATATAAATAGTCGTGTCCTTTCAATTCTTATAGGTACATCCAAAAGCAGCATACCCTTTCTTGAATTTGTAAGTAAAGCTCTCTTATTTGTTGAGCTGTCCACTTGAAACACGGTATGAAATATTTAGGAGCGTCTGAAAAGTATTGTAGTTTTGATGATATATTATTTTCGATATGTTTCAAATCACTTTCTAAGTTAATGATAATCCATCTATTAAAATATTGTTAAAATCGCCTTTTTGGAGTTTCTAAATTTGAACATTAACTGCAATTATTACATTACCATCAACTACTGTTTGGTTTCTGGGTGATACTTATAGAATTTTACGTTTGTTGCTCTATTATATCAATATTCTATGTAGCAATCTTAATGAAATTTTAAATTTTATTGCTTTAAATTATTGCATATTGAAAAAATGAACACCAACTTATTGAGCTACTGTTATCCCCCGCCTTGTGAATGGCATAAGACACAGGTAAAATACAATATACACTGTATATAATACTTGTGGGTACATATTTGTATAGTTTGAAACACACTGAACTACAATGATGGTGATGCGATTCCAGCTAGCCTGAATTCAAATAACTACAATATAAGTGAAGTCGAAAGAAAAATTGCTGAAATAATGCGCTTTGAAAATAGGGCAAGCAGCGACTAATGCGATGGAAATGTGTAGCTCCTTATAAATATAAGTATATGCATATTGCTGATTCTTTGCAACTTACTTCCAGTGCAGATTGCAATGCAATAGTAGAGAATTGTTATACCTTTCACAAAGGATTTTATCAGTTTGTCCAAACGTTTGTAACGTAATGAAGTAGCCAAAGCAAATTTCAAAAAGTATATATGTTTATGCCTAATCAGCTCGACGAGTCGATCTGGAATTGTCCGTCAGTATCAGTGTTGTTAGTTATTATCACATAGTGTAAAATGGTATTATCAGTTTGTCTGAAAGTTTGTAAAGCATTAAAGGAGACATCGTAGACCCCATAAAGCATATATATTCTGTCTGTCTGTCTGTCTGTCCGTCGGTATGTCTGTCTGTCTGTCTGTCTGTATGTTGTTGCGCATTTTTTGGGGACCAATTCTTATACACTTCTTTTTATTGCAGTTTAATAGAGTATCAAGATTAGCCCGCCACGCCCGCTTTTTGGGTAGCCCCCATACAAACCCACCGCCCACTTTTGACTTTTTGTATGAAAAAGTTTTTTATTGTAGTCAATATCAACTTAATAATTGACATGGTACCTTTTAGTGGACGGATGGTTGACATATACATTAATGGGTTTGACCTGCCCACTGTTTGGGGTAGCCCCATACAAACCTACTGCCATCTTTTGACTTTTTGTATAAAAACTTCTTTATTAAAGTCAATATTAGGTTGAAATGCGATATGGTGCCTTTTATAGACAGCCGCTTGAGATACATAGACATATGGGCATGTACCGCCCACTTTTTGGGGTAGCCCCTATTTAAACCCCCACTTTTATGTATGACAATACTATTAAAGTTTCGTGTGAATGGTATTAGAGCTTCAGTTCAACCGAAGTTAACGTTTTTTCTTGTTTTTCTTTGTGGTTGGGATATGTTATTACTAAACGTTTTTGGAAAAAAATGCTTGTTATATCTTGTACCCTTAGTTTGTTCGAATGTATATATGAGACTGAAGGAGGGGTGGTAGACCTCTCAAAGTAGATGCATTCTTGATCAGCATCGAAAACTGAGACGATGTCGCCATGTCCGTCCGTCCGTCTGTATTTCTGAATGCATAAGACAACAGATATCAGATACTATAAGAGCTAGAAAATTGTAACTTGGACATTTAGATTCTCCTCGACCATACGCAGATCGTTTTTATTCAGTTTTGTGGATGCTACGGTCCCAATGAGGCTATTTACCTCCTCTATGCATACTTTACAAGGCCAGAAATCAAATTTTTGTTGGTTTATTTTCCTTTTTAATTTCAGTAACTAATTTTTTTAAATTTTTTTTTTGTTATTTTTTTTTTTTGCACATTTATAAAATCTACAATAGGTCTAAATTAACCAGGGTGCAGGGTGTTTCGTAGTCGTGAACAAGCGACTGCTCCTTTTTTTAATAATTTTATTTGTAGGTACTTATTTTACTTTATATATTTGAAAGCAAGTTAGTAATCAGCTTTTGTTTCAATTTACAAAATTCAAAATAAATTCCATTTTGTTGAAGTTTGGCTGAATTCATAATATACACAGATATAAGTCAAATGTATACAACTGGTTCTAAAGTCAAAATTTAATCAAATATGAGCATACTGGGGAGCAGTTTTTATTTTTAGCATTGCCTTTGCTCCTTGCTTTTTAGTTAAAAAAATTGTAAAACATTTGAAACCTTTTTTAATTATGAAATACCAAATAGCAATTTGATAAAACTATCTTCAAAAATACTGTTTCAGTTTGCTTTTCGTTTACAACAGACAACAGCTTACAGTTTAAAATTGTATTGAAATATAAATTACATAAGTTATTTATTTGAGCATGTACAGAGTAATATTTTTGACTGATATATCTTCCAATACTCTGTGCTTTCTTTTGACAGTTCTTTGACCTTTACGTTCAGTATTAATTGATAAATCAGCATGAATAGACTAAGACCAGAAGAAAGTTTCCGTTTCATTATTTAATTTTATTTAAAAAAATTGGCATACAAATCAAAATCCACCGAAAAGGTCGAATGTTTAAATAGTGTTCAAAATGTATCATAAACCATTTGCATAAAAATATCTATATCTGTTAAATAAACACCCTTCAAAGAATTTAGCGTACAATAATTAATTTAATATTGTAATCTATCTAATTTGCTTGTAGTCACGAAACAAAAAGAACAATGTCAACTAATGACCACAAACCGAAATTATTCAACAGATACGTGGAAAACTACACCTAAAAATTACTACAGATACAGATACTTACTCCACTCAGTTACATTGAATAACCACATCGGTGCATTCAATAGCAATGCAAGTACAATAGGTGCATACATAGTATCAGTTGCAGGTATGCACAGGCAACACGCAATAAAATGTGCAACACTTTTTCGTTACTTCAGTTTCGCTGTGGTTTATTTGCACCGCTGCGGTTTGTTTGTCGGTAATCGATAAACACACTATACGTATTGTACATATGTATATATATATATATATATATACATTGGTACTATTTAGATACATTATATTAAATGTATAGAGAGGGAAGTCTGTCATGTTCACGCTATTTGCATAAGAGTGTATGTACGTACGTACCATTCAGTCGCCGACTTCGTGCGTTCATTCATTCACTCATTCGGGAACTGGCAGCGTTAAATAACCTCAGACATTGTTCTATGAATTGAACCGAATATTGTGTGCACGCCAAGTGTCGCATGAGTAATGCGGTATACTTAAAAATAAATATTTTTCAAGAAAATGTCAAAAAATCTGTTTAAAACGAAATTGTAATACACTTTGAATGCGCTTAAAAACAAGAAAAACATAAAACTTTGGTGGATCTGCATGCAATTTGGTGGGATACACTCTTTAATATATTTGTGAAGCTTCTGTCCATAAAAAAACCACCAAATTCAATTTCAAGTTGACATTGACCACACATTTTTTATTTTTCATACAAAACCAAAAAGTGGGTGGTGGGTTTATGTGGGTTTATGTGGGTTTATGTGGGTTTATGTGGGGACTATCCCTAGAAGGTATCCCTTGAATTTGGCAGAAAGCTTACTTAAAATTTTAAATACAATTCGTACTCAATTATTTTTAAATCAAGTAAAAATTGGGATTGATTTAAAAATCAAGTACACAAATCAATCAAGTGAACATTTATACTTTAGCGAGAGACGTCTATCGAAATTAATCTAAAGCTCTACCCATAAGTGACTACTGACGGTAATAAAAAAGGTCTTCACGTAAAACCAAAAAAAAAAAAAAAAAAACAAGAAAAAACGTTAACTTCGGTTGAACCGAAGCTCTAATACCATTCACACGAAACTTTAAATAGTATTGTAATACATAAAAGTGGCGGTTTAAATGGGGGGGGGGGGGGGTGGTACACGCTCACTAGTAGATGTGTATGAAGCGATGTAGTAGATGTGTAAGATGCCGCTATATCGAATTTCAAGTTGATATTGACGTTTTCCATACAAATGCATAAAAGTGAACTGTGGGTTTATATGGGACTACCTCAAAAAGTGAGCGGGACACGTCCCTATATGTATATGAAGCGGTTGTCCATTAAATTCCACAAAATCTAATTGCAAGCTAATATTGATCTAAATGAAGGATTTTTTTCATAAAAAACACAAAATTGCACGGAGTGCTTGTATGGGGCTACCTCAAAAAGTGGGCGGGCCACGCCCAATTGTCTATGTATGTTTAGCGGCTGTCTCTTAAAAGGCACCATATCGCATTTCAACATAATATTGACTTTAAGAAAAAAGTTTTTCTTACAAAAAGTCAAAGTCAAGTCTCGGCCGCATAGCCAGAAAAACTTTTTTTGTTTTTTTTTCTTCTTTCATTTCAATTAATTAATTTGTTTTTAATTTTATTTGTATAGCTAAAAATAATTTTTCATTAGCAAGAGTGCAGGGTAATTCGCAGTCGTGAATACACGACTGCTCTATTCTTATTTGTATTATTTATCAAATTTTATGTAACTTAATCGCAATAACTCTTTAAATAAAATTTGTTTGTGATTGTTTATATCACTGTGAACGGTAGTCCACTCAAGTGACGAAAGCCCACCTTGTACGAGCACTATATTATACGCGCAATATCGAAGTTTTTCTCTAAAAAAGCTTTAACTTCAAACTGCTTAATATTTTTCAACGTGTAATAGCTCGTTGGAGAGGTCTTTTGAATACCTTCAAATGAATGCTAGCATGGTGCTTTTCAAACTTGCTAAACTTTTTAAACTATAAAATACAACTCTTTTACTAGGGCATCAATTTATTTCTCTACTCAAGAATAATCTTGAAAATTCACCACTACTTCGCAACATGACGAACGCCTAATTACATATTACAATCGATTCCAACCAAACAAATGAAAAATATAAATATATCGTCACAAAATTTATATCAGAAGTTTTGTGTGATCCAAGTATGCTTTCGTCACTTGTTTTTTACCTCGTCAAGAGGTTTTTTTATTTGATATAAATAATATAACAATCGTATCCGCCGTTCTTTGCTACGTCTCCTCTTGCTTTTGTATTGTTGCACTACCAATTTTTTCAGCATATCTTACTTTTCAAGGTCTAATTTACGGATGCACCTAATTTTATCCATCTGCGTCATATAGTTGCTGAGTTTGCGCTACCACAAACATATTCCGGTGCAGCACCCACATTTCGAGTGGATATTATTTCTCCCGGTGCCCTGAAAATCTCATTCAATATAACTAATTTTGTTTGCTTTATTTTGCGGTTGGGGTTTCGTTGTGCATCTACTTTTTCAGTGTGTCTTATTGGTAAAAAAGTGCACCAAATTGCCTCCATCTGCATCAAATAGGCAATATGTAACGAATTTGGTTTTTGTCTTATATAGGGGCGTCTAATAAACCTGTATACCTATACCTTAACCTTCCTTGGAACCTTAACGGCACGCCGCTTCAATTTGTATATGTATGTAGGAGCAGTACAGACTAGAGGAGCAACACGTCGCATGGTGGAAGCGAGCGTTGATCAGATGGACAATGTGTAGAGAGTAAGACAATAGTGGCAAGACGTACAGGCAGTGAGTTGTGTTTGAGCGATAAAAGCGATCAGTTGTGTTGTGCTGCGCATAGAGTGTAATTCCTTTAAAGAAGATAAAACGCGAGCCGTTGGCGTCAGCTTGGCTGAACCATAAAATAAACTACATGCTTATGTTATTAAATTGTATTATAATGAATAAACTATATAAAATAAGTCTACATATCCTGAGTAGTTAATATCCCACATTGATATCCTACATGTATATATGATGCGTAGTTTCGGATTACTTTCGATGTACATATTTGTGAAACCATTTAAACTTTGATACCACCTCTTGAATTTTTATTAATTAAAAAAAAAGATATTATTTTGTACTGCCGAACAGATAGACAAGTTTGTTTGTGGTTCATCGATCTAATTGAAAATATCAAAATCTATATAAAAATAGGCAACTGCAAAACATTCACACCTTTTGACGCAACTGACACACTTGCCAACATGGTGGCGAACATCAGTTGAGAGCTTGATTTAATAATGCTGTTGGTAAAATGTTAAAAGAAGAGGATAAGAACATTTCTTCGAACATGTTAACGAATTGCTTATACGGGCCAACATTATGTTGAGCCCAGCATGTTCGTCATACTTAACTCTCTCAGAATTTAAAGAACACAAAAAGGTGCGAATACGCTTATTCGAGCCAACCTTATGTTGAGCCCAACAAGTTCGTCAAACTTAACACTTTCAGCATTGTCAAATGGTAATGAACTGTTTTGTATTGTCGCTATTATGGTTGAACTTCAATCACTGGACGAACACTAGTATTTATAAATATATCTATATTGTTTCCTTACATGCATTTCGAACTCAGTAGCAAATTAGATATACATCTATTTATACAAAATGTAGCGCTTCAAAAACACTACATGCGATATTTAGTCTGTTGCCGCTTGAAATCTTTGACATGTAAATTGCATGAAATAAAAGTTAATGGAATTGTAAAATGCCTGTGGCTAGGCAAGCATTTACATGTATTACACAATTCGAGGCAAATATAGAAACGCACGCAGAGTAAATACACACAATCAAATATATACTTAGATATTCATACAAAAAGGCGTTGTACACAATTCTCAGACTTCTAAGTACGGCTGCCTAAATGCCACCAAACCAATCCTTGATGATGATGATGATGATGATGATGAAGAACGGCATTCTTAAAGTTGGGCTGTTGGAATGTGTTGCGAGTGTTTCTAAAAACCGTAGATAGGAAACGTTTTAAAACGTTTTTTTTTACTTCACATACGTGAAAGCGCCTGAAAGTATGCCACAAACAAAAAATAAAATTCCATCTTTACAACAATCAACTTGTGTATAAGAATTTTTGCGCTTATACTCACTCCTAAATGTTGAAATTGAACTTCACTCTGCCACACAGTGACTGTCGATTGTATTTGCTTTGTTTGACTTTATCATTGTACTCATATGTACCTACTATATGTTGCTGTCTATTCCCTACAGGAATCCGTATGCATCCCTATTTGCAATGAAATAAGTTCGCGAAATTCGAATTTAATCCACGAACTTATGGAAGAAATTGTGGCAGTCTTCACTGCTTCCGGCATGCCCGTGTCCAACATCCTTCTATTTCCATTTAGTCTGGCGTCTCTTGTTTCAGCGGAAAATTTGTTTCATAGTTAGCGCAACAAGTTTACGAAATTTTACAAATTTTAATAATATTTGCCTTTTTTTACTTTTGTTTTTTAAATTTTTTTACTTGTTTGCATGCTTCAGCGAATTAATTTTTATTGCGAAAAAGTAACTTAAATTAATCTTCTAGAATTCGCTGTCTATTTTTAAGTTTTTGAGCCATTTTGGAATGGAATTCGTTTTTGTTGAACACGCTGTTTTTTAGCGTTTGAATTTTACATTTGAAGCCAGCAAAGATAGTCCATCCAAGTTTGTAAATCAGCACTAAAATAAATCATCAGTTAACGCTGAAAGATACAATACAATAATTAAATAGGAAGGCCTGAAATTATGCGTGGTAGGATATTGCGTAAGATTTAATGGACTTCTCAGAAAAGGGTAGTATTGAGGGGTTGGAATTAATAAAGGATTCATAAGAGATGGCGTAACTAGCACTAAATCGCATCGGGTAAACCAGTGACTATATTCCAATAAAGTGTAAACAACACTACAGTGGAATGCTCTGTGAACATGTCGACTTTTGTTCCAACAAAACGCAATTTGCGGAAGGTTTGCTTTTGTGCTTTCATTTGAAGAAAAATGCAGCTGAAGCCCATCGTACGCTTTGTGGGGCTTACGGGGACTATGCTCCATCGATTTCAACTTGTGAGTACTGGTTTCGTCGGTTTAAATGTGGTGATTTTGATACGGAGGACAAAGAAAGTCCGAAACAATTGATGCAATTGAGCCGAGCATTGAAGCAAAAACGGCCTCAATATGCCAAAAGATACGACACGGTGGTTTTTCAACATGACAACGCTCGGCCGCATGTTGCAAGATCCGTCAAGGAAACTTTGGTTGCGCTGAATTGGGATGTAGCATTTTTTTTAAATAAACGCTCAAAAATCGAAAAAATTCCTTTAAAATTAATTCCAACACCCAATCCCACGATATAAATAGGTGAAATAGGGGCTACCCCAAAAAGTGGGCGGCACTTGTAGATGTGTATGAAGCGACCTTCTATAAAATGTCACCATATCGAATTTCAAGTTGATATTGAAGCTTGTCAATATCAACTTGTCAATATCAAGGGCGTCTCCCGCTTGAAGGGCGGGAGACGCCCTTTTGTATATGTACATCTACGAAGCGGCTGTCTACTAAAATACACCAAATTGTAGTTCAAGTTAATACTGATTGTAATAAATAAGTTTTTCATACAAACACACAAGAGTGGGGGTGGATTTGTATGGGGTTACACCTAAAAGTGGACAGGCCATACACAGTAATATAAATGTGAAGCGTTCTTCTTTTAGAAGCTACATAGCAATTACTAAGTTGATAATGACTGCAATAAAAAAGTTTTTCTTAAAAAAAGTCAAAAGTGGGAGGTAGGTTTGTATGGGGGCTACCCCAAAAAGTAGGCGTGGCAAGTCAATCTTAATACTCTATTAAATAAAAAGAAGTGTATATGCCTATTTTCAACTGGTTAGCATAAAAAGTGGCACCCAAAAAACGCGCAGAAACATACAGACGGATGGACAGACGGACATAGCTAGATTGACTCTTCTCGTCGAGCTGACCAAGAATATATAGGTATACTTTATGAGGTCTACGATTCAAACTATGTGTGAATGGTATAAGAGATATGATTAGGTGGTGTATTTTATGTTTTCAAATATATTTTTTTCAAACTAAAAAAACTAATGAAAAAACATTTGGGAGATATAGATGTGGTCCCTTAGTATATTATATCCTACATATTGCTGGTGTCGTAGTTAGTTATATATATATATATATATATATATATATATATGTGTATATACACATATGTATATGTATATACACATATGTATATACACATATGTATATCCCTCGGCGGGGATAGAGGATAGTTCCTTCACCGAATTTTTTTTATGTCCTCAATCGGCACATGACGCATTCCCCGGAGCGGATATTCAAGTTTCGAGAACAGAAAGAAGTCACAGTGTTGAGTCGATCATTAAGAGATGTTGAGCGTCTCTGTTATCTCTCTAGTGCGAACACATCGAAGTTCGAGCACAATTTCCATCACTTTTACGATGTTTTTGTCGTTAACAGAGGTGGACTTGCATGTGGCAAGTTTTCTACGATTTCATGACCCTCACTGAATGCCATACAAACAGTGGGCTCTTCTAACTCAAAAGTTGTAGGGCTTCAAAAATACCGAGATTATTGCGAACGTATTTATGCATATACATGGTCTTCTTACTGTCATAAATTGGTCAGATCTAGCAACGCTATTTTCATTTGTGGTTTGTTTGGTTTGCCATTTTATTATGAATAGACTAACGCCAGAACAACATTTGCAAATTGTTTGGAAAATCGTGGTTAAGTTCGGTAATGTTACCGTGCACTACGTCTATTTTACGCATCCCCAAAGACGTCGTACATTACGCACCGAAGAAACAATTATTGCTGTAGAGCGTAGTATTTAGGAGGAAATGTGTCGATCCACTATCGCATGTGGAAATTGAAGCTGTTTGCATTCACTTTGTAGAAAATTATATGTAAAGATCTCGGTCTACAACCGTATAAGATCCAGCGGTTGCAAGAATTAAATCCGAATGACCATCGTTTGCGCCGTACTTTTGGTCAATGGAAACTCAACTGGAAGTTAACTCCCGCTTTATCGCCATATTCTATTCAGCAATGATGCTAATTTTTTACCCATCTTTGATGCTAATTTTTGAGCGAAGTACATCCACGAGAAATTGGTGTTTGGTGTGCTTTAAAATGGAGTGCTTTAAAAATGAGGCCGGCGGGAACGTTATCGTCAACGGCGAGCGCCATGACTAGCGATTATTTCGCGCTCCAATTAAATGGGATGTTTATTGAATACATGTTTTTCCAACAGGACGGCCCAACATGCCATTGCGTCAATGCGTTCAACGATCTACTTACTGAAGGAAACATTTGGAGAATGCGTTATTTCTCGAAATCGACCAGACAATTGGCCACAGAGATCGTGCGTATTAGCGCTTTTGGAGTATTTTCTCTGGCTTGGTTCGTCTTGGAAGACAACATTGTGTCTCATTGCTTGAAAAAGTGATCGAAAATTGCACTACCAGATGTTTAAAATCTGAGAACAAACATATTCCTAGCTGTTAGTACCACATAACTGTGTTATTACACAGTCGATGAACGTTCAAAAAATTTTCAAATCAATATAATTCGTAGAGTTCTACTTGTGAAATCTGTGGAATCACAACAAAATATTTTTTTTTTTGATTTTAGTAATTTGTACCGAAATTTGTAAATTATTTAGGGCATTTTATTCGTTCAAACGTCTTCAAATTCGAATTTCATATTGAAAATTTTTAGACGGGCAACGTCGCGTATATCTGCTAGAAAAAAAAATATTTTGTACTGAACGAAAATGCTTCGTTGCCCAGATTCGCCAATGATAGAAGACTAGAAGAATTCGCTGCAAGACCTGAAGTCGATTCTCAAAAAAAAAAAAAAAAAAAAACATATAAATGTTTTAATGATTGGATTATTCGTTGGCATAATTGTATTATTTCGGTAAGGGGTCTACTTTGAAGGCGATACAACAAATTTGAATAAATAATAATCATTTTGTGTTTTACTGAGAAATTCCAGATAGTTTTTTGACAGAATGTATAAAGAGAAGAGGTGCAACTCTTCAAAGCCCAATTCATGAATTCCAATAGATGAAATAACTGAAACAGCAAATGAAAATCAGTAAATAAATTAGAACTCAGTAAACGATTTCATAAAGAAGCATTGAATTTCATATTCGATTCAGAGAGTTAAACATCGGTTTAAAGAAATATCCAACTAGGAAGTGTTTAAAAAGAAAAACACTTTTCTATTTTGTAATACTTTAGGATATATCTCTTATTTTTTTTCTCTCTCTCTTTTTTAATTAAATATTTTTGTTGTATGTTTACTGCCTACAAACATAAAAGTCGACACTAGACCAGATGTTAATGACCTCTTCGGAAAAGTGGAAAATGCCTGCCGTTTTCAATTCAATGCAAAAGAAAAGCAGCAGCGTGCCTAAAATGGAATTCCTCTTTCATTTGCACATAAATGCCATGAAAAATGGAATACTCAGTGGGAACGAGACTGCGAGTGTATGTGTGTCTGTTTGTGGAGAAGCAGCGCTTAAAACTCATTCGGCATACAAACACAAATAGCTGAGAATGCCTTTTCAAATGCTAATGGACTACTTACGATACTTCATGCATACCCTTCCATTCCATACCAGCTCATAAGAAACTATACAGCGTTTCACTTTTCATCGCCGCCATAGTTATTCGCATTCGTATTCGAAACCACTTCGACGACATGGCCGGAATATCTGTTATCCTTGCAGCACCAGAACCGCAGTACAGCATTGGTATACTGCGTTTGTCATACGGAGCTTTGTGTGCACTGTTGGTATCCTTCAATCATTCGCTGACTTATTTATTCATATAGACATTCATGTAGTTATCCGCTGCTGCACTGCTTCATTGCTTTATGCATTCGGTCGATAATTTCAAATTCATGAGTTCCCACAGAAATCTTCTCACTTCTACTTACATTTTTTGATTAGTTTTCAAACGCTAGACTGTAGCTCAACGACTTGTGTATCAATTCTAGTTGACCTTAGACTTAATTTACACTTCAGCCATTTGGCAGTGCATCCTTCCATTCGATGCTGAGCTAATATCTCTATTTGTGCATTTCATTTCGCCCTCACGTTGCCAATTGCATAATAATTTTTCACAATTTCTCACTTTTGCAGCTGATCCATTTATTGAGTTCTTCAATCCGAATCATCGCAAGGTGCTCGAGGAGCAGGATGTTGAGATACGCAAACGCACAGGTTTGAAGGGCGCAGCACCGGGTGGTGATGAATGGATTTATTTGAATACGTATTGTCGAGTACCGGTAAGTTTCAAGTGCTCATTTTAAGTTGAATGTTGCTAAACTTTTCTGTTTGTATTATGTTGCAGGAAAAAATTATTACCGGCTTTTGTAAGGGAACACAAGACTACTGTCCACCAGCGCCACAAGGACCACCTGGTAGCATTGGACCAAAAGGACCTCCAGGTCCGCCTGGTTTGCCTGGTATACCGGGACCTAAGGGTAATCGTGGTGATGTCGGTTTGCCGGGACCCTCTGGTTTGGATGGCTTACAAGGACCTTTGGGTCTGCGAGGCCCAAAGGGTGACATAGGCATTCCAGGACGTGCAGGTCTTGATGGTCGCGATGGTGTGCCAGGTGAACCAGGATTGGATGGAGTACCAGGACGTGCAGGCTCAGATGGTATACCCGGCAAGAATGGCTTATCCGGTTTGGATGGCAAAGATGGTTTAAATGGCAAGGATGGCAAAGATGGCTTGTCAGGTCCAAAAGGCGCACAGGGACCACCGGGCGAGAGAGGTCTAAAAGGTGAGTTCATTTGTGTGTGTGAAATTTTAAAGAAATAAACCAAACTAGTTGGTTTTTTATTTACAAGTAAATTGTGGCAACTGAAGCAACTGTATTGCTGTAGCTTAACCTTCAAGCGAGCGAACGAGCAAGTTCAATTTCCAGTTGTCTAACTTGCTAACGACCTTTGACAGCAATAAACCAAAATCTAAATTGCTTTTTATGCTCAAGCCGCTGCCATCGTCGACGTCGCTATTTGAGTTTGGTTGGTTCTCTCTTATTTGTTTTCTCCTTTTTACTTTTGTACCCTTCTCAGAGAGCATTAAATGGGTTTTATCAGTTAGTAATAACACGTGAGTTTTATGTTATGCGCTATAAACACACAAAATATTCTGTGGCTAAAGACACATTAATGTATATGTGAAGCGTCCGTTCATTACATTAGGAGCTACCAATTATTAAGTTGATATTGACTACAATAAAAAAGTCAAAAGTGAGCGGTGGTTTTGTATGGGAGCTACCCCAAAAAGTGGGCGTGGCGGTTCAATCTTGATACTCTAATAATAAAAAGGAGTGTATGTGCCAACTTTCAACTGGATACCATAAAAAATCGTCTCCAAAAATGCGCAACACACGGACAACATGCGGTCAGACGGACATAGATAGACATAGCTGATTAAGAATATAATATATGGGGTCTACGATGCCTCCTTCAATGAGTTATAAATTTTCAGACAAATCGATACTACCATTTCACAGTATACAAGTATGTGAATGGTATAAAAAGAAAAGAGAACAAACTTTTTCCGGTTATGCGTCCTTAAAGAGTGTATATACACATAAAATTGCCGTATTATGGACTTGGTGGGCATTGTGGGCGTGACATACAGAAAATTTAATATAATACATCTGGTAAGGGAGAATGTAAATGTTCAAGTGTGAAGTCTTTTTTTTTTATTGTTCCTGAGATCAGTTGTCTAATACATAAAACGAACTAATGGATATAGCTAAATCAACTTAGTTTCCGATGCTGATGAAGAATATATATACTTTATGGGGTCTACCACTTATCCTTCTGTCCGTTTCAAATTTCAAGTTTAAAAAAAAAAAAATGAATAAAAAATAAAAAAAAAAATAATGGAAAAATGGAAATTGTTTCGATTTTTTCGAGCAAATTCCAACACACCCTAGACATTTTTATTCCTCACACAAAAATATGTATAAGCAGCGAGAATTGTGTTTGCTTAAAATGCCAAAATGTATGTAATAAACAAAGGAGAGATTGGAGACACCACAAAAAACAGCTTAACAAGCTGAACTGATATAGACATGAACGTCTGAACGTCGGGTTTGTAGAGTATTGCAACTTTGCCCAAATTGAAGTTTGAGTTTTTCTGATTTTTCGCCTAAAGTTTGCCTTACTTGGATACTTTCTGAATGCAAGAGCGAAAGAAGCAATGGCGGCTTTGACGGTGCAATTTTCTTAAAATGCGGTAGTATTTCATTTCATGATTTGCCTGTTATTTTGTTTTATAAATAATATTATTGTCGTCTCCTCCTGTATAGCTACTCGAAAAAAATAAAATTCAGAAATAAAAGGGGAAAACTGAATCTCGTTGGAAACATTTTTCAATTTTCATTTGCATTTATATGCGCTCCCTCGTACCTTTTTGACTTTTTTACAACCTTATCTTAATGCCGCATACTTCTCGGTGCTTCAACTCATTCGTTCGTTTCTTTGCTCCTTTTCCAGTTGCTTCTGGTAGCAGGCAACAATAACTCAAAGCCAAAACATTCTCACTACTATATTGTACAGTATTTAGTTAGCTACTACTATTTCATTGTGTTTCTTATGTGATTTTTTAGCCAACTTTCTTTTTCTCTAAATCGTTTGCTTTCTACTTTGTCAGACCTGCTCGCTTGGCTCGTTTTCGTGTTGCTAGCAATTTAAATTACTTTTCATGTTTTTGGCGTGATTTATGGTTGAGTGTTTCGTAGAAGTTTCAAAACTTGCAGTCCGGTAATATTTAGGTAGATACTTGCAATATTTGCATGTGAGTGTGTGTGTGTGTGTTGGCCTCACTTCAGACTGAACTGGAGTTAGTTACAGCAATGCAGACGTTTAAAGTTACTTTACCGCACACAATATTATAGATAGGCCAAGTGTGCATTTCTGAGACTTGCTCCTACATAAAAATAACCATAATAATCAATTTTTCGATTTGAACTCATGCAGCACAGGCACCATGTAATCATGTTGCACGGTTAAAAATATGTTCATAATAATAGCTTAAACCATTTCATTACTTTCATTACAGGTACATCTGGACCACGTGGTCGTCCGGGTAAATCTGGTACTAATGGCATTCCGGGGGTACCGGGTATTAACGCATGGAAGGTGCAGTATTTAAATGGCAGCTTTTCAAACGACTTGCTAATACCGCCCTCAATAACTGGTAAGTAGAAAATAATTTTGAAGAACAGTATAAAATAGAACAGTATAAGAAAAAACGTTAATTTCGATTAAACCGAAGCTTTAATACTCTTCACACTTTTTGCTCGCCAACGCTGTTGTCTACTTCAGTTGTTAAATTTTTTAAAAAATACTTAGATTTAACATTTTTTAATATAATCAAATTTATTCATGTATTTGGCACGCATTTTACAATTTTGATTGTTTTGTTTTGCAAAAAATAATTAGAAAGAATCATATTAAAAAGTAAACAAAATTTCGATCGAGAGAGGCGGATGAACCCAAGTCGGCTAGATGTTAGACTGCACTATATTCACTGATATAAGTATATAGTTTATACAATATCTTCCATTATTAATTGGATTCATCTTTTGTGTGTAGCTGACCAATTTCAAAATAATTATTAATTTAAAAATAATTGTTCTAATTCAAACATGTTTGATAAAACAAAATAAATACAAAGTGTTTTTGCGAGTATATGGATAAATTGTGCTTTTGTTTGAACTTGCTTCTGGATATAAAAAGTTTCCATACCGGCATTCAAATTAGAGATGGGCGTGGGACAAAATATTTGATCCCGGTTCCGCCCATCCCTGTACAATTTTTTTGCCCATCCCGGCCATGTCAAAAATGTCCCGCGGGTCCAGCAAATCCCAACATTTTTTTTTTATTAAAAAAAACCATATATACATGATCCGGCGCTCGAAGTGTTACAAATTAAAAATGCTGAAATTTTGTCAATTTTTATTATTTTTTATTTATAACTTAGGTATATTGTAAAACCATTTCATATTTTAAGAAAAATATGGTATTGTTTGATGTAGCCACCTAAAGCGCGGATAATAGTGTCGAGTTTGTCCGGAAAGGCTTCACACGCTACACGAATGTGGTACGATGGTATTTTGATGCGTTGACTGTCTCATATTTTTTAGTTGATACTTCCATTGGGTTGAAGTCTGGGGAATATGGTGGCTATTGTTTGTGAGGAAATGAAGAAGGTATGGTGTGTATATAACGGGTAGTGCATTATTTTTTAAATTTTAAATAAAAAACTTAAAAATAGAATTGGTTACCGGATTCTTTAATATGACCCGCAAGAACAATCTCTAACAATTACTTTTTACAGTTAATTTCATTCAAATTTTTGATGACTCTTTCCACAATTGCTGATGGTATCTCGCGAATTACGCGAGTTATGTTGGCTTCAAAGTCATGAATCGTATCTGGCTTATCGGTGAAGACTTTTAACTTCACATAACCCCAAAGAAAAAAAAAAAAACCAAATGTGTGATATCACACGATGTATGCGGCCAGATGACAGGTCTAAGTCGCGAAATGATTTCTCAATAAAGCCATTGTTGCGCACACTGTGTATGCTGTACCACCGTCTTGCTGAAACCAAATGTCGCCGACATCACGGTCTTTAATTCTGATTATGAAAAATTCCGAAAAGAAAATACGGACCGATGATTCCACGGTAGTTCGAAAATCTCGTCGTGTTGCTCAAATACGTCAATTTTGTTTATATATGTATCCATTGAGCCAGAAATGTGCATCATCACTGAAAAAAGAATGTGTTTTTATTGTTTAATAAAGGTAAAACCTAATCTAGTACAAGAATACCATAACCAGTGCGTGACGTAGTGTCTGGGCCGGAGCCGCATGACAAGTAAGTGGTCACAACGAAACAGGCTCAATCAGCCAGTAAAGCTACCTAAGACTCAGTCAGTCAAAACTAGAACGTTTGAGGGCCATCCTAACGGAAACGGGCACTGCGACATAATGTGTTGTCTTTTGTACCCTAGCCCGGATATGGTTAAGTTTATTTATCTAGGATCTTCTGCGTCTCTTTAATGAAACGGAGAATGTCCTTAGACGAGGGGTTTCTGATCTCATCAGATGTAATAAAAGGTTTGTTCATCTGTACTATTCTGAGCCTGGCCAAGGCCGGGCAGTCGCATAGCAGATGTAAACTAGTTTCGTCATCATCTAGACAAAGTCTGCACTCTGTTTCTGAGGAGAGACCTAGTTTGTTTAAGTGATATCTCAGTGGACGATGGCCGGTGCGGTAGCCCAAAAGCAACCTCAGATCAGATCTATTAAGAAATGCTATGGTTTTATTGTATATAGGACGGGTTAGTTGCTTGGCCTGCCGTAGACCAGGATATTGTATCCAGTACCGGGAGGCAGTGCGTTTAAATCGATCTACTATGAAAGATTTTGACTTAGCCCAGCTAAGTCCGCAAAAAGGCTCTGGTCCTATGAAAGAAGTTGCGGAACCAGTCCTGGCTAGTTCATCAGCAATTTCGTTGCCCTCGATTCCCTTATGGCCAGGTACTCAACAAATAGTGACTTTACAGCCGATTGCCAGTTGTTGTAGGATGTCATAACATCGAAGAACCAGTTTCGAGGAGAAGTTCCAAGAGGATAATGCTTTAACAAGAAACTTATGGACAATTTTCACATAACTTTCATATTCGCATTTTAATTATTGAATTTTTATTTAAAAACTAAATATGAACCAAGCAAACTAAATTTAAAACTAAATTTAAACCAAGCAAACGTGTGCATCGTTCCTCCAATATTCTTGTAGCAGACAAAGCGGGAACATTCAGCATTTGGTTCGAAAGCCGCTGTAGTAGTAAATTTAAATGCGAGCATTCTCTTCAATATTCAATATTTTAAAATGTCCAATTTGTATCTTGTTTTAATTTTTTCATTCATGTAAATACTCATTAACTGTTCGATCTCGTTATATATAACTATTATAGAACTAGGAAAACGGTCCAAACAAATGGAGTTCTACAATAGTAGCTAACATTGTCTTAACCGAGCTAAAATATGTTTCTTTTGGTCATTGTTGATCATTGTTTAAATTCTTAAATGGAAAGTTTTGGAATAAAGACACATAATGAACAGTTGTATGTTTCAATCTGTTAATTAACGCATTTTCGTTACACTTTTAATTTGTGTCGTGCTATTATCATCGAAATGAATAATGGAGTGGTTAATTAATTTCTGATACCATAATGCTTACTGCTGTATTACAGGCTTGTCTTCAGACCTCAGTTTTTAGTACCGTTTAGAGAGTGCTCAGCTCTAAACGGTAGTAAAAAATGTAAACGTCTTTTAAAAAATGCATAGCCGATATCGGACACTCTTTTGGTGTCATTCTTCTTTACTAAAATTTCTTGAATTATTTTCTTAGTTAAAATATGCTATTCAATATTATGTATATCGAATTCCAGCTTGTTTTGACATGTTGCTTTAGCGACGTCGGTAATTTACTATTTAGCTAAAAATGTTTAAAATGTGCAACTACCGATTTAGAATCTTGAATATCACTCTTTCCAAAAACATCGTTCATGACGAAAGTCGTTTGTAATGCTTGAAAGCTGCTTTCAGTTTTGAAGATTTTCGGCCAAATTGTATTCTTTTAAATATTCATGATTACCTCTAAAATGTTGGAAGTGGTTTTTTATCTTCCAAAAACTGTCGACTGGCGAGAACATTTACTTTAACTTGAACTCCTTTGATATATAATATGTTGTTAGTGGCAAAACGCTCGCAGTCTGTGCCCATCTCTCCACATGTCTGTGGTGTAGTCAAGATACTGCCTCATAATTGGTCCTGCTCTTAACATATTCATACTCTTCATAATACAGTTGTTAATATTTTTTCGCGACTTCAGCAAATCGGATACATCTTGGTTCCCATATTCTGCTCCAAAATCAACCAAGATTTAATAATCCCATTAATATACAAGCTTACTTTTTGAACACGCCTGTTAGTCGTAGCTTGTAAACGATTTTGAAAAAAAAATCTATATGGTTTTCACTTGGATATGCTCACATTTTCATTTATCAAAATCGGTTAATGTTTGTGTCGTAAACTAAAACCATTTTCATTTAGAAACGTACGCTCGTGCTATATAGAGGCGTCCATAAATCGCGTGATCATTAAGAAACGGTTACATCTAGCATAATTTGAATGTGGTTAGGTTAGGTTAGGTAAGGATGGGCCAATATGGCTAAGCCTCACATTGTCACTTAGGCCAGCATAGGCCCCTTGTGATATCATATTTGTTTCTATTTCATCCGCAGCCACTCAGGAAACCACTTTGTCAGTGTCAAGAACGTGGAGATGTGTTTACTCTCTTTTTATGAGATCTCAATTAAGTTGTCGAGGAAGGGGCGCCCTAATAACGTCAGTCTCTTCCTACTGTGGGCCGGACAATGACATAGCAAGTGCTCGGCGTCTCCTCCTCTTCGGCGTTTCCGCAGCTTCTGCAGAAGTCCAAGGAGTTTAAACCTTGTGGCATGTCTCCCTATTGTACAGTGGACTGTGAGGGCTCCCACAATAACAGCTAACTTATCTCTCTTGTACTGAAGAAGTATTATTGTTCTTTTAAGATTATATTTTGGCCAGGTGAGTCTAGAGATTCTATACGTTCCAAGGTTGCACCATCTATTGATTGTTATACCGATCATCCCTGTTGAGATCTGTAGTCTCTTGCTAATTTATCCGTGTGACCACGGATAAATTAGCAAGACACCCAGATGAGATGTGTAACATAGTGCGCTGCAATCTCGTTAAGAGATTTCCGGTAATCTGTTGTGGTTTTAGTGTTGGAGCTGAAAGAGTTCTGCGCTTTCAGGGTAGCCTGACTGTCCGAGAAGATAAACACATGTTCTTGAGTATTTGAGTATAACCTTAGGAGATGCGTAGCTTCCTGAATGGCTATCATCTCCACCTGAAAGACGCTACAATGATCGGACAGTCTAAAGGATTCTCTAATCCCCAGATCCGGTGAAAATACACCTCCTCCTACCCGACCATCAAGCTTAGACCCATCTGTAAAGATATTGATAGCGTTTTCTCTACAGTGAGGAAGGTTGGCCTATTGTAGTCTTGTGGGTATTATGACGTCATACTCTTTAACGAAGTTAATGTTTGGTTTGCAATAATCCCTATTTGGTGGTATGTTTCCTTGTAGTAGTAGAATCCTCTAGTGTCCAAAGGAACTACCGTACCAAGCTGAAGATTTCCTTAGTCTGAAGGCTGTGACTATTGCCTTCTCCCTCGCAAGAAGATCGACTGGGATCAGATGGAGCAGTACATTTAATGCGTCCGTCGGTGTGGTACGTAGCGCTCCACTGATACAAAGTTCAGCACTCCTGTGCACCTTATGCATTTGCTTAAGGGTAGAAGCCTTTTCTAGTGCTGGCCACCATACACATACTCCGTATAGCAGAATGGACCTAACTACTGCAGTGTATAAACAATGAACGATAGATGGAGAGAAACCCCACCTTCTTCCAATAGCTTTTTTGCACGCAAAGAGTGCTATGCTTGCCTTCTTAATACGCTCTTTCGTGTTTTTGCTCCAATTGAGCTTTTTGTCCAGGATCACTGCCAGATATTTTGCATATTCGCTGATAGTAAGACTAATATTGTTGAGTTTGGGTAAAGTCAATTTAGGAGTCTTATATTTCCTTGAAAAGAGCACTAGTTCTGTTTTTGTACTGTTTACACCTAGGCCGCAGCCAGAAGCCCATTTTGAGAGTACCGCAAGTGCTGATTCCATTAGGTTATGAGGTGTTTGTGACAATTTTCCCCTAATTAACGGCCTCCTCCATGAGTTTTAGCAGCTGGTTTACCACTATCACCCACAGAAGTGGTGAGAGTACACACCCTTGTGGGGTTCCTCTACTGACAAATCTTCTGACCAATGTCCCTCCTAGTTGCGAATTCACAGCTCTGCTGGTTAGCATTTTGTGAATAAGAACAACCAGAGTCACATCGACCCCAACATCTGTCAGAGCCTTGGTGATAGCGACTGGGAACACGTTATTAAAAGCACCCTCTATGTCTAAGAATGCAGCTAAAGCAAATTCCTTTTGCTCTATTGACTTCTCGATATTATGTATCAGGAAGTGCAAGGCTGTTTCTGTTGATTTGCCTTTACTATATGCATGTTGAGCATTGGAAAGAAGCGAGTGATTGACTGTGCTTCTTATATGAGTGTCCAAGAGCCTATCTAAAGTTTTTAGTAGAAAAGACGCTACACACTGTGGTTACAGATGATCTCATATAAATGTGTTAAGTGCAATCTTGTCAAGCACTTGGGTTGGAACATTTTTTTTTTTTTTTTATTTTTAATAAAACTGTTTAACGTGCATTGCCCTGGTTTCTCTGCTAATTAGGATTTCTTAATGCACCGATGTCGGTGCATGCCAGAAGTACCATAACGTGTACTATATAGCCACACGCCTTTGCGTATATTGGAACAAACCATGTCAATCAGTTTATGGCAGGGAATAAAACCGGAACCGATTAACCGATTCATATTTTAATTTTTTTTTTCTACCGAAATAGAACCTTATTTGAACTAGAGTTGAGCGTTACTTAACTACCTGTGACTGAAAAATCACTAATATCAGTTCCTACTTTATATTGTAAATGTCAATGATTGAACATCATTTATTTCTTACTAGTGCCACTGGGATTCACGGCGTATGAGTAATATATCATGCATGTAGAGTTAGCAGTACAAAATGTATCAACGTATCAAGTTGATATGCATGATATATTAGTGATACGCTTAGTGATTTTCAGCCGTGATTGAATCACATAGTGTGAAATGGTATTATCAGTTTGTCTGAATGTCTATAGCGCATTAATGGAGGTATCGTGGACCCCATAAAGTATATATATTCGACGAGTCGAGTCGATCTAGCCTTGTCCGTCTGTCTGTCCGTCTGTCTGTCCGTCTGTCTGTCCGTCTGTCTGTCCGTCTGTCTGTCCGTCTGTCTGTATGTTGTTGCTCTTTTTTTTGTATGTAAAACTTATTTATTTAAGTCAATATCAGATTGACATTTTCACATTTTTATTTACAAAACGATTTAAAATATAGTGTGAATGGTAGCAGAGCTTCGATTTAACTGAATTTAAATTTTTTTCTAGTTTTAATTCTGCTTTGTAGATTTATAATTTAATTAGAGAAAATATTTTGGAATTGTATGTATGTTCACTATAAATAAATGTTTCAATGTACTGTTGAAATAAGAAATTAACAACGAAATTGCATTTAAAATATTTCATTTAATTTGCGCTTTATTCAATTGAAGGATTGCGGAAATGCTAGGCAGCTGCGAGGTTAACTCAATGCGCCAACAAGTCATTCAAAATGTTTTACTTACTATTCATTATCTTATTGTAGACATCAATGCACCGCATATACAACGCGTTGTAATCGTCGAAGAGGGCAAATCGTTGAATCTGAGCTGTGCCGCAACTGGAAATCCTCTGCCGCAAGTCGAATGGCGCCGTGACGATGGACGCACAATTTCCGTCAATGGCATGGAATGTAAGTGTAGAGTATGCTCAATACCCGGTAATGCACAGCAACGTGCCACATTGTTGCAATTGCAATTAAGTCGAAACTATATCCTTCTGACTGGCAATCCTGCCGCTATGTATTTTCTGCTGGTATTCTGTTGTTTGCCTCGTTAAATGTAAATTGTTTACAAAGTGGCATTCTATTGAATTGTCGCTCGCTGATTATTCCATTTTAATATTCTTCACTTTTAATAATGCATATTTCTTTTGTCGTTTCACATTTTTTCATTTCCATTGTGGCATCCTGTCAGTGTCCTCGGTGAGTGGGCAGTATTTGAAATTTACCAACATAACACGCAACCAGATGACCGCCTACACTTGTTTTGCGAATAATGGAATTGCGCCGGTGGCAAATGCAACATTCCTCGTTGAAGTTCAATGTAAGTAACAAATTTCAAGACAACATTAAAGAATGCTGCAGTCGGGAGTGCTCGACTTTGAGATTCACTGCTTCTTGTACAAGGACCTTCATTTGAACAATACATGCACATGAACTGTATTCTATAGAGGCCCATTGTTGACATATGTGGGATATTAGAACCTCTGTAACCTAAACGGCTTAAACATAAAAGATGTCGTGAGATTCGACTTAATTATGGCAGTGCTAGAGGGTATACTAGGGAGTCTGCGAGTTAAAAATATGGGTTTTATCGAAAAGGTTTTTAAATGTCGGAGGTGTCACAGAAATCTCTTTTAGACCGTTTGAAATCTCCAGCCTTTTGCTAGGTGCAATTGTTAATTGCATATGTAAGCTCATCAAATCATAAGGTAAAACCTTGTTTATGTGCAAACCGACCAGGTCGGCTTAAGCAACAACAACGAATGACCGATACATTTATTTTATAACATCAGCGTTGCCAACACAAAATTATTTTTTTCTCGCAACATAAATTATATTTTAGTTTTGTGTATTTTCTAAAATAAATATATTAATAAAATAAGTAATTCTCCAAGTAAATCTGGAATCAAATTCATTTACATAGTCTGTGATTTATTTTTGTTATCTACGACAACAACTCAAAAACAAAACAAAACTCAACTGTACACTAAAAACTATTTTCTATGAAATCTCTTAGATTTGTGTGACACCTACGAAATTTCTCTGCGAAATTCAAATCACCGCACGGAATTTTTGTCTAGAGATTTCTGTGACACCTCCGTATGTGTCCATTTTATTTCAATTTTAATTTCCAATATAAGTTAATGTGAATATGGGATTTTGCTGCAGTCGGGTTATTTCTTTTCTTTTAAATTATTATTTATTTGATTGAACCTTATCTGCCTATGGCCGTATGACATACGAATACAATCAGCAAATTGTTTGCAGCTTCATTGCTGAAAACCAACAGGAAAATAAACAGCAAAAATACCATATTATAATGAAAATCTATTGGAACGATGAGACAACTCTGGACTCAAAAATGACAAAGTACCAAAAGTTCGGCAGAAATATTGTATTTATCTATATTTTTATGGTGTTTTAAATTTTTTCTTCATGCGTTTACTCTTTATACAAAATATTAATATCCCGAGAAACACTCCATAGCGACTAAATTCCCAAAAGCTAGGCAACCGATTGACACGTTCCCCGCGCCCCTAGGAATAGTTGCGTTCACGCAATCAGTAAATCAAATGTGGACTTTCTTTTGAGACACCCTGTATTTAACTAGGAACTTTTTTATGAATAAATTTACATAAAAAATATCTTATTTTTTTAATTTTTAAAAATACATATATTTGCTTTTAATACCATTCACTCACACTCTGTCTGTCTCTGTCTGTCTCTCTCTCTCTCTCTCTCTCTCTCTCTGTCTATCTGGTATTACCAGTTTGTCTGAACGTTTGTAACGCACTAAAGGAGGCATCGTAGAGCCCATAAATTATATATATATTTGATCAGCTCGACGAGACAAGTCGATCTATCTATGTCCGTCCCTCTGTCCGTCAGACCGTATGTCCACGTGTATGTTGTTGCGCATTTTTTGGGGACCAATTTTTATGCTACCCAGTTGAATAGTTGAAAATTGGCAGATACACTTGCTTTTATTGCAGTTTAATAGAGTATCAAGATTGACATGCCACTTTTTGGGGTAGCCCCCATACAAACCCAGATAGATACTTTTTCAAATTCTTTTTTATTGTAGTCATTATCAACTTAATAATTGATATGTTAGATTCAAATGAACGGACGCCCTTGTTTTTTTTTTTTTTTAATTTTAAAGGTTGCATGGATAGCGTGCATATGACTACATAAGAAATGCGGCAGGGTATTTATAAGTCCTGAACTCATGACTGCAGCATTGTTACTTTTTTATACCTCTATTGTAAAGCGAGCCTGTCTGCTTTTTGTGTGGGTCCCCTGTTTACTTTGTAAACAATGGTTTTCAAGCTGATATCGTTGCATTTCGCAAGACCACAAAGCTATAATAAATAAAGCATTTTGCTTCATGCACTTTTTTACGTTTTGTCAATGTGATTTCAGTTGCTCCAATGATATCAGTATACAGACAAATGATTTATGCGGAATATGGACACAGTGCAACGTTGGAGTGCCTGGTAAGTTATAGCGAATTATACAAAAAAAAAAAAATCCAAAATATTTCGGAAAAAAAATATCTTTCACTGCATTTCAATTAAATTCGAATGCTTGAAATCAAATACTGCACTACATATGTATATAATCGGTATTTTATGAAAAAATTTTGCCTTAATGCGCGACAACCGAAGGAAAAGTGAAACTAGAGTAAAAGTTCATTCGGCAGAATCGAAATTTTAGTACTCTTCACACACCACAAAAGAGAAAAAAAAAAATTTAAATGCAATGTTTACTTACTTTATGTACAAGTATTTATAAATACAGGTTAGTAAAATTGTGCCTTTAAATATCTATTTCGATTTAAACATTTTTTCCTTATCAACTGAACCGTTTATGTATTTGAAGCCTTCGAGATAGATAGATAAAGTTGGGAGTTTTACACACATTGTTTCTATAACTTCGTTTCAGAAACTTGATGTAAACTACACCTATTTCTCTTTCTAATTTACCACTTAAGTTATCGTAAAAAAGCACTCGAGTAAAAAATGGCAATAAATACTAGAAAAGTTGATCGATTTTTATACTCCAAGTGAAGAATGTGTATAGTATTCAAATTTAGTAGCAATATTTGAAACTCCTTCAAGGAAGCATCGGAAACGTCATAAAGTATAAATGAAGTATTTGTGATCAGCACGATGAGACCTAGACCTATCCAGTCTTTCTGTCTGTCTGTATCTCTCTCTCTCTCTCTCTCTCTCTCTCTCTCTCTGTCTGTCTGTCTGCCTGTCCATCTGTTTGTCTACGCTTTATTCCCCGAATCTTTAAAATATTGGTTTGAAAGTTGGTATGTAGACATTTCAAAACCATAAGCAACATACTTATCGATTAGAGTAGGTTATCAAGTAAATACTTTGCACATTTTATAATGATTTGCATACAAACATTGTAAATGTTATTTTAAACGAGGGGTACTATTTATATTTCGGGAATAGCAAATAATAACAAACATTTTAAAATTAAAATTTTCAAAATATTCCCCTTGATGATCAATACACTTTTGCATTCGTTCAAACCATTTGTAATAGCAGTTTTCCCCAATCCTCTTGAGACATCTCCAAAACATGGTTTTTGAACGCTTCAACTGCTTCTTTGGCGCTCGTAAATCGTTGACCACGCAGTTTACCTTTGATACTCGGGAAGCAAAAGAAGTCTTTAGGTGCCAAATCAGGACTGTACGGAGGATGAGTCATTAATTCGATGTTTTGACTGCTCAAAAATGCCCTTGTATGACGGGATGTGTGAGAGCTCGTATTGTTATGATGGAGAATGATTCGTCTTTGGCGGTTGGTATTACGAATTTTTCCGAAGACAAACAAATGGTCATGTACCACTCAGAATTGATCGTCCTACGTTGCTCAAGCGGAACAGTGGCCACATGACCCATTCGGCCGAAGAAACAGGTGATCATTTGCTTCGCTGTGCTTCTTCCACGAAAAACTTTTGTTGGATTTGGCTCGTCTTGGAATACCCACACGGTCGATTGCTGTTTTGTTTCCGGCTAATACGCATATATCCATGATTCGTCACCTGTCACGATTTTAGACACGTCTTTTGAAGCAACACGGTCGAACTTTTTAATAATTTCTTTTTTTTTGAGTGATTGATAAATTATGGGGTATCCAACGAGCAACATTTTTGTACATCTAAGTGTTCATGCAAAATCGAATGTATTGAAGTGGAACTAATGTGCAAGGATGCCTCTATCTCACGATATATCACATGACGATCTTGCATTATCAGTTCACGCACTGCATCGATGTTTTTGGGCACAACAACCGACTTGGGACGACCTTAACGGAATTCGTCGGCGACCGAACTACGACCACGATTGAATTCACTATACCAGCGATATACTGTAGTTTTTGATGGTGCTTTATCGCCATACAATGAACTGAGTTCATTGACACATTCTTGTTGAGATAAACCACGTCAAAAGTTGTGAAAAATAATCCAACGAAAACCTTCTCTTGAAATTTCTTAACTCACTGTAAACAAAACAAATAGCAATTGTACATCAAAACTTTGTGAGTACGTTTATGCCAAAAAATGTCAAACTTTATTATGGTGTTGCCAGATTTTTGCTTTTGACATTAGTGTTGCCAGTTCCCGAAATATAAATAGCAGCCCTCGTAAAGTATGTAAAAATGCGCGCATAGCATAACCACATAATACAATCTGGCCAATACCGAAGATTACATAAAAGTTGAGCTCCATTGGTTTTGTGGTTTTGGAGTCCTTAGCATAAGGTACATATGTAGATACTTAGGTAACTATATACAAGGGATCGTAAATTTTATAAGTTTTATTGTAAAAATTATGAAATAAGAGTTATTTGCTGATTTTTATAAAAAATAATTGAAAAGTAACTTTTATTTTTAATTTTTAAAATAAAAATTGAAAATAAAACTAATTTTTTAATTTTTATTATAAAAAATGCAAATAAAAAGTTAATTGAAATATCTTTTGATCGGGATCATTTCATAAATTGATCTACACTTCATTACCTTTCTATTGATGTTTAATATATACCCACAAAATTATCATACCCTTTATTCAGAAGGAAGAATCTCTGAGTAAAAAAATATGACAATGTTTGAAAAAGTCTCACGCATCGCCAGATAATAGTCCACTCCAGTTTTGGATTGTAACCTCTGCCAATAATGGCTCTTTATAGTTAATTATATCATTTTCACCCTTAAATTTCAGAGCAATGCAAATAAATATATTAAAACTTTTTTTTTTTAGTAAAACGATAGTAATTACTATCGATAGTGACGATAGTTTCGACTATCGTTAAGAAAACTATCGATAGTGTGACTATGCTGCCATTACCAATTCTTATAGCAAACTGAATTCTAAAAATAGATTTGTGCTTGTTTGCATTCCCCCTATATCTCTTTTGTGCTGGACTTTGGGCCTGGTACAGGTAGTCTATGTAGTTTGTTTGGGAAGAAGTTGTACATGTGTACATACATATGTACATCTGTTCATACTTATAATACATCAATAGAAAGGTAACGAAGTGTAGATCAAATATAGAGGGCCCATTTTTGAAATGGGCCCTCCCGATTAAAAGATATTTCAATTCAATTTTTATTTGCAATTTTTATAATACATTTTTGAAAAGTTAGTTTTATTTTCAATTTTTATTTTAAAAATTAAAAATAAAAATAAATAAAAATAAAAATAATTTAAAACATAAAAATTGTTATTGTTCGATTTTTTCCGACTCATAACTCTTATTTGCGATCCCTGCTATATACATAATGTAATAATTGTTTTTAATTTTATTATAATTGGTGGTCAGATGTCAGATGTCAATTGTTTTTACAAATCTTACTGACGAAATTACAATGCATTTCTTATTCTAAATCAATGTGTGTGTGTGTGTGTGTGTGTACATGTGTGCATAAAAATGCGCATCATACGCAACTTCAAGTGACTGAGTGCATTAGCCCCGATTACGACTAATGCTTGCACTGCAGTTTATTGTAATTGTGTCATACACATATGTGTCATAAGTGTAGAATTACACAGCGAACTCAGCTTGAAGTGAATATAGGTTTGTGCTTAAGTGTACTTAAAATTATTTAAATTTAATTGGGCTACCATTATACAGTGAGCACTCGTTATATTTATTTATTATATTACTACTGTGCTCTCACTACAATAAGATCATGGATTTTTAAAGATATAGATTAGCTTAGGATTAGAACGATATATTAAAACTGAATGACTCGCTTTGATGCAAAATTTTTGATAAAATTTCCAACTGTACATGGTGCGTTCCAAAATAAACAGAACTTTTGGTACAGAGCATTTTTTGGTTCCGCCACTTATATGTAGCTTAATGCGTTGAAAAGTATGTATCACAATATTCAGTCAGAAATGTCACGGCAATAACTCCGCCTCCAGTAGACCAAAAACAGTCTTTTTGGTAGTCACCAGATCTGTATATTTCTAGTTCTAACTATTGTTGTATGAAGCGCTCATTCCAAAAACCCATTGGAACATGTATATCCCACATTATCCTTCCCATGATTGATCAAGTAGCATATCTTCACTACAATTCTTTGTAACTAATTCCATACAACAGGAAACCGCAATCAGCAGAGGATTGACTTAAAATAGCATAAAAAACAGAGGAGAGAGTTGGATATCGTCTCAGTCATTAGAAACTCTTAACAGAAGAGAAAAAAAAACTTGTGAATTGAGGCAGGAAGATAGTATTGCAGGAAGTCGTCGGTTCTGGATTTATTTTAGTGCCAACTATTTCTGATTTCATTTCCGATTCCAAAAATTGTCTGGATCATATATTTTTCAAATAGTCCTTCCCAGAGGATTGATCAAGTGCCATATCTTCACTACAACTTGTAAGGCAATACTACGTGAAACCGCAATGTTATGCTGAAAAAGTTGTGTTTTGATGTCACTTTCTAGAAGGGATTTTATATAAAGAAACGCATGAAAATATCAGAAAGAAGCATTATATTTTTATACATCCGTGAAAGAGCCCAGGTTCTCGCAGAAATTAGGGTCTACGTGACAAAAAGATTTCATTTAAGACACAATATTATTATTTATAAATTTTAACCATGACACAGAAATATGTCTGAACAGAAAGGTGCACACATCAATTTAATTTTTTTAGCTGGAAGACAACACTGAACATGCGTGTAAATTCACGCGGATACTCAAATTTGCGGTGTAAATGTACGAATCGCGTGTAAACTATTCCCCATACAAATTTTGGCAGTTCATTTGCGAGCTAGTAGATGCACGACATTTACACAGTTTCCACGGTTTACGAGGTAGTTAGGTATAGGAATACCCGGCTTTCAGCCAGACATCTAAAAAAATGATTCCCAGAAAATGCGCAACCACTAACAGGTATATAGACACACGGACAAACCGATCAAGAATATATAAACTTTATGGGGTCTACGATACCTCCTATTTAATCAACCATTGATGCACCTCTATTTACAAATAAAATATATATTGTATATAATGTAAATTAAAAATATATTTAATATGTTGTAATGTTATATTTTGTTATGGCTAGCGTTGTTTCTCTAAATCTATATTGAGGCCATCATGCAGTGTTGCATTTGTGACATACCATGATGATTTCGTTATAAGCCGTAGAACTTTCGATTGGAATCGATGAATTTTCTCGATGTTTGATTTGGCTGCTGAAACTTATAAGTTTTAGCCCCAGTTGTTTCCTTTTTGTGAAATGTATTTCTGCCATCTGAGTCGCTTGACGACATGAAACCCTAAGTATTTGGAGCTCTACTCTTTCTGCAGTTGTTGGTTGTTTAGAAATACTGCTGGATAGTCACTTATCCGAAGCAAGGGTGTCACTTGAATTGATTTTGCTGGCTTAATGTTAAGTATCCAAGCTTGTAGCCATGTTTCAATATCGATTAAACTCCGTTGTAATTGTAAAGAGGCTGTATTTGGATCCGCATGTACTGACATTGCTACGGTGTCATCAGCAAGAGAAGCGACTGTTGTTTAAGTAGATGTTGAACCCTCGATAGTAACTCGTAGATTGATGAATATTCGTTGTTACACTTAACCATCAAGTGGCGGTCAGTCAGATAAGACTTTAGTACTACGAAAATTGGGAAAGGAAAAAATTTTTCTGCTTATGTAGAAGGTCTATATGCCTATACAGCATTAAATAAAATTAATAAGAATGTAAATCCAGAGTCGGGTAGTTCTTGTATGATTTGGCTGTAATTAAATCATATTCGAGAGCTTTTTTGGAGTCAATTCGTGCACATGTATTTTTTATACCAGCAAGTCTCATGAAAGATATTGGTGGATCCATTTGCCCCGGCGATTGTAAAAATTGGAGCATTTCAGCTGTGTTATCTTGTGGTCCATTTTGCGACAAAGGTTTGAATATGTCGGTCAAATGTAAAGCAAGAAAACCTCCATTATTTTTGTGGACGCCTATGCAGCTTGTTGTACTGCAGTGTTGAATATTCGTACTGCGTTTTCAATATCATCTTCACTTTCAAGTGGGATTTTTTGGGGAAGTACATAAGTAATTGACTCCTTAAAATGATCCCAATCTGTTCTTTTAGAGTGCAAAAAGGGCGCATAGTGTAATGTTTAACATTGATCATTAAGCTTTACCATGAGCGGGGAACGGACGGAAGATAGCTTTATTTTTATTGCTTGGAAGACCTTTGAAAACGCAGAAATGAATGCAGTCTGGTTTTATTACTATCTGTAGGTCTGTTTCACCTACAACAATCGATGGTGTGCAGTAAATTGACGCAATTGTGAAGGGGCCTAGAGAATTATAAATCTGAATACTTGTAGAATGTATTTCGTTTGTTGAGTATGCTATGTACGTGCCGTGGTAAATTCGGTGTTTTATTGTTACAACACAATCATTTTTGATTTCATTCAAGTTTTGTTAGTTAGATAGATATATCAAAAAATAATCCAGAATTATTAATTTATACGAACTTGGCATGAGATATTGTGAAATAAATTTTTTCTCGTTAAAAATGCATTATTTCATTAGTTAAGAATTGAACTATTTTTGAAACGTGTGAAGAGTATTTCAGCTTTGGTTTGGCTTTCTCTTTTCCGAAGTATATATGTACATATTTAAGCTGTGAAACTCGAACTTTGCCGGACAGCATTTTAATACGTGTGTGTGTGTTCAAGTGTTAAAAATAAAAGCAGATTAAAGTGTATGTCAATTTGCCATATTGTTTATACGAGTGAGCATACCGGTATTCTTAATTGGCTTTTATTTAGTAATTAAGTTAATTAAACTCACTTCGTGTGCAGCAGTAATGAATTATAGCAAATTTATTGTCACTAAAAATAAATTTTTTAATTAATATGATTTTATTTTGCATCACAGGTTGAAGCTTTTCCCGAAGCAATACGTTATTGGGAACGTTCATATGATGGCAAAATACTTGAGGCTGGTGAAAAATATCGCATTGAAACATATCCCGAAGAGTAAGTTTCCATTTCCATATGCTGTAATTTGGTTGAATAATTAAAATTAATATAATGGCATAGCTTCAAGACTACAATGCGTTTGACAATTACAAATTTACGTAAAGATGACTTTGGCTATTATCATTGTGTAGCACGAAATGAACTAAATGCAACAATGGTTAATTTCGAAATTGCACGTAAGTACAGAGTAGCAAAGTGCCTAAGGATATGCTGCATTATGTATTTATATTACACATTCTTCGTCTATTCATCTAATTTATACAGCGCAAGATCCGAACAGTGAAACGCCGTATGTGGGCAAGGAAATCAAAGTCTACGGAAAATTGCCGCCAACGAGTGTCTGTCCTATGTGTGAACAATGTCCGGATCCGAGGTGAGTATACGTTTATGCTGGTCCTTGTCTAAGTGCTGTAGCGTGTAATAATTGCAGCAACAATTCCTGTGCATAATTTAAAATGATTATTGTTACTGCTGCTGCTGCGGTTATTGTATTATTGTTGTCAGTTCACGCTTCTGCAAAGCTATTAAGTCTTTTTCATAATGCAGAATATACGATTCAATTGCCTGGAATAAACTTAAAAAAAAAAGAAAAAACAAAGTAAGAACGCTGCAGTCGAGTGTGCTCGCCTTCGAGATATCCTGTATCTTGTCTAACGCACTTTATTTGAACCCTAGATTTTTATGTGGGTTAATTCTATAGTGGTCCGATGTGAACCTATGTGGGATATAATATTAAGATTGACGTAATATTCAAACAAATTTGGCGTTTCTAGTTCAATTCGAAGAAAAACTAAAAAATGGAATTCAGGTTTGTATAAGAGCTAAATTTTAAGGTGCTCCGATCTGAAACTATATATGATACTTTATTATGATTATCGCAAAATTCACCAACTTTGGCGTTTGTAACTTAATAAACAACAAAAACAACATAAATTGCAGGCTTAGCACGTCGCTATATAAAGAAGGAGTGTGATAGTTGAAATATCCAAACATCAAGCCTCTATATCTTATAGTCCCAAGATATCGATGTTCAATTCATACACTAACTTAATATACCCCTTTAAACCTAAGAGTATAAAAAAAAACAAAACACGAAAGTACAAAGAAAATTGTCAACCTTACTTCTGTTTTCAAAAGCTTTCTTTATGCTCGCTTTAGTTGTTCTAGTTTTTCTTTTTTTTTTTTGTATTTGCACTTCGCCTTCGATTTGGAAGCACTTCATCAAGCCATTTCTTTCGCTTTGTATTCATGGATTACTAAATTTTCTCTTTTAGTTTATACCAGTGCAAGGACTCGATTATGAACAGTTTCGAAATTCAGCCAACTGGAAACTTAAGCTATCCAGGACTGCCAAAGCGTCAGAAGAGTAAGTGAATTAAAAAAATAAAAAAGAAAAAAAAAAAAACGAAAACTGCTGCTATGGACATCGCAAAATATTGCCAAAGAAGAAATTTTTTCTTTCGCACAAAACATTAATCAAGTTTTATCTCAGCAGCAGTGTTCATTTTCCAATTTTTCATTATTTATTTATTTTTTCGTTGCAAAGAACAAAAATTCAAAGCGTTTTCAATATTTTTTATTTTTATTTTTTGCATTGCATTGCAGCCTGTTTTTTATATGCTGTTGGCAAGCCAGTCTTTCACAAAGCTGTAAATGAGAATTACGGTTGCTGGCTCAAAGATCCTGCAGCCGATGACAGCCACCGTGAACGAACCTTTGTTACAAACGAGAATGATGCTTTCAATCTTTTTGAGTTCTCAACAAAAACGCAGTATCGCATGAACCAAGTGCCAAGGCATAAATATCAAATTTCGGAGGGTTTTCATGTAAGTTGATTCTAAATTGTTAATAGTAGAATAAAAGATCAAGAAAAAGTTGCGTTTGGATTTTTTCTGACTTATTAATATTAAATGTATAAATGAGTGATGAAAAATGTGCTGAGAATTTCTATTTAATTAAGTTGCAGTTAAAAAAAAATACTAAAATTAAATGAAATTAGTGTATTAGTGTGCATTGACAACATTGGGATAGCACTAGCAATTTCCATCACCAACGAGCTGCCGCTAAATGCTATATTTACCCTATATGCGTGTCCAAGTAAACAGGACTCTTGGAACTTTCGTACCTACTTAGGTGGCTCTATAACCGTGTATCGGTCAAGGCTGCACGTAGGAAAGCGCACCATTCGGTGTAGTTTAGTGCGTGCCGGCGCCAATCGCTGGTAATCCGAAACTTCATCAAGTCATCATAGACCTGATATTGCCAACTGAAGCTCGGACGTCCTCTCTGGCGCCGTCCACCAATCAAGTTCAAGCTTTCGTTGTAAACCTTTAGTGGTGAAGCTTTGGGGTTCATCCGGATTAGGTGACCAGTCCAGTGCAGCCCTTGGAATCTAATGCCCTGGACTATGGCAACCTCATCATCATGTCAGATCATACAACTTGTGGTTCATACGGGTCCTAAGCTCGACACCAACTCTAAGGGGACCAAAAATCCTATGAAGATTCTTTCTCTCGAACACTCCTAAAGACGCTGTATCCCTTGATCTCAGGGTCCATGTTTCTACGCCATACAGCAGAACCGGGATTATCAGAGACTTATTGATTTTCATCTTCGTATTTCGAGAAAGAGCTCCACTTGTAATTAGCTTGCTGATCTCAAACTAGCAGCGTTTAGCAACCGTGATTCTACGTCTGATCTCTAGGCTGACGTTGTAGTTGCTGGCTATCAATGTTTTCTACAACCTTGAAACTTTGTGATCATCTAAAGTGCTTTGAAATCATTTGAAATTAATAAAATTCTGAAGAATGTAAAGAAATCACCCACTTATTATGGTACCGAGTTTCAAAACGATAGCTTTAAAAATATACAAATAAGAAAAACTTGAATTGAGGAGGCGATGGGCGTGGTGTCAAAAAAATTTAATAGAAAACAGCTGCCTATGGTAAAGGAGAATCTAAATGCTCAAGTTTGTAGTCTCTATCTCTTATAGTTCCTGAGCAGTTCTCATACATCCAGACGGTCGAACGGGCGGACAGACAGGCATGGCTAGATCGACTTAGTTTCCGCTGTTGATCAAGAGTATATATACTTTACTAGGGGGCTCCGCCCTAAAAATGAAAAATGAGTAATAAAGCTTAGTCAAAAAAAAAAAACAAGAAGGGTTCCTCAGTTCCACACCAACGCAGAGGTAGAAGATTTGGTGCATTTTTTATAATGTGGTGTCGCCAATAGGTATAATCCACTGTCAACCATGCAACAGAAGTTCTGATGGATTCTGTTGGTTCGGAAACTGGACAGGATAATGGACAGCATTGTCAAGTTCATTGACTGAGTCCAAAACAAATATTGCTCGCTATCCAATCTAATGATTTTTCAAAAATATGTGAATTGTCACACCATATTCTTGCTCTTCGAGAGATGTAAGAACTGTTTGCAATCATTAGGGGCAATGAAATAGATATAATCTACGACCGATATAAGTCTTCGGTTATTGTAAAACTTCCCTAGAAACAGCATTTTATGTTTTACCAACAGGAGCCAAAATAAATAAGTTGCTAGCAGAAATAAGTCTTGAGCAGGCCACATAAAATTGACCATGGGAGAAGCAACCATCTTTTAGGTCTAGTCCGGCCAGGTTTAAAGTCTGTCCCTGTGACTTACAGGAAATTGTACTCTCTTAAACTCAAAGGGCTGGTTATCAGATATTAGAGGTATTCTTGGTATAATTACGGTTTCCCCTTTGGCACAACCAGTAAATACTGTGGCTTCAATTGTACATTTTTTAAGAGCTTTTATTTGCAATCTAGTGCCATTGCATAGTTTTGGCGGGCTTAGGTTTCGTATCTACATTATTGGTGCATCAACCTTGAGAGTACGATTATGCAATGCAAATCTAGGTGGATTTTTTTTTTGTTAAGAAACTCGACTGGATAATGGACAGCATTGCCAACTTGAATGACTGAATCAGTTTGTGACAATTACCTCCCATGAAACGATTATTATTCCGGAGGTCCTTTAAAGTTCTATTTAGAGCTTTAAAGCCACCCTAATGAGCCATAGTGCACTCATCCCAAACAATAAATTTACAATCTTTGAGGCCCATTGCCCTAGTGGACTGTTATGAAATTTTGTAATGTGGAATTTCTTCATGCATTATATCAAATGGAAGCTTTAAAGCAGAGTGTGCTGTCCGACCTTCAGTTAGCAATGTTGCAGAAATACCGGAAGACACAGCAGCTATGCCAATATGTTTTTCTTGTCGAACTTTTGCCAACAATAAATTCAGTAGAAATGTTTTGCCTGTGCCCCCAGGGGCATCCAAAAAAAATATATATCTCCATTTCCAAATTCAACGCTGTCCAAGATATTTTTATATACCTCACTCTGCTCTGCAGAAAGCAAGCTTACGTGATTACTAACAATTGTTTCATTGTTTTCATAACTAATTTCTCTGAGATATTCCATATTTTTTAACGACTCATCAGATCTGTTTGGCATTGGAAAACTATACTGTGTTAAGCAGTTATCTCCTATTGATAATACAATATCTTCAATTCGGATCAGACACTTGGTATAAATTCTTTCCATAATTGAAGAATCTATGTTAATGTCTTCTTTTAATATTATGTCGTGCAAAATATCTTCTGAGAGGCTTTCTTTGTACTTGACCGACAGGCACACAGCGTCAGATATTTGACAAAATACTATAATTATTACAAAAATGTCTCGCAATTTATTTGAGTTTTCACAGAGAGCAGCTTCTGCCATGGTAGAGTCCCAGTGCGTGTCATCACCTAGTAAGCCTAAGGCCTGACATGCTAATTCAAATGTGTCATAGGTAACACCATTTACTGTTTTCAAGTCCATGAATGAGGTTGGACCACGTACCTCAAGGAGTAAAAGTAAAAGCACTCACTATTGTTTGGGGTGTATAGTGTACACTCTACCCAAACACCTATCCATTTTAACTCCTGGAAAATTGGGGACAATTTATCCACGCTTCCTTCGTTGAAACTTATTCTTAATCCATGTGTCCATACGATTGGATCTTCAACATACAGAAGTGTTTTTGCAAAGGGGCCAACCTTGCAAAGTTCAAAGAAGCCTGTTAACGTCGTTTTAGACGGATTGTTTATCTTTTCAGTAACTTCATTGGGTTTATTTGGGTTAAAGGTTACTCGCTGGCCATTTTCCAAGTGCACACTTAAATGAGTGATTGCCGGAAACCTTTTATGTATGGGAAATGCAAGAATTCTCCATACTGCTTCTGAACTGCTTATATATCGACCACTTTCGTACAATTTAACTTCATCTTTTTTATCCTTTCGGGGAAATTTCTTACTGCATTTTCCTTGGTGCATACTTGACGAATTTGGGTTCAATAAACCGCAAGTTCCATGAATCATATTGGATTTGACAATATCATATAGCAGAGGATCCTGGTTTGGTTCTGCAATTTCTGCAAATAAAATATCATCAATTTGTTCAGGCATGATCTTATTTGCTAACCATAACAGTAGATGTACATGGGGGAGACCACGTTTTTGCCACTCTATTGTATACATAAAACATTTAACTTCAACAAACAATTCGCCTTTAGTTAATAACGACATTAATGCTTTGACTTTTAAATGGAAGACACGAGCTATAATATCATGACGATATATCGTGCTGAGCCAGTGAACGTAGATGGTAGGATTACAGTCTCACCAAGTTGATCATTGCTTACATCTTCTTTGCTTATGGCATCCTTAAGATGTATAAAGCTGTCAGCTCTTAACTGAGCTTGATTATGCCGAATGAAATTAAGCCTTTCGGTTTCAATATTGGCGTACATATCAACGAAAAATTGACTGAACAAACATCGGCAATGAACCAAATGATTGACTTCACGTTGCCGTTCATTAGTCTGTAACTGTAAAAATAAAAATTTGGTCGAAAAGGCTAGATTTGCCGGAAAAATTCCAGATTTGGCAAACAAAACCTAATCTGTGAGTTTGGTTAAGATAACTTAAAAGTTTTTCACACTAAAGGTAAATTTCCATCCGATTGTTCCTATGACAGCTATATGATATATTAATCCGATATTGACCAAATTTGATCAGGGTGCAACAGGCAGTCCCAAATACCCAAATACAATCTGTGAGTTTGGTTGAGATATCTTAAGAAACAAAAAAGTTTTTCATACTAAAGGTTAATTTGAACCCGATTGTTCCAATGACAGTTATATGATATAGTAACCCGATTTTGACAAAATTTGTTCAAGATGTAAAATATAGTAAAACATCCACAATCTGTAAGTTTGGTTGAGATAGCTCGAAAACCAACAAAGTTTTTCATACGAAGCACTTTTTCTCAATGTGATTTTCGCAAAACTCCGTCTTATTGTACGATAAAATTGTCTCATCTATGTTGTGTGAAAATTTCAGCCTCCTAGGTCTTATGGTTTGGGCTGTGCAATGATCAGTGAGTCAGTCAGTCAGTCAGTCAGTGAATGCGGACAAGGAATTTTATATATATAGATGGGGTCTACCACGCCTCCTGCCTCTTATATACATTCGCACAATCTTATTATACCTTTATCCCTTTGGGTTCAGGGTGTAAAAATCGGTCTCAAGTGTCAGTGCCACAAACGCCAACTTAATTCTTAATATAATACCTTTCGGTAGCCCAATTGATCGGTCTAAATGAGATAAATATATGTTTTGGAAATGCTCAATTCCAATTTCAAGAATTTCAATGAAGATTTTTGCTAGTCTTCAATAAATTCGCGCTCAGCTTTGTCGGAATCAGCTGCGATCTCAGATTTTGGTTGGCCAACTTGTAAGTCATAATATATGCCGACATATTGCAGGTGTAGGCCATTGTATCCGAAGCTTAAATACTCTTCTCACTTGCCCTACTTTTATGTACACCTTATGTTGCTTATGGTCATAAAAAGTATCCAGACTAACTTTAAAACCAATATTTTCGACAGACAGACAGCAAAAATGTTGTTCGAATCTGTTTTTTATTTTAAATCGATCTAAATATTTTTTGGATACTTTATTTGTTATAGTATTAAGATATTACAAAAAAAAAAAACAAATGCAAATGGGTTAACTGTACTGATTTGTTTCGGAATCAGCCATGAAATTATATCAGCTGCCAATTTTCTTGACAGGATGAATATTTTATATATATCTCGTTGCATATCTCTTGCTTACTTCTTGCATCTAAAAGGGAGTTTCTTCTCCCTATTTTGTTCGATGCTCACTAGAGCAGCGCAGGAACTAGCTACAAATTTTACCCGTTATAAAAATGTAATGAATTTGTAAGCACACTTTTTCATTGTAGGTTTTCTATTTATTTATAATTGCTCTCAAACATATTTATCTTTTGCCGTTTCATCCTTGTACTAATTTTAAAATTGAGATTCGTATTTTGTTGACAACTGCCGACATTGGCAGCTGTGCAATATTATCTCGTTTATGCAACTGTGTTCTGTGTCAAATAAATGCAAATTTTATTTACTATACACTTTATTTTATGTGTCACTCCCAATCTGTAGGCGCTTTGAGTGAATTCAAATAAAATGTAAAAAAGAATCATCAAATAAAATGTTTTCATTTGCGTAATATGTATATGTATTGTATTTTAAAAATCTACGTTTGAATTAAATTTGTATTCACTTTTTTTATATAATTTTAGGGCAATGCACATGTTGTCTACAAGAATGCTTTCTATTATCACCAGAAGGACACTGATCTGGTGGTAAGATTCGATTTGGAAACGCTCTTGAAAATATGTAAGTATACAAATAAATACTTAAAGCAAACAGAAGCGTAGCTTGATAATGTTCGTTACTAAATATTTACAACAAATGAGATACATGGTGTCTCAAAAGAAAGTTCACATTTAAAAAAATCGATAAAGAAAAATGTATTGTATTTATTGAAAAGATGTTTATTACATATTAAAATACACATTTATTATTTTAATTTTATTTATTTTTTAAAAATTATATTGTCCAAATGTAAACCTTTGCGTTCGCGGCATTCATTTAATCGAGCAATAAAATTTCCTATGACGGCTCGGCAGGTATTCTCCGTGATGGCTGCCACTTCGTGACGGATATTTTCTTTTAATTGTGCCAGGGAAGTCGGTTTGTTGCCGTAAACTTTAGAATTGACGTAACCCCACAGCAAAAAGTCCATAGGGGTTAAATCGGGACTTCGTGGAGGACAATTTATGTCACCTCTTCTGGAGATCAATTTGCCAGGAAAAATTTCATGAACTCGTGGTAGAGACCTGTTGGACGTGTGTGAAGTGGACGGAGCAACCTGCTGGAACCATGTTCTTTGGTTATAACCAGGAAAGTTTTGCAGTTCAGGCACGAAGAACTCGTCGAACATCTCCACATAACGCTCTGAATTCACTGTAACTGAGTAACACTGTCTACGTTTTCAAACGTTCTGGAAGACCTTGGACGCCCGGATTTTGATTTTTCCAGCGTTGAACCGGTCTCTTCAAACTTCTCGACCCATTTTCCAATGAGTTGAGGGCTTGGCGCATCATTTAAATGACAAACATGTCGAATACTGCAAAATTTTCTACGAGCTACAGTCGTACGCACAACGCACGGTCCGCTCCCGAGAAACGCTCAACAGCGACTAAATTCCCAAAAGCTAGGCTACCGATTGACATACCCTTCGCGCCCCTCGGAATAGTTGCGTTCACGCAATTAGCAAATCAAATGTGAACTTTCTTTTAAGACACCCAGTATTATGTGTATGAATGAGTAAATAGATTAAACAAACCATTCAATTTATATTCCCAAAATAAAAAAACAAACAAAAATAGAGGTATTATACAAAATTCTTTGATTTACTCAACCAATGTAGTGGAATGTACCCTCCACACATACTTTGATAAGAAATATTTAAGTTTTTGGCTAAATTATTTAGATTTGTTGTTTAATAAGTTGATGTAGACGTATCCGCATTTATGTGTGGTAGATGTTTCTTCTTGTTACTTACTTACTCCTTTGGAGCTACAACCGTTTATCAGTCATGCCCGACCGTAGAAAGGCCTGGTGCTAGTTGGAGTTAATACTAAGTTTGCGGAGTTAGTCGCTGACTTGGTATTTCCAACCCATGCTCGGTTGCTCTCTCAGACGTTGTCTCGGGGTCATCACGAAAAGTGTGTCCTATCCGAAGCTTCCTCCGTTTCACTGGTAAAAGTTTTGCAGTGGCGGGAACGAAACCCTTAATTAAGGGGTGTTACCTTCTCACAGTTTGCTCGTCTCGGAACCGATGTTCGGAGTCTACACAGGAAATACATTTGTGAGTTTCAAATCCATATTATCCTTACCTAAGGTGACCAGACTTCCCCGTTTATGAGGAAAACCCGTTTACTAAAAACTTGCAAACTCAATGTGTTTTTAGACCACCGCGGTAAAATGGTTGCGAGCTACGAAATTTTAAGATACACTTGCAACAGTGGGACAACTAGATACTTTATAGTCCTACAACGTTGTTAGTCTATAGACGAACGGCTTGGTTAGGTTAGATCGACTGATAAGTTTGTTTTACTGTGCAATTTTTTATTTACAAAAAAGAAAAAGACGGCCGTTTTGGACGATTTTACCCTATTTCGGGCCCTAGAAATCGAACTGCGTCATTACTTTTTTGAGCTGTCATCATGGTTTCATACAAAATTTGTTTAAAGTTTTCGCCACTCTCTGTTCCAGGATTTAACTTTTGCCAATAAACCTACCCCGAAAATTCAGCTCTTGAGAGGTTTTCGACTTTTTTTTGTGTCAGGTGTCAGGTGTGGGGTTAGTTTAAACCGAACCGGCTTGCGTTTTAGCATTAGACGATCAGCTAGCGCCCGCGCTGCGGCTACCATCTCAATGTCGGTGAATGATAAAATCGACGCGCTGTTCGACACATTTCAGCGCACATTGGATAAGCGATTCAGTGAAGAGGCAACGACACAGTTTTCGAAGGACACTGATGTTGCTCAGCGGCCTTTAAGCACCACACCTGTCCATGCGCTGCTCCTATACCTACTCCACAGAGGCCATTTAACCCGCATGTACTGCCTCCCTTTGACGGTACTACATCGTGGTTTGTCTTTGAGATTCAACTAGAAGATGCGACGCGTTTCTATGACTGGACCGCGGCTGAAAAATTAATGATATTAACTACGAATCTACGGGGGCGAGGGCTTCGTTTGTACGGAACAATTCCTTCCACCCTCCCTCCCACGTACGAGCAAATACGTAATACAATGCGCGAACGTTTTGGTATGGACTCACAGGCGTGCTACCAACAGTTTCGATACTGTGGTCAAGGTCAGCGTGAGTCGTTTTCAGATGTCGCGGTAGAATTGGAACGTCTTGCTCAAGGGGTGTTTCATGACCCAGCAGTTCATAGATGGCATGCGAGAGTCGACGTTGCAGAGTCTGATCATTGCAGGCAGACCTCGTACTCTACAATATGCCTTACGAACTGCTGTTGCCCTGCAAGGCCAACCCAACAGGAACCACCCGCGCAACGTGCGGCAACTACAGCCGGAACTGCCGCAGCATGCTCCAAATAGAGGAGGTCGTGGTCGACAAAATAATAGGAGAGGCAGAAACCCATTCGCTACTAATCAGCCTTCTTCGTCGACCTGAGCCTCCATACCCTCTCCATTAGCGGATTCAAAGGAAGCACCATCAGCAATAAACGTTACTAGCACCGCGAGTCTACCACCAGAACAATTTATTGAAACACCATTTTCAAATGGAGTCGAATCAGTGATAGTACCCGGCCACGATGAGAGCCAGCCCGAAGCTACGTCAAGCAATGATCTAATAACCACTGAAGAAGCCACATTCAATTTAAGTGCGACCAGCGACCAGAGCCTGCACTGTATTGTATTTTTCGGTGATCACCCTCAGCAAATGGTAGTAGAACTGGAGCAGCGGTGTCCCTTATCTCTAATTCAGTCCAACTGCCGCGCGCCAAACTGCGCAGTTGTGACCTGATATTGAGAGGACCATAAGCTGAGAGCTTCCGGGCTACCCAAAAAGCAAAAGTCAACTTCAAAATTGGCAACATCCCGTTTCAACATGAATTTTTGTTGGTCAAGGACCCGGTTCCCTGTTTGCTAGGCGTGGATTTTCTACAACGGCACAAGGCGGTCGTAGACTTACACAACATGCGATTGCAGTTCGAACGAGGCACTCCCACACTGTATTTGCCCACTCCAGCTCCCAGCCAGCTCGTTTTCCTCTCTGTTGCAGTGACACAACCCGGTCATGCAGATGCTTACATCTCCACCGCGAAAAGCAATGCAGCGTTCGCCTTGTTAGAAAGCTGTACCGAAACCGAGCTACCGCAAAAAGTAAAATTGGAGCGCACATTAGTGTACGCAACACAGCGGGAGCATGAAGTGCGTCTGTTAAGTTTGGACAAAGAAGACGTAGACCTACTGCCGCACACTGTTCTAGGTAGACTGCACGAGGTCGACATGTTGCCGTTGGAGGACACCGGCCAAGCAACGAAGTTGCATGTGAACGAATTACCCTTTGCTGTATCAGAGGAGCTGAGCAACGCACAGCGTGCTTCATTCGCACTTCTTCTACGCCGCCATCGGGTTGTGTTCACCAAAGGGCGTACCGATACAGGTCGTACGAGCTTAAAACAGCACTACATCGATATCGAAAAAACCACACCTATTCGTAAACCGCTTCGACGCAAGCCTCTTGCACGAAAGCAAGAAACCGAGCAGCTTATCTCGGATATGATTGCGCGAAACGTAATTCGACGCTCAAGCAATTCGTGGTCATCACCGGAATTTTTTTAGTTCCATGTTGTGCCGAGCGATATGCCAGCAATGCAAGCGGAAGTAGTTGATCCTAGTTGCGCTGACTGCCGTCTACAAATTTGGCCAAATAGTCAAGAAGTGTACGATTAAATCGCTCAACCATTGCATCAGACTGGGGCCGCAGTGGCGTAGTACGAGTCTTTTCCACATCGAGCAATTGTGGGCATTTGCGAAAAACTTCTGATTCGAAATTGCGTCCTTGATCGGAGTGTAGTATAAAAGGCATGCCGAATCTGCAGTACACCTCATTAACAAGAGCCTTGGCTACAACTTCAGCTGTCTGATCTGGAATGGCTAAACTATCTAGCCATTTCGAAAAATAGTCCATAACGACGAGGATATAGCTTTTGCCAGAAACGGTAACAGACAAAGGCCCTAATACGTCTATGGCCTTCCTTTCAAAAGCCATCCTTTCGAGCGTTGCAGACGTAGCAGCGTGCACACCAAAGTGTTCTATCCGCGCGATGGCCAAGCCAATAGTAGCGATGAGCGATCTTTTTAAATGTTTTTCTTTGGCCTAAGTGACCGCCAGCGGTCGAATTATGCATTTGCGAAATTATGTCGCTACTCAGGACTTCGGGAACTACGATGACTTCCGCACCTCTGTAGTGGAGAGTCAAAATGTTGTTTTGTAATGTTAGATGGTAGAACATATGCCAGTACGCTTTTAGCTCCGGGCTGTCAATAAGTGAACGCGCCCAGGGATTTTGTAAACATGGAAATTATTGTTCATCGTTTTGTGAGATAGTCCAACCAATATCAAAGCGCAGCTGGATTCTACTCAGGAGGAGTCCGCTCGTTCATTTATAACAGTTAAATATTGGGTTGGAGAGTTTAAACGAGACCGAGGCAATCGATTAGTAGTGCGCGAGCTAACAGACATCTCATGAACTTCAAAAAGTGTTGAAAATCGCATAATGCATTTTTTATTGGAGCTTGAAACTTCATATAATTCAAATGTTTCGTATGTCCCTTTCAATAAACTCATCTGAGATTATTCAAATCCATGGTTCTACACATAATATCCAACATAATAAATGGTACCTACTTGTTTTGAACGCATGTGAAAGGTGTAAAATTATCGGTTTCACTAAAAATCATATATATTTTCACTTGTTTTTATTTTTATTTATTGATACAATTATGTATATATTGAACCATTCACAGCAATTACCTTGCCATATGCAGGCGTTGCTGCCGGAAACAGATTGTACTCAACGGACTACAACTATATGGACTTCAATGTCGATGAGGTCGGTCTGTGGGTGATCTATAGTACTTATGATTCAAACAACACACTTGTAGCGAAGGTAAGTATATACTACTGTTGTACAAATTCAATCTATACTTACATATATTATGTATTTACATACAACTTATGTATGTCTACTTGGTGTGGTCATGCAAAATGAGGCAGTACCTATATACGATTTTCGATGCAACAAACAGCAAAGGTAACATTATATTGAAGTACGATAGAATCAAATTGTTTTACAGCAACTGCAGATAGAAGTTAAAGTTGAAATGCTTTGCATTGAATAAATATTGCGTTTTAAACTGCAAATGGAAGGTTGCATAAACTTAGGCGAACAAGTTGTGGCAAACAGCATCATAGGTATATAAATAAATGTATGTGTGTGTGTATTTATATGTTTGTGCAATATATATATATATATATATATATATATATATATATATATATATATATATATATATATATATATATATATATATATATGATGTGTGTATGTATCTTGTATTTCTGTACATGTTATGTGTGCTGTGTTGCAAAGCGACATTCAACTAGCATAACATCGTTTATTATTGACATTTATTGGTTTGTAAATTCTACACTAATCCTTGTTGCGCTGCAGATTTTTGTTCGCTTTCTCTGCTGCCCTGCTGTTTCATCCTTTTTCCGCTTGATAACTGTCCACAATTGCCATACCCAAAAGGGACAATAGCACCATCAAGTGTTGCATAAGGACATACATTCAGTTGGTTGCTTTGTAAAATACTTTTATAGCCCCATTGAGTCTTCTGGTGGTCTTCTGCTCTACTGAATCGATTCGTTTCGTTTCTGTATTTGATTGTCTTCATCTGCACAATAAATCGATTTATGTATGTTGCTGTTGTAGACGAAGTATCTTCACATGCTGCATATTTTTCTCTGCTAGTGCTTTAGTTTGCCTTTGATATAGATGTAGAATATGCTTGAAATGTTTGTAAATATAAGTACCTACATATATACATATATGGCAATTGTTATGAATAGGCTTGTGATTCTTGGCGCTTGAATCAAGTCAAATGTGTAGCAGCAAAACGTCTATATGAATAGTACGTACAAGTAGCTATGTGTGTTTTGGAATGTAAGTTTCATATACAATGTATACCCGGCATTGTTTCAATTAAATGCTTTAAAAATCCTTCATATTCTTTGAATATACAAAATTAGAATAAACAAGCTTTTTCGTAGTAGGACTTGATTTACCTCCAAATTTTGCTCTCTATAAACTTTTTACAAATTTGGCCAAAACAAGAAAAAACGCTGCAGTCGAGTTTGCTCGACTTCAAGATACCCTGTACTTTTTTTAAGGCTCCTCAAATGAGCCAAAATTTGTATTTTTAATGGACCAATATAGAAAATTATGAAAAATTAGATCTAATATAAAATATAAGCAAAAAAATTAAAAAATTAGAGCCAGGTTGTCATGGGCTACCCATAAAGTGTATACAAAGCCTTAAAAATGGGGCAAGGTTTGAATGGGGCTACCACTTAAAGTGGGGTTGGCATGTTCATTTAATACTATTTATCTGAATAAGGAAAATTAGAGTCTAACTAGCCAAACTTGAAGTCTCTATGTTTTATAGTCGAGACATTGTTGTTCAAGCATACAGACGAATGGACGGACGGACAGATCGACAAGTCTATAACGACTCGCCTTCCTATATACTTTATAGGGTCTGCCACACCTTCTTCTGCATGTTACCTACATTTGCACAAACTAAATACATATAAAAATTGCGCAGTAACAATTAGACAGCCAGACGGACATGGCTAGATCAACTCACCTTGACGAGTTGTTCAATAATATCTACTAGAGTTCTCCCAGTGGTCGAAATTCGAAATTTTTCCTTAAAACTGCCTAATAATAAAAATATCAATAATACATAATTGTTTCGGAAAATGCTTTCGCCTCTAAATCAACGCTGTCCAGCCGAATCACCTTGGGTGCAAACACCTTCGTTTTTTCAAACACTTTCGAACAATGCATACCAAAGTCGGTTGATTGATGCTAAATAGAAAAAAAAATTTGGATTAGTTAAGTGGTGTTGGTGGTGTATTTTAGCACACCGTACAAATTATGACTCATAATAAGAGCCGCCGAGATTTTCTTCCTTTTTCTTTTTTGTTTTAAATGTTTGTTTGATTCATCTTATTTTAAATTTTACTAACAAAAACCATCAAAACCAAACTTATTGATACCAGCCAACAGGTTTGCAAGTGCGCCTACAACAGTTTCGAGCATAACGTCGAGCTGCTCGACCGACGTGCTCTACAATGTGAATCGCTCTTTAAAGCACGACAAAGATAGATAATATTTTTTTCTCTTCCTTTCCAACTGAAAGCAGAGGAACCGACAGAAACAAAAAAGAGCAGCTATGCGGAATACTTTACATTATTAGTATAGAAAGGTGCCAATAAGAAAAACAAGAAAAAAGGAATGGACGGTTGAACCGAAACTCTAATACCATCCACACGAAATTTTAAATAGTATTGTATATAAAAGTGGGGGTTTAAATAGGGACTACCTCAAAAAGTGGGAGGTACACGCCCACTAGTAGATGGTATGAAACAATGTAGTAGATGTGTAAGATGCCGCCATATCGAATTTCAAGTTGATATTGACGTTTTCCATACAATTGCATAAAAGTGAGCTGTGGGGTTATATGGGACTACCTCAAAAAGTATGCGTGACACGTCCATTTTTATATGTATATGAAGCGGTTGTCCACTAAAATCGACCAAATTAAATTTCAATCTAACATTGATTTAAATGATAAATTTTTTCATAAAAAACACAAAATTGCACGGTGTGTTTGTATTGGGGCTACCCCTAAAAAGGGGCGAGCTACGCCCATTAGTCTATGTATGTTAAGCGGCTGTCTATAAAAAGTCACCACACTGCATTTCAACCTAATATTGGCTTTAATAAAGAAATTTTCATACAAAAAGTCAAAAGTTGGCAGTAGGTTTGTATGGGACCTACCCCAAAAAGTGGGTCCCACCCATTAACGTATATGTGAAGCGTCCTTCTTTTAGAAGCTACCTTATCAATTATTAAGTTGATATTGAACACAATAAAAAAGTTGTTCATACAAAAAGTCAAAAGTGGGCGGTAGGTTTGTATGGGGGCTACCCCAAAAAGTGAACGGGTCCCACCCATTAATGTATATGTGAAGCGTCCGTGCACTAGAAGCTACCATGTCAATTATTAAGTTGATATTGACTACAATAAAAAAGGTTTTCATACAAAAAGTCAAAAGTGTGCGACGGTTTGTATGGGGGCTACCCCAAAAAGTGGGCGTGGCGAGGCGGTCTTGATACTCTATTACTGCAATAAAAAGAAATCGATGTGCAAAATTTCAATGTGATAGCATAAAAACTGGTCTCCAAAAAATGCGCAACAACATACAGACAGACAGACGGACATGGTTAGATCGACTCGTCTCGTCGAGCTGATCAAGAATATATATACTTTATGGGGTCTACGATGCCTCCTTTAATGCGTTACAAACTTTCAGACAAACTGATAATACCATTTCACACTATGTGTGAATGGTATAATAATAAATCATATTCCTGTTTTTCATTGTGTGTGTACAAAACAACAAAACATTTTCAATTATTGCTTATTTCTGTAGTAACTTTTAAAAAAATTGAGATAGCTGAGAGATAGAGACACAGATAGCTTTGTGAGAGAGAGAGAGAGAGAGAGAGAGAGAGAGAGAGTGAGTCCTTGTGAATGGCGGAGGGCGTTATCTGGTTAATACCTACCTTAGACGCAATACTTAAAAAAAAAAAAACAAATATGTTGTGTTTAAGAGGGTTAAAAAGGGTGTGAATGATTTTCTATTGCCTTTTTGTATATATTACGTGTAATTACTCAACTCTTGATGCTTCCGCAGTATCCGTCCCTACACATTTTCTGACATATTTGGGTCTGTCGAGTGTTTCTTGGTACCTATGAATATACCTCTGGGCCAGACTGGATTGGAGCATTTTCATACTGAAATGTGTATGAAAAGCTACGAATATGTTCACAAAGAATATAATACAATTTTTGCGTTGAAGGAAGGAAGATTCGTCTATGATGTAAGTAACAAACAGAAAAAATTAATTATTAAGAGCTTAGCATTGTGCATACACAGTGGTGGATCTAGGATTAGTGTTTTAAAGGGGCCACTTTCATTATAAAAATTTTTCTTGAGTTATAGTTAAGGTTGTGGCCCTTCTGAGTTAAACTCATAAAAATCACCATTTCAGTAATAAACTTGAAAACAAGAACAAAACGTTAACTTTGATGGTAACGAAGCTTTAATACTCTTCAATTATGCGCTTTTTTCTCGGCAACGCTGGTAGTAAAACCCTTCAGTTTTTACATTTTTGAATGAATGCTTAGATTAAAAAAGATTTAATGTAATAAACATTTGTATTTGCCATGCATTTCGCCTTATTGACGATTGCAGATGGGATAGGGGGTTGTGGATAATTTTGTTTCCCATGAAATTATTAGAAAGAATTAGAAAGAGTTCAATGAAAAATTAAACAAATTTTGGTTCGAGCCGGGGTTTAAACCCAATTCTGCAGGATGTTAGGCTGCACGCTAGACGGTTGAGCTATCGATGGCTCAAATATTTGCTGAAATAAGTATATAGTTTATACAAGATTCGTAATTATTAATTGGATTGTATGAAGTTGACCAATTTCAAAACAATTGCTATTCGATAAAACAAAATAAATTCAAGGTTTTTTTGTGTGGGAACTATGCCTTCTAAATCGCTGTTTTGTTTGAAGTTGAGTTGTTTCTGGTTAAAAAAGCCTACATACCAATTTTCAAACCAAATTGCAAATATTGAGTGAATAAGGCTCAGAGCAACGCACAGACTGACAGACAGACGGACATGGCTAGATCTAATTGTCTTCACCCGCCGATCACGAATCTATGTATTTTATGGGTTCTCCGATGCATTCTTTAAGGCGTTGCGAACATTGAGACTAGATATGGGCGCGGGATAAAAAATGTATCCCCGATTCCGCCCATCCCGAAAAAAATTCCTTTCTCGATCCAGCTCGTCCCGAAGAATTTCGAATTAAACTGCACAACAGCAACACACATACACTTTATTTGTGTGTTGCTTGTCGAGGAATACACAAAATCAAGAAGCTCGTCATTGAATTCCACGAGAGTAAAGTTTTTCCAAAATCTCAGATTTTGACATGGATGGTTTAAGTTTTATACTATTATTTAATTTTCAATTTCACTAATTTTTTTTTCTCTGGAGTCGCTTTTAAGTGTGACCGAATTTCAGTAACTTGAGGAAAAAAAGCAATAAAATGTGTAGTTGCATTTACAATACATATTAAAATAATATTATATTTTTGAGAACCGGGAGCGATTTAGAGTCCCGAGCGAAATTTCGGGATAGTCGAGAAATCCCGTAAACTCCAAATATAAAAAGCTTCCTGATCGCGAAGAAATGGTCGGGTCTTGCGGGATACCACGGGATTCTTCACACTCTGTGTGAGGAGTATAAAAAATGTACCATACCATGATGACAACTATTGAAGTAATGATGGAGCTTTGTTTCTAGCATCCGAAATATGATAAAACCGTCGACATCGGTCATGTCTTTTTCTTGCGACTTACACAGTGTTATTTTAAAATGCACCTATTAAAATGAAAACTGTAAACAAAACGATTCATCTAAATCATGTCTAAATATAAATCGAAATTGTGGCCACCACTGCCAACCTGTATGCATTTGATAAAATGAATTTTCGCACAATTATATGATACGCTATGTATTTTCATGAGTACTAATTAATGAAAGTATAATTGTTAAACAAATAAGTTTATTTAAACGTGAGTTTTATGTTGTGTGTGATATATATATATATATATATATGTACAGTCACAATATGTTGAAAAAAATTGACCTTTTCGCTAATCAGTTGCTGCGAGTTTTCCAAAGGGCGATCGTATAGCTGTAAAAGCGGCATGGGCAAAACAGACTATAGACCCTCGATTTTGTGCATCTCTCAACTGGCAACGCTTAAGCTGCTTTTAGATGCTCAATAAATTTGAAAGCGGCATTTTCGATTTAGTATTGCAATGTAAAAATTGAAATATATGATTGAACTTGCGTCATGCCATGCAACAATTCGATCGAAATTGAATTTCGACTGTCGGAACTTTTCGGTCGAATTCCACTGAACTAGGCTAAACAATCATCGCATGCTATATATTGTAACGAAGTTACAGGCTGAGGTTAGCACGTCGGATGGTTACAGAAAATTTATCAAGTTTCCTGACAACCCATGACTCAAACTATCCAAAAGAAATAAAAGTTTGTATTAGTTTCAATTCATATTTTTCAATAATTTATAGCATTTATTATTTATAAGAATGCGGGGCACACCTATCGTTGATGAAAACATTGATGAAAATATAAACCACAATCCAAGCGGTGAATATTAGTAGGGTGAATATGTTTGGCGATGATTTATGTGTTGTTATATCTCAGCGCTAAGATGTAGGGTATTCGTAGGGGTGTTGGTATGTGTGTGTGTGTATGTGCGTGCGTGCGTGTCTGTGTGGTTAGTGAAATGGTGCGGAAGTGAACGTGAAGTTTGTACTTATGTAGAATTTGGGTAAATGTTGTTACATTTACCAACTTTACATCGATCTACTCTTGCAATCGTTTGCTGTGGCGATATTGGTACTAGATACGAAGACTAATTCGATAACCCATGGTTAAACACAGCGTACGCGTAAACTACGAGTATGACGGCAACAGATGCCAACCCTGTCAAGCGGCACTCTCGATAATACACAGCGGCGCGTAATCTCAATTGGCAACAGATGCCAGTGCTACCACGATCAATCTCTATTGTCAACAGTTGTCAATCCTAACCAGTTCACTTACACTTCCCGACACTCGCATTTATCCGCGTATTACCTGCTCGTACCAATGCCCAAGCAGAGCTGAACTCTGAATTTTATTTTATTTTCTAGCAACCCAGTCGCTGCATTCGCCAGTCAACACCACTTTTAAAAAAGTCTGGAATTAAATCTATCGTTTCGGATTTGTGGTATTTTGTGGTCTTACCTTGGTCGCGCCGTTTAAATTCAAATTTTCCGTTAATCATATTAATATCATAATATTAATTTCTAATTGTCTTATTTAATACATTACTTGCTAAATAAATTTAAATAAATTAAAGTAAATATTTCATTCTATTGTACTAATAATGAAACAATGAATACTTATTGTATATATTTTGTGCATAGCGATTAGCTTCGTCAACAATATTAAAAAAAAAACACACACACACACACAAAATAATAATTTCGAGCTGATTTTATTTGTATATCACTATCATAAAACCGTTGCGAGTTATGATGTTTTAAGTTACACTTGTTGCAGTGCAGGTGCTCCGCGGAACCCTAGGGCTCCGCGAAATGAAACATAAAAAACAGTTTCCTACCTCCCATTAGATAAAGATACAGATATTTTTGTTTTATTGTAGGGTTCCGTCAAGTATTTCGCTTTCCCAAAAGGGTTCCGTCACCAAAAAAAAAAATTTGGGAACCGCTGGTCTATGTCATGAGTTTAGTTTCTCTAAGTCTTCTCTAGTCACGCGAAGACGGAAGCACATAATCATGAATTTATGTACTTTAAGAAGCCTCTGACGCTTCTTTCTCTATGCTACTTACATTCTGACAGTTCAACAAACCCAATATAACCCGTGGAAAATATTTTTTGTACATTGTATAGAAGTTAAGCCGATAGCTTAAATGGTTTTATCAATATTGCCTGGGCAAGCTTGTTACAGTCGAACAAAATAGTGTACCTACTATAACTACTATAACTTGGTGTGAACGTTGTCAACACGTAATCATTGGCACACAAATTTTCGGTTATGAGAATTTAAAAAGAGATAAAATATTTTAAAACACGAGTTCATAGTCAGAACAAAATAGCATCAATTTTAAATTTTCGTATTTCATATTTATGCAGCAAAATATATAAAATAAAATTAAATTCCACTTCATTCAATTGCAATATGTGCCATACATACTCGTACATGTGAGTTCGATCAGCGAATATGCTCAACCAAGCATTAACCGTGCAATAAACTAATTGAAAACAACAAATTGTGACGTGGTCCAAAATCAAAATTTCAATTTATATAGTTTCATATATGTACATAAACTAACATAGCTTACATCCACTAATACAGATTCGAGTACTCGTATTTATTACGAACTTGTGGCATATAATACAGATACTTCCATAATAGGCTTTGCATCATTTCAGAATGCTCACGAATAGCTGACTGACTAACAGTCTGACTTGGCTGTTTAGCACTAGCTGACTTCATTGCAAAAAATTATTTGGTCAAAAAATCGAAATTGATTTCGATTTCAAAACATTTTTTTTTTCTATGTTTTTGCGGTTTTGTCTGTTTGCGGTTTATTCGATAAAAAAAATCTAAATGAAAACAGGAAAGTGCTATAGTGCTCGACTATTTAATACCTTGTGTACGCCATATTTTTTTATATATATATATTTTTTTTTTTGGCTTAGGTCTTGATTTGTATGCTAATTGTACTTTATACAAACTATACTTTAAATATAAAGTGTTATGCTGACTATATAATAAACGCTAAGCAAAACGAGCGTCGCAAATGCAAAATGCAGCACTTCAGTGTATCCATCTCAATTATTCCTTGATGGTACGGTTGCATCCTACTATGCGCTAAGATCAGATTTGTTTGCAGACTTTTCAAAGTGCGTATTGTAGTCGTTCTGTAAATCTCAGTTTTCCGCATCCCTATAACATCATATCATATGAATACATTAAATTCTCTTTCCTACCAGGGCCGGATAATATTCCCAGTTACTAAAACAGCTCTACTCTAGCTCTATTTATTTTCCCTTATTTATTTTACTGGTTAATGGTTCTGTTTCCGGATGCCAAACTTACATATACAGACTTTATATCAATTGTTTGTCTAAAACTATTGTTGTTCCTTTTGGATTTTCCCAAGGGAGTCACTTAGGTTCAATATTGTTTAATATTAACTATGCTCGTACGCTACTGTATGCAGGCTATGTTAAATTATGCTTGTCATTTTCTGATGTTTTGTAACATTGCAGATCGTTTTGAACTAATTATATACATAGTGAGTTAATTAATTATCTTAACATAAATTTTTCAAAATGCAAATGTATGACGTTTCATCGCAGAAAACCATTTATAGTGGCACATTTTTAAAATAGCATTAGTCTTGGTAGAGTGTATTTTTTTTTTAAATCTTCAGATCTAGGTATCTTTATGTTTTCATATATCCTCTGTCCTCAATAGTGAATAAAGCAAAAGGTGTTCTTTGTTTTGTTAAGCGTTGTTATGCCACTAAATTCCATTATGTTTCTCTTGATTCCTCCGAGTTGGCTCCTGTGTTGGAACCCTTACTAAGCTATTCACCAAGATCGTATTGAGTCGGCTCAAAAACAGTTTATTTTTTTTTGTTTTGCTCTTAGGAAGCTCATTTGAAATTCCGCTATAAACCGTACCATGGCAGCTTAAAACTAATTGATCTTTCAATCCTTCTATCGCCGATATACGAGTATGGTCTTTGTTGGTTTTCTTCACAAATATCTTATTGATGAACTTGATTCTCGTAACTTGCTTAGGTCGATATCACTAAATGTCGACATTCGATCAACTCCTCACTTTATACCAATAAAGTTGCCGTATTGTATTACAATTTACGCGACTAATAATTCTCTCCGAGCCCTTTGTTCTATATACAAAAAATGTTCACCTTATTTCTCTTTTAATTCTTACTTACAAGAAAAACACCAAACTAAAAAGTCACTATTCACTGAATTTGTGAATTTATTTGAGCAAATTCTCTAAACTTCTTTATTTTTGTATTTGTGTCCGCTTGGAAAAGGGCCCAAGCTGTCAGTAGCTCAATCAGGCGTCCAATCAAAAACTCTTACAACGGGCCTGAGTTGTAGAATAATATAGTAATGTAGCGTATTCCGTATAGCTGCTCTCATTTTTGTTTTTTTTTTTTTGTTTTTCGGTTATTTTCACTTGGCTGAATAGAGGAACAAATATTCTCTGTCTGTGTCGCGCTCGCAAATTATAATAGATATATCAAAAAAATTTTAAACTTCAAAATTGAAATTTCGAAGGAAATTTTACGAGTGAAATAAAATGGTTGCGACTATGAAAATTCCAGTTACTCTTGTATCAGTGCTGAACATAGAGAGTCTATACCGTGAGTGTAGTTTCTTTAAGTCCTCTATAGTCAGAGAAATTTTCACTCAGAGAGACATACGGACGGACGAACGAGATGGCGAGATCGACTTGTCGCGCTGTTCACGAATATAGGTATATAGTTTATGGGGTCTTCGATGTATCTTTCAACCATTATGACTAAATTATAATACTATTCACACAATGTGTGAAGAGTGTAATTAAAGTTTATACACAGTAAAATTTTCGTTACGAAATTTTTGTGAACTTTTTTGTCAGTTTTGGTTTTTTTTTTTTTTTTGTATTTGTGGTTAACTGCTACAAGCTAATTAGAGTTTACGTGCTTTACTGAAACAATTATTTTGGTTTTTTCTCTATAAATAAAATGGCTTTTGTTTCTATTTACAGCTCGATGCCGATAATTTGAAAGTGCAATATAACTTCAACATTACACTGGATCATCATAAATTTGGCGAAATGTTCATTGTCTGTGGACATTTGTATGCAATTGATTCTGGTACAGAGAAGAACTCGCAGATACGTTATGTTGTCGATCTGTACAATGGCAAATTGCTGAGCACGGAGCTGCCATTTTCAAATCCGTTCCGCAAAACGACAACTGTCGGCTATAATCCGCAGACTGTGGTGAGTATGCTTGTTACACTTAGTCGTAGTAAATTTATTGGAGCTCAAAGTGTGCATCTTTCGCTGTCTGCCCTAAGCAGTAGCTTATTAGCCGAGTACAAAAGCATGTTGTAGTCCTTGGTGCGCCGCTAAAAGCCAATAAATGCCAAATTCGGCATACAATGCCCTGGGCAACGTAAATCTTTTGCTTATTCGTTTGTTGTTGAATGGAATATACTCGTGTGTACTCGTATCTGCAGCGGTAAAATTAAACCTCAGTTTCTCATTGTGAAATGCAATTTTCGATTTGCGCATTCGTTGTGGCGCTGCACTAGTTGGGAACGTTTTATAATTTATATTTCGTTTGCAATAACCTTTCGGTTTTTACCTATGCTCCTCTGTAATAAGCATTTGTTTCGTAAATTTAATTTTGTGTTTCGACTACAGTTTCTGTATATAAAAAATTCTTTCGCACTCGATTGTAATTGGAAATTTTGTATAGAAAAAATCGATCGATTAGAAACTAATAAAAGTGCATAATGTTTTCTTTGCTGCATTAAAAATCAAATCCGGCATTTAAATTTTGCTAGAATTTGTCTCGTTGTGTGAGTTGAAATGTGTATTTTTACAGGCTTTCGAATATTTCTAGTGTCTTAACTCTCAAACAGCAAACCTTCTATAAGCAAAAAAAAAAAAACGTTCCGTCATCTGGAATGACCGCTATTCGAAAAATAGAGAGCACGGTCTTGTGACGGTATTGCCAGTTTGGGTGTAAAAAATAACATAGTTAGATATTCATTGGCCACAGCGTCTACTCCTTTCACCCACTTCATCTTTTTCTAAGGGTTTTTTTCTAATACAAGCGTGTCAGATTCAATAAAGTACAATATACTTATTCTTGATCAGCATCGGAAGCGGAATCGATATAACCATGTTCGTCTGATTGTATCAAAGAATAGATATTCGAGACCTTAAGAGCTAGAGCCGTATGAGCCTCCCATATAAATGGAATGCACCCTGGAAATGGATGAAGCTGGGAATTCATTTCTATAGACTATAAAATTGTCTTTGAATATCGCCAATTTGAGCAATCAGCAGCTTCGTCAACATTCGTTGAACCACCCACATAAACTGCGGCCATAACAATTGCAAAATAGTGCACACTCTTCAAACCACCCAAAAAAGCCCGATATCAATTGCAAACATATGAAAATTCTGGACTATCAATTTAACCTACTGCTGGTGGTCATTGTCTCTATTTTTTATTCATAGCTCTAAATGCCTTTAAGTGTCGATTTAACTCATGCATTTTCTCGAATCCACTTGTAATTATATCCACTATACGATGACATTGCTCTGGAGTCCCATGACCTCTCCTAAACCCAAACTGGTGTTCCGGTATTATATTGTATTCATCCAAAATTGGTAACAATCTACTCATAAGTATTCTTTCGAATACTTTGGAGAATGTCACCAGCAAGCTAATAGGACGGTAGGACGAGAGAATATTTTCAGGCTTGTTTGGTTTTGGAATCATTATCACCTCCGCACATTTCCATTGTGTAGGAAAGTGATCCAGCCTCAAAATCGCATTGTAAATTAGTGCTAAAAAATTAATACACTTTTGAGAGAGCATTTTCGTAACTCTTCCGTCTATTTTATCATAGCCTGGTAGACCTTTTTTGAATCAGTTTTCTGAATTCTTCTTTGATTTCAGACACAGTAATTCTACGAATTGGCATGCACATTTGACAAGGTATTTGACAGAAACTCTATTATTTCAGTATCTTCAGGCGCAAGATTTGAATTTGGTTGAAATGTTGAGTGTAAATGTTGTGCAAATGCCTCAACCTTAGCTTTGGCGGTTGTACACCATTCTCCATTATGATTACGTATAGCAACATTTCGTTTTGCAGGTCGTTTTAAATATTTGGTAGCTCTCCAAAGGCTGTATTCATAGTTTTTCGTGTTAGGATCCAGACTTTTGAAAAACTCTGCAGTTGCTTCATTTCTTACTTCGTGCAGCGTTTTTTAAGTTGGAATGATGCTGTATTGTACCTAGTTTTATCTGCTGGACATCGACTGGTTTACCAATTTTCCGAAGCTTTCGCTTATTATTTATAAGGTTCCTAAGCTCAGCTGATATAAAAACAGTATTCGCTATAGAACTTTTGGCTGGTGCAGTACACAACAGACCTGCTTCATGTATAATGTTTGTAAATGATTCCACAGCCGTGTCCACTTCTAAACCAGTTTTGAGAGATATATTAGTATTTAGTTTCGCATCTATCCAATCTTGAAATGCTAAAATATTTGTCGTAGTTGTGACAATTTTATATTTATTTGATAGTGCTGGAAGAGTAGTGCCATATGTAAGTATAATTGGCGAATGGTCTGAACTTAGGTCGTAGTTATCCGAAATTTCCAGATGATGCCGTGGTATTCCAAAATAAACTGCAAAATCCAAAAGATTCGTTATTTTGCGGGGGTCTGATGGCCAATACGTTGGTTTTCCCGTAGACAGTGTTGAAAAATTATTGGTATTTATGCATTTATATATCTCCTTTCCTTTGGGATTTGCTAACCTTGATCCCCACCAAGGATGTTTGGCATTATAATCTCCACCAACAATAAATTTACAACCAAGTTTTTTGAAAAAGTTACAGTAATCTTGTTCTTTAAAACAAAATCGTGGTGGAAAATACACTGCACTAGCTGTAATATCAAATGACATGAATTCAACATTAATGCAAGCAGCCTGTATAGCATTTTCTTTAACTATTTCCATGATATTATATTTAAGCCCTCTTTTAATTAATATTGCAGAGCCGCCATGAGCTCTATTATCTGGATGATTTGCAACTATTAGATCATATCCATGAATTTTAAAGTGTGTCCTGTTGGTGAAATGAGTGTCTGATACCAAGAGGATATCAATGTAATTAGATTTAAGGAAAAGTTTTACTTCTTCTGTGTGGTTGGAAAGCCCATTTGCATTCCATATAGCAATTTGAAGATCTACTTGCATATTTTTGATATTAACAGAGATATCATGTTGAGGAGGTTGTTTGTTAATTCAAATTGTTAATTCTTCGGAAAGGGTCCTCGTCATTTGAACTTCTGTTTTCGCGTAGTACTTGTGCATAAGATGGGCGGTTTCCGCTAGTATTAAACTCATTTGGTCTGTGCGAAGATGAAATGCTATGCACCTGAGGTGGTTTGCTTGAATGCTGACGAGAAGAATGGCTATTAGGCTTCTGCTTTGCAAATAATTCTTGATAAATTTTGCATCCCTTGTAGCTGGCAGCGTGATCTTGTAAGCAGTTAACACATTTGGCAGGCAAATCCTTGTCTTTCTGACACTCTGAAGTAGGAAGGCACATTGCACACTTAACGCATCTAAATGTTTTTGTACAATACGTCTTGGTATGTCCAAACTCTTGGCATCGAAAGCATTGTACAATGTCAGTTACTTTCCTGGGTGGCTCTACTTTAATTACTGCATTGCTTAGGTATTTCAGGTCATAAATTTCTGCATTGTTGTTGTTCGGCTCCAGATCAATAAAGTATATGTTCAATGGATGCTTGGCAATACCTTCAATTTCATTTTTAATTGAGTCAATTGGTGTAGAAAAATGTAACACAAAAAATATACAAGCGCTTGATATTACATTAAATTAAATTTGATTTCTTATAATGTTGTTTTTTTTGTTTTTCATAATTCAATTAGTCTGTATTAGGCTGTATTGCGTTGTCAACTATTTTCGTTTTTCATTCGGAAATCGAAACTATATATCTGATGCACAGAATCGATAATGGGCATAAAGCGGTTGGAAAGCACCTTGCCAATGGGCTATGTCGCTCTGTCCCATTGCAACATCAGAACCATCAACAAAGAATTTGTACAGAATTGTGACAAGCTGATCAAACATAAAGCACACGTTAAGACCGACCAAAGTGCATGTAGCTAAAACATATGTACATACACGAATGGATTGTGATTGCAAGCAAGTAAACAAAAAATAAATCCATCGATGGAACCAAATCATTAAAACCCTTAACACGTAGTTTTGAATTGTATGACTGTATCGCAAAAAAAAAAAAACATACAAATGAAAATAAGAAATGATTATATACATAGGTAAAGTATTATATCTTTATTGGTGACCCCGTGTTTGATGTAATAGTCTGTGTAGAATCTACATAAATATAAAACTGTTACATTGCTGTTATATCAAAAATTTACCAATTTCTGAACAAACTTCTCAGCCACACATTGCATGCCCACAACATTCGAAAAAAAGCATGGCATGAGCCAACCGATATATAGCCGATATACCCAGCAACATCTCTAAGAGTGCTTCGACGATTCTCGACAATAATTTACTTCATGCTGCTGCAACGTTTTCATCGGTTGTTAACGTGTTAGGGCGTTCGGGGCGGGGGTCGTCATTAACAACTGCTCGGCCTTATGTGAAGAGCTTGTACCACTTATAAACCTTTTTTTTTTTGCTCAAAGTAGAGTCGCCAAATGCCACAGTCATCATTTTAAGTGCCCTGGAGCAATTATTTTTATTTTTCACACAAATTGAGTACAGTTTTTTTATCTATTTTTTCGATAGCATAATTTCGCCAAGCACACTAAAACACGTCGAACCTTTATATCTGTCAAAATCAATCTTAAAATATGCAAAATGGCTGATCATATCAACCATTTTTTGGGCATATATTACCAACATAAAAAATAAAATCAAATGTACGTAGCCCGTGAAAAAAGTCACCTTTTTTTAACACATCAAATTAATAACATGTTATTTAAAGTTTTTGCAATAAACTATTCTTTATTCAACAGTATGCAAATATAAACATAATTTAATTCGTATACTCTTCATACATAGTTTGAATAGTATTATAATTTTGTCACGGAATTTATATCATTTACTAAACGAATCGAACTAGCCTTTTCTGTCTGTCTTTCTGTCTGTTTGTCTATTTGTCTGTTTGTCTGTTTGTCTGTTTGTCTGTTTGTCTTTTTGTCTGTTTGTCTGTTTGTCTGTTTGTCTGTTTGTCTGTTTGTCTGTTTGTCTGTTTGTCTGTTTGTATGTTTGTCTGTTTGTCTGTTTGTCTGTTTGTCTGTTTGTCTGTTTGTCTGTTTGTCTGTTTGTCTATTTATCTGTCACCTGTCTGTATGAATCAAAACCATTCCCTCAGTTTTTAAAATATCGATCTGAAATCTGGTATGGATATATCCTCTGTTTCTAGGCTGAACATATCTCACAACAAGCATGCTTCGCCCTTTTTTAGCAGTAGCCACCATGCAAACCCACCGCACACTTTTAGATTTTTGTATGAATTGTTTTTGCGTCCAGCTGATTCCTAAACGGTTTCATAATAAGCTTGACGCCTGAAAACAAACGGTCTGTACTTACTTGCGTAGCTGGAACTGCGAGCGTGACTTTTGACGATTCGAATGGTTCTGGGAAATTTGTGTTTTCTAACCATATACTCGTATGTATGGCATCAGAAGTTTCTTGTTTTCCTTAGAGCATTATGCATAAGTACCTTAGAAACAAATAAAAGTGAGAACCAATACTTTTTTGGCTTGAATTCAAAATTGAAACTTCGCACAATTGATATTTACTTCATAATTATGAATTGGTAACATTTTTTCCCACGATGGGACCACGACCACCTACGCCTCCACCTACACCTCCACTATAGCTCTTATGTAGTTTTTAGTATTTTACTAAACTTTACAAATTCATTAAAGACGTTTTTTATATTCATACGTTTCTTTGTTTGATTTATTTTATTTACAGGAACTCTACTCTTGGGACAAAGGAAATGCTCTCACATATCCTATACGCTATAATGAGCAAATCTTAGGCGCCGACCATGCATGAAAATATTTTATATAACATTTAAAAAAACAACAATAAGACAAGTATTTGCTGCAATATTTTATACATAAATTCGAACAAAAAATTATCAGTTCTATTTTGCGTTGTGTCCTTAATGAAAATGGCGCTCTGAAAAAAGTTTTTGACATGAACGGAAAATTCATTCATTTTTATGCTGTCGAGGTTTTTGTTACAGCGAAGATTTCGTAAGAAATTAACTCATTTTAGTTAAAAATTAATAAGTAAGAATGGAAAATGCAAAAAAAAATATGCTAGAAGAGCACTCTATTTTGGATTAAGTATATTTCTGCTTAAATGAAAAAAAAAAAACCTACAGAGAACAATTTTTGTATGTATGAAAAAAAAAAAAATTAAGTTAGCTTAAAAATGTCATAGAAAGTCATTCAATAAATGTGAATATTTTGTGTACAAAAATCGCTTTTAACTTAAATCGTACTCAAGGGAGCCTGTTGAAATTTAATATTGATACAGAATTTTAAGAAGTTAAAGAATACAATTGACTTCATGACTAAGGATCAACAAAAAGGAAATTTCAAGTCAGATAATAATGTGCAATAATGAATATTGAATTACGGAAAAAAGGCAAGGCAAAAATTCACTTACTCGTATTTAAGATAACTTAGTCTGTATTCAAAAACGCAGACAAACAATTCGCATTTATTTATCAGCATGTGATATAAACAAATAAAGAATTTATATGATTTCTCACAGGGGATAAGAAGTCTGTGTGTACTTATTTAGTAGGAGTATATGCCTGTGCCGAAAAAACCAAATACAAGTGTGTCTGTGTGTTGATAATTGCTTATGAGTATATAAACATTTACAGATACGAGACATTGAGCATTAAAGGCACTAACTACTTTGCATACGGTTCAAAATCAAAACGAGAACTGGCATGTGTACGAGTATTAGTCGTGAATAAATTGTGTAAAAATTTTGTAAACTTATTTTTCTATGCCATGAGAGGACACCAAATTTGAAATGAAGACACGTTAAAATTAGTTTTGGGCACTGATTTTGAGTAAGTACACAAATAGTACATTAGAAATCGCCTTTTTAAAGAAAATGTATATATGCTTTATGGGGTCTACCTCGCCTACTTCTGCCTGTTACATACATTCGCACAAACTTATTATACCCTTGTTCCTTTGGGTACGGGGTATGAAAATATATACTCTGTATATTTAAAAATAGAAATGTAAATGTAACACTAGCTTACAATTTTCAACTTTAAAACGATTTTCTTACGATTGTTTAGAAAAATTTGGACACGAAAAGCATACTCATTTTTATACCTTGCTTAGCAGGTCAAGGGTATACTAACTTTGTGCAAATGTATGTAACAGACAAAAGGAGGCGTGGCAGATCTCATAGAGCATTGGCGGATCTGAGGGAGGGAACTGGAAAAGTAAGTCGATTTAAAGAGTCGGATGGAGCTGGTGATGCTAAAGCTGAAGAGCTTGGCGACGAAGCATTTGAGTCACAATGGAATATGAGCTGTGCTGGACGGCATTTCTTCCGTGAAGGAGCATCATTTTTAGAACAAAGCAGTTTATAAGCAATATATAATTGAAACTAAATAAAACATTGTGTATTTTCTTATCTTTGATGCACTTCGAGCGTCTACTGTATTGTAGCCAGTTATGGATCGCTCCAATATTCATACAGCAAAAGTCTATACGCGTATATCATTCAACAATATCCCGTCGGGTTATGTCTATTTTACATTTCTTCTTGCGGTAACATCGATTGCATTGATTGACCGGTTTGTCACCAATATGATTGGTACGAGTTGTACCTAGCACACAATTTTTAACGATAGTAATCAAAAAATTATTTTAAGTTCTGATTCTCAGGAATATGTGAAGTCAGAAGGACAATGTCCAAAAACTTTTCAAGTCCTGCCGTTGAATCGAGCACTATTAGCCCAGTCATCTTAGCCAAAAATAGGGGTCAACCTCGGAATGAGAGATAATAAACTGTAAATTGGTATAAACCTTTGTTCTACCTTTGGCGTTCTATATGTTGTCTCAAAAGTCTCAAATAATATTGTGTTCGCGTTTTAAGATATTCAAGGTCAAAGGTCGCGAATATCTCGCTTCCTATACCTTAAATGAGATTTGCATCAAAAATATTATAAAAGTTATGGAGTATAAAATTCTCTACAACTTTTGTCTAAACTTTTTTTTCATACGATTAACCGTTTTGGAGATAGAGCGTATAGAGTGCGCAGCTCACAGTCATATATGGCCTAATGCAATCAATATATAATGTACACTTTTCGACACTCGGAATGCACATTCACAGAACTTAAAGTATTCAAATAGTCTATATGTCCATCATTTCTTGCAATACTTGCAGTTTTTAAAGTTTGTAAACCACGTACAACATTCACAGAAACACCTTCTGAAAGTGGCTTATCAGATATAAAATTGTACGTCCGTCGTTGCGAAGATACAATTTAAAACTAACGAATAAACTTGGCTAACACAAAGTGGTCCCTTAAAAGAGAAAGTGACCTTGAATACAATAGAACATCTGCTCCGGCTGTAAATAGAAAAAAGGTCGTAGAGAACATAAATAATTAAGTTACTTATTTTAATTAAATATAAAAATAATTAATAATTAGTACATAAATAATAGCCATTGTTTAATAATAATAATATTTTTTTTTTTGTAAAAAATTAACTTTATACAACATACGATTAACCGTAACTCAGGCTTGACCTTGCATTAGGCCATACATGACTGTGAGCTGCGCACTCTTTTGCGCTCTATCTCAAAAACGGTTAATCGTATGAAAAAAAAAGTTGAAACCAAAGTTGTAGAGAATTTTATACTCCATAACTTTTATAATATTTTTGATGCAAATCTCATTTAAGGTATAGGAAGCGAGATATTCGCGAAAAACCGATTTTCGCGACCTTTGAATATCTTGAGACGCGAACACGATATTATGTAAGACTTTTGAGACAACATAGTATAAGAGGCCAAAACAAAGGTTTATACCAATTAACAGCTTATTATCTTTCATTCCGAGGTGAACCCCTAATATGACTGGGCTATATAGACAGCCTAAATTTTGATGACCTTTCAGCATAAACACATTTTTCCGTTCCATCGTTTTAAAATCCATAAATGTAAGTTTCGGTACAGATTTTCGGCAAATTTTCATTCTTATTATATTTTCTCTATTTTAAACAGAATTAAAAAATTCAATAATATACAAAAAAAAAATACTCATTTTCTCTCTTGCCTCAATACTTTCCCCTTTATTTATTCAATTTCCAATAGTGTTACACCTTTGAGCAGCATGTCTAGCATAAGTAATTGGTTTTAAAATTTCATTACCACTTAAGACTAATGCTACTGTACTAAAAAACATAATTTTTTGTGAAAAAAAGCGAAAGCCATTTTTTTCTACTTAACAAAAATGCTGTTGGAGTACCTGCCCCCTAGGATCCACCAATGTTATAGGTTATATTGACTTGGCAAATACCTGAGACACAAATGATTTTCGTTAACAAATTTGCATTCTTTCTATTAAGGGTTGTCCTCGAAACCTATAAATGATTACACATACTCCTCGCAGTCAGTCATATTCATGTGCATAATCTAAGCCAATTATCCTTAGAAATTGCACACGAATATGACTGATAAAAATAAATAAGACTTAAATCCTTATATCAATATGATGTTTGCAAATGAATACTACAAGTTCGTTGGCTTCATTGGCAAGTCCATTGGCATTCCAGATGCCAAACCCTAGGTCCATTTCTAGGAATTTAACACCAGAATTGTCAAAAGATGCATTAGTTGACCCTGCATTTTTAACAACTCTGTTTGTGACTGTATTATATCCTTAAACTTGGCAAAAACTGTACTCGCTTGTGACGGAAAAAAATCATGTCCTGCGTTAAAACTGCAGTTTTAACGCGGGACGGCACAAACATTCAAAAAAGCTATTAATATATAGGATTACATCGTTGTGATTTTACGTAATATCAAAAATCTATCGAAAATGGTAAGATCATCAGGATAGCCCTTTTCATTAGCCTAAGCACTGCTGCGACCAATCATGGGCACTTCAAATTGTTTCCCATTGTTATCAAGTTTTTTGACCATGACAAATAGAATCCGAGTACAAAATGCTGATTATGTAAAAGTAACACGACGAAGAAGCAGAAATTATTGAAACCATCCTCCAAAGTGTCATGCTGAAATTCATTTGCTTAAATGGACCGCATCTCTTTCAGATTTTCGCTTCACTTCATACATTTCTTTATTATTCCAGGTTATTAAATGGCTTGATTCCTGCAGTGAAAAGACTTTTACCTTATAGCAAACGGGGAAAATTTCTTCGATAAATCTATGAATCTTGAACATGGCTATAAGAAGCATTTTACTAAATTCTGTAAGATTCTATACTCAGAGTTACTGAAAATTGCATCATTTATTTTGACATTCCGAGAATATTTTCTCAGTCTTTTATTTTCTTTATTTTTGCTTTCTTCTACGATGGTTTCAATTTCGGAATGCTAAGATGGCGAATTTCAAAAATCAATACAGTGCGACAAGTCAAGCTACAAGTATGAAAATCTGACAGGAACTTTAAACCAATCTGATTATCTGACAATAAAATCAAAGTAGTTCGATGTTGATGAGCTGTTCAACTTTAAAGTTTATTAAATGTTTAACCAGAAGAAGAGCGCCGGTTAGCGCTCAATGATCGTTTGGTGTAGACAGCTTTTGTCTATGTTGTAACCAAACATTGCTAAACTTCCCATTCGAGATTAAAGAATATGATTTGGAACATAACTATTTGCCAAGCAAAAGTAATACTGATGAGCTGAAAGTAACCGAAACAGGAGCTGAAATGCTTCAAGATGTTCACGTAGCGGAGAAAGTGCAAAATGTTAATTTATTACAAAATCCTACACAGTTGCTTGATGTAATGAAAAACTTAAGCAAAACGAACATAAAAACACAAAGCGACCACCGTATTGTGGTTCATAGACCAATAAGTGATATCAATCGTGTAGCTAAAAATAATTTATTGATTTTACTGGATGCGTCTTCGGCTAAACTTGTAAATAGTACAGGCCGGCTACGAAACATTCGCAATAGTCAAAAACTCATATCATTACCGAAACGGAAGATTGATACTGTCACGAAGGTGTTGCAAGCGAATAAATTAACTCAACATACTATTAACAGTTTGGATGCTTCTCGGCGTTCGAGTGTTCGATTTTCTCAAGTTTCCCGATTTTTCAATTGGAGCACTAATTATAAAGAGCCAAATAGCTCAGAGCCTAATGGAACTACATAGAGATGAAAATGAGTATAATGACTTTTTATCCGATATTTCACTAAATTTGGTAGTTTCAACTGATGTCTATTCGAGACTAAAAAATGCCGTATTTAGATTCGTTAGAACGGAACGCGAAGATCGCAAAATCAAATTCGAAGAGAAGCAAATTGAACAAATGCGTTTTCATAAGTGGTTAGAAGATATGCAGGAACGGATCAAGAAGACACTGAAGAAAAAGTAAAAGTTGTCCAACTGATGGCATCAAGGAAAGAACAAGAACGTAACGTTCGATCTGCATCAGTATCGAGCAACGGTTGATTACCCCCGTGCTTCAAACGATATTGATTAGGTTGAACTGGGAATGGAGCCTCGTAAACGTGTACTGAAACGGATCACAACCCCATCCTATGTTACAGTGGAGACTCATGAATCGGACGAACGGTATGCAACCAAAGCACTCTTTGGTGAGCTAAAATCGTATACAACGATTGAAGATCTTATGCAAACAAGTGCAGCAAAAACCCAAAGAAGTTAAAAAAATCAAAAAAACCCAAACGAAAAGTGAAAAAAGTTAAAACCGATATAATACAGACGAAACTACCCGCAGAAACTTGTCCCATATGTGAATTTATGACGCGTAGAACACGTGAGCAGGATACAGCATGGATCCGTGACATTAAAAAGAGGCAGCGATTGCTGAACGCAAGGATTATTACGTGAGATATTTACAACAGAGTCAACAGCATGCAATGAATGGATATAATGCATTTACAAAATACATGCTGACGTTTGAAGAGAGCACATACAGTGAGTTGCAAGGTAATGCCTACGATATAATACGCACTGAACTGGAATGCAATAACGAATATCAAGATTCAAACTATTTCAAATGCAAAAATCTAAATGAATTTGTATATAATAGTCAGCATAAATTGAATCCTGTCGAATTACTTTCAACTTGGTGCGAACTGTATCAACTACAAGAGCCACAGACTGAATACCAATGCAGTTCTTTGTGTGACGTAGTGCTTAGTGAATATAGTGCTAGCATTAATTCCATATGTGCCGAATCTAAATCAAATTTTTCAACGAATTTTCAATTCAATAATATTGAGATATGAAATGCAGCTAAAGTACAATTCTGTATTTATTGAGTAGAACAGTATTGAGTTTCAATTATGCACTTTTGCTGCTTTTCAAACTCAAATTTTAAACCGTACAATTCTTTTATTTGTTTTGGAACTTTTGTCAAAATTGTAAAAAAAAAAAATTAATTAAAAAAGGAAAAAAATATTATATATAAACTAGGCACAAATTCGAACTGGTTCTTGGAAAACGATATTTACTTACGCTTACGCAGATTGTTACTCTCATTGGCCGGAACCATGCCTGGGTATTCAACATATTTGCGTCAGTATTCTGAAAAATTTGGCGCATTGGATAGAAAATCGAAGATTTTGCTTAATCTGACGCCTATGGAATACATTTTAAAAGCGCGCAGAAACTCGTCGAAAAAAAGCTCGAGAAGTAACACCTATATTCGACCAAGCACATCAGTGCTAAGGCGCACACACGTGGAAACGACTGGCGATGGTTTTTACTGTGATTGTGCGACCGGAAGAAAAAAAGATTTCATTAAAGAAGTTGCCGACGAAAATAGACGCATGAAGCTGAAACAATACTATTATGACCGCATGATGGCTGCTGAAATGAGACGCCGCATACGGGATATGCTTAGACGTTGTAATAATTGTGGTCTTCCGAAGAAAGTGCATCAAAAGCCAAAGGATATACGTGAGAATATTTACTGTAGCGGAGATAAGTTTATGTGTGAACTCACGCTGCTAAAAGCAAAACTAATGCGAAAGCTTAGTCGTCTCTATGGCAATATGCTGCAGATCATGCGCTCATTGAATCCCATAGATACGCATGGAAAGCGTTGGTTGCTCCAATGATCGTTCATGTGCGATTTTCGCTTTAAGTGCATATTTTGTAATGGTTCTCCAAATTTCGCAGAACTAATGCATTATATGCATATAAAGCTTAAATAAAAAACGATTTGTCCAGTTCTATTTGTAATGATCTGACCGCCTACTAGTGGTAGAGCACTTTTTTTATTTCATAAATACCTATAAACTTCAAAAATTTTCTGTATAGAAAAAACAAAAAAAAAAAACATTCGAAATTTTCTATCAAATTCTGCATTTTACTTCAACTATGAGCAATTGGGCGCAATGGCGTCTTCGAGCAGACAATATTGTTTAGAACGTAACAATTTTTATAGGAACTGCCAAGAGTTGAATGGTTTGCAGTGCTGCACATATAACTCGAATTATAATCCCGATGCAACAAAAACATGTGAAGATTGTTTAAATATTACAGGCGATCTGCGAAATGGAAATGGAAAGTTTTTCAGTGTCTGCAAGGGACCCGGCATATTGAGAAACGATACCAAATACAAAAAGCATTTGCCACCAGTAAAAGTGGGAAATAAATATGCTATGGCAGAAGATGATGATTTATACTTAAATCGTCCTTTACTGCAAAAGGAACTGAGCAAAGTTCCAGCATTGAGACAAATTTGCGATCCACGTGAATTAGTGCATCGTCATTACTGCAAGAAGCCTGTAGATACATTTGGAAAAGTGAATAACGGCAAACAAGATCCAACACTTGTGGGCTTTTTTTGTAAATTAAAATCTGCGAAGCCGAAAACTCAGTCGCATAAGAAACATTTTATCTGTTGTCCCAGTGTACCGCTAATAAGGCCTGAAGAACCGAGTCGTTTCAGACAGTTTACAAATAATAATATAGATGCGCATGAGTGCTGCGACATCGATCAGCTATATGAAGATCTTCGAACATTTTTCGAAAGAACTACCAGAAATAATATGAATGCTGACAAGCATATCTACGAAAAATCTTGTGTCCCTTTTAAAAGACATAAACGAAATCCTTACAAATCACCAGATAAAGTTAATGATGTACTGAAACCATTTTGGAATGATACAGAATATCCAAAGCTTAACAAAACGCCTGAAGATGGAGTTAAGAAAAAACTTAAGGATATAGATGATGCTTATGAGAAAGATGTCACTGATGATGAAAATCATGATGTGCGTAAAAAAAGAAAACGTACGGGAAAAAAGCAAAGTGATGATGAAAAAAATCAAAGAGATCATGTAGAAAAAGGTAAAAGAGGACGAGGTATTAAAGAAAGTGGTGGTGGTAAAATGAAAAATGGTAATAAAAGAGGCAGTGGTAGTAAGAGAGACGGAGCTAATAAAACGGACAATGGTAGTAAAAGAGACGGAGCTAATAATAAAGACAAAGCTAAAGATAATGGAGATTCCGTTGATTTTAGTAATGTTGGAAAAAGACCACATGAAGATGAAAGAAGGCTACATGAAGATGAGATTATAAAAACGAAAACTGGTATAGAAGATGATACTCGTAAAAATTTTAATTCTGTCGATGATGACAGATTAGAATATTTAGAAGATTTAGAAGATTTCTATGAAAAACACAAAACAAAAAATAGCATTTACAAACGCGATAAAAAAATTCAACCAAAAGTGCAACGCAAGAGATACGCTGAAATGGTGGAGGAAATACTGGAAGAACAGCTGGATGAGGAAGAGCAGCAGGGGGAGGAAGAGCATCAGGCGGAGGAAGTGCAAAGTTCGAATGATATTGTAGAAAGATATGTACCAATAAGACCAAAATTCAAGAAATCAAAAAAGCAAAAGAATAAACTGAACAAGAAAATTATTGAAAAGCTGAAGGAAACTCAAAAAGATTGTCCTTGTCCGATATGTGAATTTATGAAACGACGTCAAATTGAGCCGGATACACCACTGATCAAGGAAATGAAGGAACGGCAGAGAAAACAGGAACTACGTGACTACTATAATCAAATGCAAAGACGGGATGCAGAAATTTGTAAACGTTATAATACGCCAAAGCAAAAGGTCGATAATATTATATGCCAAGAAAACTTCTGCAAACCACTAGAACGAAAGAAATGTGTCGAACACGTTTTGGCTCAATCCAATATACAGAAGCAGTGCAAGAATAAAAATTGGATAAATCAGTGTAATCCGCTATTTTGTCTACTTAAAAATATGTGTCAGAAATTGGACTGTGTTTCTACAGCTATAAATGCATAAAAAAACAATGAATTTCTGAAAACTTGTGTCCGGTTCTTGTATAGACGAAGAAGCTTTGTATATATAAGAGCCGAATTTAAGTTTACTGAAATTCAGTTTTAAAAAAATATTGCTTTCAATGTAGAAAAATAAATCGAAATTCAAACAAAGTCGCACGATTTTTGATTTTATTATAAATTCTAGCAAAATTATCAGTTTTTTTTTTTATAAGGAGAAAAGCGAATATAAAGAGTATAAATTATAGATATTGGGTGAATGCATCTGCAGCATAAATATGTTTTCAAGCATTATAAATCAAATGAAGATCACAAAGATGCGTTTGTGGGATGTACCATTCGCAAAAGATGCAGCGTTTGATTTGCAACTTGGTTGCATTTATAACAAGCTTCCGAATGCAGCAACAACACGAAACATATGCGAGGAGAACTTGGACATAGTGAGAAAGATGTACAATATTCCGCGCAAAAAGAATCGAAAAATTCCTGCTGAACAATGTTTGTGTAACCCAAAGCCGCTAAGTGCTGAAAATAAACAATTGGTGCTGAATCAGCGGTCTTTGAAGGAGCTTATTAAGAGAAGATTGAGTCCCAATAATGAATGCAGCTGCGACTGCGTCAACAAGCCAAAGGTATACATGTGCAGACCAAAAATTGATAAATATCCACTGGATCCATTTTACGACGAACTGAAGTATTGCTTTGAAAGTCGTCCAGAAAATCCGATGAACGAACAAAGTATTTATGATAAATGTTGTAAAAAATTATGTCGCAAACGTATTGATAAGAAACGGATTTATGAAAGTGACATGATGAGAAGACACCATGGAGCAGAGCATGAAGCAACGGAGAAGATATCACTTCAAGAAAATACAAAAAAAAAACATTTGCAGCGTGTAACTCAAGAGAATGAGACTGCATTGCAGAAGGGTCTTGTACAGGAACAGTATTCAAAGGAAACTTTTTCTTTACAAGAGTTATACAAACGTGAAAATAGACGCAATGTTAAGTGGGAAGAACTTTCACCAGATGTTGATAATAAGAAGATTAAAAAAGAAGTCGTAAAAGGAAAGGAGCCAGCTTTAGATGTACAAAATATACAGGAATCAAAAGTTTATAATTATGAGTCACATAGAAAAATGGTTGGACTTTTGAAAAATGATTCAAAAACCATTACTAAGAAAGGAAAAGGGCCACTTAAATCAATGCGTGCTACAATGGATCAGACTGGAGAGGGAATGGAAAAATATAGAAATGTGTTAAGACCAAGAACTATAAGGAAAACAATTTTTAGAGCACGTAACCGAAATGAAAAGGCAGCACAGGAAGAAGTGCTACCGCCAACGACAACAACAACATCAACTACGCCTAGAAGAGAAAAATCTTCTAAAGCACTTACACGAGAAAAAGAGGAAATAAAGGAAGAAGAGTTACACCCAACAACAAAATCAACTAAGCCTAGAAGACAAAAATCGTTTAAAGCATTTCCACAAGAAAAAGAGGATAAAAAGGAAGAAGAGTTAAAAGGAATGCCAACAACAACTTCAACTACGCATATCATAGAAGAATCTTCTAAAGCACTTGAACAAGAAAAAGAGGAAAAACCGGAAGAAATATTAGGACCACCTACAACAACAACAACAACATCAACATCAACAACAACATCTATTAGAAGAAAAATTCTTCAAGCACGTAAACGTGCTCTTATAAATAAAAAAATGAGAGCTGCATCCAAAGCTTCATTGTTACAAGTTATACAACAACAACAACAACAACAACAACTTCCTAGAAAATCTAAAAAATCAATTAAAAGTAGAAATCGAAAACTCCCTTCCAATTCGTCTGATATCATTTATCAATTGGAAAAGAAAACAAAACGACAACGACACAAGACGGCGCAAACTTTTGAATCAAAATATAAACCAGATAAGCTTATACCATTTGCCTATTTACCAGTTCCTCTTCAACCAAATAACGAAGTAAAATCAGTACCCACTGATAAAGTAAACGATGGAAATGTAGAAGATTTAAGTAACGAAAAAAAATCATTTAAAAAGCCAGTTAAAAGACGCAAAACAAAAAAATCCAAAATTATAGCTGAAGGTATATCAGAAATCGAATGGCCAATTGATTCTGCCTCCGTCAGATCATTTATATCGTTCAATAGACGTGTCAAATTGCAACACGTGTCGAAAAAGACTAAAGTAGAACCCAAGCGGAAAGGTTTGAATGATGAAGCGGAGGCTGAAGACTTGATTACGGAAATGAAACCACCCAGACGTTCGTCGCGAATCAGTAAAGTTTCAGGTATAGCGATTCAAACAGTGAAATCTTCAGATAATTTAGCTAAAGTACCAAGTGGGAGTAAAGAAAAAACAAATCAAACTGGCCAAATTGAATCAAGTGGGTCTAGAAAGCAGAAAAAAACAAAATCTCAGTCATTTTTTCCGACAATTCGACCAGTAATTTCGAAGCCAGTCATACCTGAAGATGTGCCAGCAGAAACGAAAATCCAAGATGTTGACAATATGTCGCTATTATCCTTAGAAAATTTCGATTCTAATGATGTCCAGGAAACAGCTTCATTCACTGATTTTTTGAAATATCTGCCACCGCCCGATATTGAAAATATATACAGAGAAAAACGCATCTCAAATAGTAATATATCCGAATATTTGAATGGAGAAGAAGCATTAGAACGTGAGAGAAAACGTTTCCAAAGACGCCAGTGGGAAATGCTAAAAAAAGATAAAACGGCTAAGAGATTACATTTAGATGATCTTTTGCATATCGGTGATTCCTATAAATCTCTAATTGGAAGTTTTCTACAGAAATCTACGGACACGCTAAAACACCAGAAGCTGATAAATAAGAGACCCACACAAAACCATCGTACAAGTTCCTTTAAAAACAAATTTCGAACAACTGTGGAGAAACTAAATTGGAAATTGCAACTTCTACAGCGACACAGTCAAGATTCGGTGAAAAGTCCACTAAACATCAATGAACTCGAAAACTACAATTTAATCGAGCCACTCAAGCCAATGTATATACGTAGATATTCTGGACTGCCTGATCCCGAAGATTTGCAGCGTAGAATTGAAGAAAAGAAAGCAAATAAGACGAAGAGGAAGCAGCGTAGATCATCGTATGGAAAGAGCAGGAAGAATGGAGCAACGCAAACGGAAGTGAAGAACGACTGCGAATGCGTAATTTGTCATTTTATGCATCGGAGGAAACTGGAACAAGATACTCCCCTCATAAAGGAAATGAAAGCGAAAAACAAAAAAATTGAACTTAAAACGTACTATCTACAAATGCATAAAGCCGAAATGGAGTTGAGCGAGACGCGAATGTGTCTGAAATGCGGCCTTGTGAAGTATGCTGAAAAAGGAAAGTTCGGTGATATGACAAACTTGGCATACGATTCAGAACGTTGTACATGTGGTAATATATTTGGTGAAAATTACACTTCAGAGCTGTTTGCTGGTGGTGATAATGCGGCAACCTCACAGACACTTTTGCAGTATACTCGTAGATGTTAAAATACACCATTCTGTGGCTCATGCGCTTATAATTGTATTGCATAAATATAATTTCACTGATTTATTTAATGCAGTTATGAGCACAAGAGCCCAAATTGTATTAATAATAATTTTTAAATATTTTTAATTAAAGCAATATTTGCAAATCATGTTTGTAAAATGAATAACTACTATTAAATATTTTTATATATATATAGAATTCAAAATTCTTTAATTTTAATTTATTGGAAATGTTAGGCCCTTGGGACTTTGGGAAGTTGATAAGTCAAGTAACAGACACAGATTACTACAAATTTTTATCATGTAACACATACAATGGCACCGAGCCGAGTCACTGTGCGCCGGGTCGTGATCCCGCGCGATATAAAAAGTGTGCGCCACCGAGGCCCCTGCACCCCAAGCTTCAACGTTATTACAAAGTCGATGATACTGCAACTGAGTGGTTTTTCAGATATAAGCAAAAGACTCACGCAGATGAGCGCGCTGAGATGTGCCAAAGATTGAAACTACATAAGCCCATACGATGCATGAAAATGGGCCAATGTGCATATCTAAAGATGCAGCATTTATCGCCTGAATTCCATCAACTGCTTAGAGTACAACAAGAAAAAGCGGGTATTGGCTTGTGTCGAAATTGGCCACGACGCTATTTGACACAGAAGCCAAGTTTATCATATTACAAATTCGATGCGTCTGGCAAATTCCGTCATATCCGTCCCGGCATTGATACCGCTGCGCCAATTGCTTTTCCATGTGAAAATAAAAATTGCCCCAAGTTGCTGAATAACTTAACTGATGATATTAAGAAACCTGAACGTGTCCTTTCTAATCACAGTCATGATGTCTACTGTGGCTACTTGTTCGCACCAAAGGGGAGTGTCAAAAAGAGTCTGATTGTTGATTCTTCATCAGATGGTAAACATAAAAAAGTAAACTTTTTTATGGAAGTAAATAGTTTAGTGTCTGATGAAAAAGACGCAGCAAATTCGAAGCGTTCATCGAAGAGTAGTGATGATGAAAGCAGACATACAAAAAAAAGTAAAGCCAAAAAAGAAGAAGTTGATGAATTGCCCATCCAGCAAAATAAAAAGAGTAAAAAAGAGGACAAAGCAGAACAGGAAGAACAAAAACAACAAAAAGAGCCAAAACAACCAAAACAACCAAAACAACCAAAACAACAGAAAGAAGAAAAAGAACAGAAATCGGTTGAAAAGAAAGCTGATAATAGGAAAGAAAAAGAAACCGAGCCTGAAGATGAGGAAGAGGAAGATACGGAAAAGATAGACCGCAAACGAAAGCAAGATGCAAGAATTGATTATTGCGAAAATAGCGCTCTATATAAAGTTTTGTGTGAATCACACAACCAAAAGACTGGGAAACGACATTCTAGATGCTCAAGAAGCCGAAAATCCACATCACCCACTACTCGACGTGCTCCGCATCGCTCGTCAAGACATTCGTCTCGCTGCTCTTTACCACATGGTTTCTATCAGCAGATGCAATGCCATCGGAAATTAATTGTTCAGGAATCAGAATTCCCGAAATCTGAACGTAGTTCACAGCAAGATATGTTCAGTGCTGATAAGGATTGTAGCGGGTTTCGATTATTTGTAAAGCGTGGTGATAGTATTCAGCAGGAAGATAATCAACAGATAAATAAAGAGTGTGGAAATAATCAACAGACAGAAAAAGAACAAAAGGATGAAGAGAAAAATCGGAGCACTGATACTAATGATGATGATTCTGACAAGGAGACTAAAGAAAATGAAGATGAAAATGAAAATGAAAATGAAAATGATAAAGAGGCAGCAAAGGCAAAACGTAAAAAACGGAACAAAGGAAATAAAAAATGTAAATGTAAAGAAACGGCACATGAAAGAGCGCACAGATTAGAAAACGAAAGAAGTGCAAAAAAAGCAAAGAATGCGAAGAGCACAAAGAATTCAAAGAAATCCAAAGGAAATGGTGAAAATAAATGTAATTGTTTGGATGAGCCAAAATCTGAAGAAGTTGAGGAACCAGTTGAATCTGATAAAATCGACGAAAACGAAAAAATCGAAAAAACCGAGAAAACCGAAAAAAGTGATGATACTGATAAAAATGACTCATGCAGGTCACGTTTCTTTTTATGGTCACAAGTTTCAGAGAGTAAAGATTCAAATTTTAAATCAAGAAAGAAGCAGAAGCGTACCAGCTCGGTTGAACAGACGTCGGAAAAAACTGATAATAAACAAGAACAGAAACGTAAAGATAAGAATAAAGAGATGCATGAAGAAAATCGCGAAAATGATAGGGAAAACGAGTATGAAAAGCAGAATGAAAAGGAGGAAAAGAAAAATCTGTCACTTGGAGATACTGACAATAGGGAATCAAAATCAAGTATTCCATCTCAACCAAAACAAGAACCAGATGCTCACAAACAAGATGAAAATGTCAAAAATAAACCAACGCAAAATAAAAGACGGAAATCGAAATATGATGATAAAAATAGCCAAAAAAATGATTCCGAAACAAACTCAAAGCCAAAAAAGCAATTAATGAAAAGTCAATCAATGGGCGATATGCGTCCAAAACCGTTTTGCTACATGTGGTCACAATATGGGTCAGAAACCGAAGAAAAAAAAGACACAGAGGCTAAACCAGTTGAGAAAAATGCCAAAAAGAAAAAATTTAAACCTAAAAAGGCTGAACCAAAGTCCAGACAAACCGCGCATAAAAGATCACATAAGCTGCAGGACGAAAAGGGAAATCCAGCGCCTAAACACAAAGATCAAAACTCTAAGGACTCTGACAGAAAAAGATCGACTTCACCCGCTAGAAAAGAGCAGCAAGAAAAAGCTAGAACATCACGACCAGCAACGCACGACAAAAAAAATTCGAGCACTAGAAATTATGCTTATCAGAAGCATAGAGATTCTACAGAAAGCGGAACTTATAAGGAGAAAACAAAAAGAAGATCCACAATGAAAAATGAGCATGATGATAATAAATCCGGTTCTGATCGAAGGAAAAAATCTGTTACCTATGAACTAATACCATACGAGGATAATAAGAAACCGGAAAACATAGCAAAGGATTATTGGTTACTCGTAACACCATCCAGTATGGATCTAACCGAGCAAGAAAAAAAAAATCTAAAGAAAGAAAAAAATAAGGACAAGGGCCCCGAGCTAAAAGAAAACAAAAACAAAGGAAAAGGAAAAGAGAGGAAGGACCCCAAGCCAAAAGAAAACAATCAAAAGAAAGGAAAAGAGAAGAAGGACTCGGAGTCAAAAAAGAACAACGTGACGAAAGATGATACAAAGAAAGAGGAAGTCGAAGATGAGAAAAAGAAAAATAGACAACATAAGGATACGTCGAGTGACAGTGACAACGACAGAGAATCACATTTAATTAAAGAAAAGAAACAAGATTCGAACGATGAAGGCAAAGCAAAACAAATTAGTACAGATTACTACGCATGCACATGCGACAGTCAAAGTAGTGGAGAATTTATTAGAAAACCTAGCCAAATTGGCAAAAAGAATAAGCTATCCGGGAACAAGAGCAAGACCATCGGCATTGCCCGATATATTCTTGTGACCCACAATGCTATGGCAGACGTTTCACTGCTGGTAATCAAACATGCTCACAAACGGAGAGTATTACTTCTGTTAGTTCATTGTATCATCGATCAAAGAAACCAATAAGTATATTAAAGACACATAACTTCGCAAGTAGTTTTGCAGCTAGTTTCGTACGAAAAAAGCCGGTGAAACACGTACGATATAGCGGTGTGGAGAGTGATTCTAGCAGCGAAGCAATAGTTGAAGCATCCTTTAGAAAAAAATATGCATTAAGACGTTCTCGTCGTCGGTGTAGTGGTCTAACCAACGAGCTAAGTGATAAGCTTTCTTCATCATCGTTTGAAACTCCACCACGGCAGAGGAGGAAAACGTTCAAGGAGCACAGTTTCTGGAGCAGCATCAAAGGACTGTGGACGCGGCGCGGTCAATCCAAAGAAGAAGACATTTGAATGCGTAGTTGATATATTTGTGATTGTTTGATTATTTGATGTAGCATCCGATATGCCGCGCTTGCCAATGCTGTGCAATTTATATTTCAATTGTAAATTATGTCATTTGAGGCATAAACTGTACAGTTTGACAGGAAAATATTTGATTTATTAAAATCCCTTCAAAATTCTTTTTAAGATGTTTGCTATTTTATACAATATGCAAATTTAAACCCGACTGCGCTGAGGAGGTTTATGTTTTCCGAGTGTACGGATTTTGGCCTTCGAGTTATCGCTACACTTGTATTGATTGCGGGAGTGACATTATGTGGAGACATATCTCCCACTCCATGGATACGGCTGCCAAGGAGGTACACCAGACCTGTGAAGAACCCTTGGTATGACGTAGAGGCTCGCCCAGCTACTGCAGAGAAAGACGCCGCTTACAAACTGTTAGAGAGCGATATCTTGCGAAACGGAGAGAGGAGAAACGCCTTTTCAGACGCAAAAAAAAGGAACAAGAAAGGCGTGAGCTTGATGATGTTGAGGTTTTATGTCAAAAAAATTAATCCCGAAAGTTTTATCAAAAGGTCAAGCGTCTGACCGAAGGTTTCAAGCCCGGAGTTTCTTTCTGCAAGGACAATATTGGAAATCTGGCAACATATGCACAGGAATAACTGAGACTATGGAGAAGTAACTTCTCTAATTTACTTGGGGGCGATGAAGAGAATAATACCGTCGACGGAGAAGTATACCTAGAACCACCAATTGATGATGGCTCTCTTGTACTAAAAAGCTGAAGAATAACAAAGCGATGAGTTGTCAGCTGAGTTATTCAAGACCGGTAGCGAAGAGAGACACTGATAATCCCGGTCCTGCTGTATGGCGCAGAAGCATGGACCCTGACATCAACGGATACATAGGAGTATTCGAAAGAAAGAATCTTCGTATGATTTTTGGTCCCCTTAGAGTTGGCGTCGAGTGATATGATGATGAGGTTGCAATAGTCCAGCGCATTATATTCCCCCGGCTGCACTGGGCTGGTCACCTCATCCGGATGAACCCTGAACTCCAGCACTGAAGGTTTACGACGAAAACCTGAACACGATTGGTGGACGGCGTCAGAGAGGACGTCCGAGCTTAAGATCTATGATGACCTGAAGAAGCTCAGGATTGCCGGCGACTGGCGCACTAAACTACACCGAATGGTTTGCTTTCCTACGTGCGACCTTGACCGATAGACGGTTGTAGAGCCACCTAACTAGTAAGTAAGTAAGTAGCCATCTCTTTATGCTATAGTGGTATTCACAAAAAAAAAAAAAACGCTCTTGTTAATATGCACGCGCTATATAAAAATATTATTGTCACTCCCGCAATCACTCTCGATCCAATTCTCACTGAGAATACGTGCCTACTTAAATAGTGGAACATTGTTTTGGAAAGTGGCGTTTTTATTTTTCTGAGTGGCGGTGTTCTTATTGGTCGAAGCAATCACGCGTTGGACTTCTGTTAGACAACACTGAGACGTGTGTGTGTCTCTGCAGGTGTCATTTGAAAACTTGCCATTATTGCTGTTGTTGTTGTCCTCCAGCCAAACCAAAGTGGCAATTGTCGCCAGCTAAGCTCCTACTAGAACTAAGGAAATCTCAACGACGATACAAAGAAGACTGATGATTTTTACCGGCGGAATAGTTTATCAAGTGAAAGCGAAGAGAGATTGTCTAGCCTTGAGCCAGAGGTAGAGATAAGCCACTCCTGACTACGAAAACCATGGCCAAAAACAACACCAGCACATATACAAACAGGTTCGCTATACTATCAGACGACAATGACGAGGTAGACAAAAGAAAAGACAAACACATGTACACGGCTCCCACCGTAGCAGCGAAAAGAATTAAGCCACCATCAATGTTTATCCCGGGTGTCGGTAACATTATATGATTGCGAATCTTTGGCAATAGGAAATCATAATTTCGACTAAGGTCTAGCAAGGATGGTCGTGTTAGCGCATGGCTGCGTAGGGTTATGCTGTACGGGGCCATGCAATTAATAACGCTGTCAACCGTACCACCAAAAATCCGATGTCTATATTCTTCGTAAATCTGGAACCGGCTAGCAACAACAAGGAGGTCTATCTTTTAAAAAGGCTGTGAAAGCGCGTGTTTGGATGTACCTCCAATGCTACCGCTGTCAGGGAAATGTGTCAAGTATGGCGAAGAACACAGCTCAACCGAGTGCATCAAGCGTAACGAAGAACATTCCTGCTGCATCCACTGTTAAGGTGAGCACGCTGCCTCTTACAAGGGCTGCAAATTCTATAAGAAAGCGAAGAGCTGCATTCACCCAAGCCAAAAACCTCTTCCCAGTGCCATGGAATACCTACCTCTGGCTGTCCAGCGCCCACAGTAAATCCTGGCATCAGCTTCGCCAACACACTACAAGAAGGTCATACCGGTCATCTAGGACATCAAACACTGCATCAGCCAAAAGTGACTCGAGTCAACTAAATTTCAGAATGGACCGACTGGAAGCTATTATTTGCAGCCGTGACTTGGCGCAGCTATGCAAATAAATCTCCAAATCGTTCTATGGAACGCGAACGGCCTGTGCAGGAGTAGGCCTGATGTTTAGTATTTCCTCAAAACCAACCATGTTGACATACTATTGGTAAACCCACTGCAGCAGCAAATCCTTTTTTTCCATCAGTGGATATGATGTTACAGCCGTCAACCATCCCTACGGCACCGCCCGGGATGGAGCGGCAGTCATCATTCATGTATTCTTGCCAGGATTCCTGGGTCAGTCCGACAGGAGCAGAAATTATTGGTCAACCTTGGCCCCATGCTCATTGTTGGAGGCGACTTCAACGCCAAGGATTCATGGTAGAGTAAGCAGTCTCTAGAGCAGTTCCTCGAAGAAGTCGAGTCAGGCGACTTCCAGCACAACCTGTTGCAGCTAAGCAACGACATCAGAAGGAGGAAGGAATCTGTGAAGAATGCCACCTGATTCTGGTGTCGCTCTGATGCAGAAAGAGCTACAGCCTTACCCTGCGATTATATTCCCAACTCGAGGCAGAGGAAACTCTCAACTTCCTGGATGTGCACTGCCAAATGTCACTCCCTTTTCCTGCAATTGAGATGGATGAACTAATGAGCGGAATTGGCAAACTCATATCATCCAAATCACCTATATACGATAATATTGATGTCTCTGCCATTAAGGCCTCGCCTCCTTGCCTTACTCATCAAACTCATCAACAAATGCTGCCAACTAGGCCATAAATGCGCCGAAGTAATCCTCATCCGCAAAACTGGGAAGCCAATCTTGCCTCATATCGCCCGATAAGTCTATTGGCGGTAGTTTCCGGCTAATACTGGAAGAGGCCGGTTCGATTCCTGATCACCAGTTTGAATTCAAATCACCATGGCTCGCCTGAATAATGCTACAGATGCTTACTAACTTCACCGACCACTTGAACTCTGAAGTTTCCACGCTTCTTTTCTTCCTCTCTAATTGTCATGCATACCTGTAAAAAGTTGCTCTTTTAGGTCATCATTCAAAAATCAATTAGCTCGAGCTATGTTTAGAGATGCTCCCATTATCAATATTCAACTGTGTTGGGGCACCTCAAAACATCAAGGCAGGTAAGTAATATTTTTTATGTTTGTTTTATATACTGCAAGGCAATATATTATTTTGATCTGAATATTGTACAAACTGAATGAAAAGTAAAACAAAATTTGAATAATTGCAAATATATTATTAAAATTGTGAAATAATGTCAAGTATCTATTTATTTACTCGAAAATACAAAATTTTTGGAGAAAGTATACAGAGAGCAAAATAAACATTCTGGTTGAAAATGAGTAATCCGGCCGCACCGAATCATGCCACCGCCAGCACACAGACTTTGCCTACGCCAAAGGTAGCTATCTGCTTGCCTCTGGATTTGCAAGACGACGATCAGAAGCAAAAATATTGCTACCATGGCGGCAAGTGCAGATGTGAGGGCTGCCAACAAGCACATCGTAATCAGATGGACGATATTCAGCGTAATTTGGATGCTTTTATACCCGACGATCGGCTAGAATTGAAACCATCAATACGACAAGTGGAAGCCAAAGTCTATTCCATGCCGGCAAAAAGAATCTCGCCGGAATTTGCCAAGCGCATTATCCGAGAACATGAGAAAGCACGTGAGATATGTCCGCTCTATTATTTACCAGATATTTACTACGTGCGGGATGCGTATAAAATGCCAGGGCCAAACCATAAATCAACACAAACCGAGATACGCATTGGGCTTTATGGCGTTGATGGCTGCCCTTGTGTGGACAAATCACGTTGTTGGGATCTATAGCGGAAATATTGCTCGTCAAAATTAAACAAAAAAGTACTTATAAAATTAAAAAAAAAAAATGCAAAACTCGTTCGATTAAAATATTTTGTAAATTAAATGCAATAAATTGTGCATAATAAATTATTTTCTTTTTCTTAGCTAAGCACTTAATCTAAGTAATAATAACTTTTAAAACGCTTAATAAGCAAACGAGTATAATTTAGCAAGGATGATTATATTCAAAAAACATTCATAATCACGGTGCATATACAACTTCTTTCGATTTATCTAATTGCCTGTCTATGTTAAGCCGCAGCACGTCGCATAAGTTGCAAAGTTTGCGTTAGTAATAAGTAGTGACTTGAAAAGGATCAGTGTGACTCCTTACTGGCAGCAGGAGCGAAAGTTGCTTTATGCAACAGTCGTGCCTCATGCTACATAATATCATTGGGCTGAGTAGAGCTGAGCTGCCTAGGCAACCTAAATCGCATAGATTAAGGTTACAATCTGACAAAGTGTACTTTACACTGTGGCATGAGCATGTTTACACTCTTTGCACTTCTTGTTCATGTGCGCGCAATTAAAACTTTGTATCGCAATCAAGTCAAAAGGGAAATTGGCAAATTAAAGCAATTATTGTACTTACTTGCTTGAATTCGATTTAAACGTAAGCCGTAAACGTTGAAATACTACGGAGAAAACAAAAAAGACCTCTTTCGCATAAAAATAAAAATAGATAACTGCAATCTAAACCTTTTATGGGGCCATCATAAGAAACACACGCATCGATAATAAACATAAATTAACAGAACAAAAGCGTTCTGCATGGCCGATGATGACAAGAAAAGCGAAAAGTAGACAGAAGCAAAGGATATCTTCGTAGAAGTTTATACATATATGGGTAACCCTTATATTGTATGTTCAGTGTTGGTCTAAAGCACAAAAAAAAAGTGCGGCAGAAAACTTTCACCAAGTTTTTATCAATGAATTGAACGCACACAGGCTATGACATTTTTTTATATACCGACTCAAAGAAGATGGGAACAAAAAAATTCGACTTCAGGAAAACCGAAGTTTTAATGCCTTACACATATTAATGTTGAGCTACAACTGTTTATCTATCAGGGCGTAGGAAGGTGTACCAGCCGCTATAGTCTAGTGCGGACTGTTGTTGCTGATTATCTCTGTTCCCAGGTAGACAGGATGCAACGATGGTTTGCGATTGGACACCATATACTTCGTCTTGTCCTCTTTCACAGCTTGATTCATGATATGTGACTGACGCTGAGATTACATTCGTTTGACAAGCATTAATTGGACCATATCTTGCACAAGAGATGCGACATACGCTTTACCAACTCTTCGAAGAGTTCTTGGAACTGCTAAGAACGTCTGTCAGAAAGCGCTTATGCGGTTTTTTTTTATTGCACACTTTTGGCATCGTCATTGGGGCAGCGCTCGTAGAGTCGTTTCAGGCGTTTGCATTACACATGCATTATCAATAAGCATGGCTAATATCGATGAGCTAACCAGTGATTTTGGAGTAGTCTGTGATTATCGTGACTGCCACTTTCAAATTACCGTGATTTTGAACTGCTACTGCGATTGCAGAAAAAAAAATGAAAAGCAAAAAGATAAGGTCTTTTTATCCATTTATTTTATTAAACAAAACTAATGTCTCCTTACATTCTTACTATTACTTTGTGCTTAACAATAAAAAAAACTAAAAATGGGGGTGTATTCATTATTAAATTATTTCCACATGATATCATACGACATGTCTACCTTCTTATAAGACTATTTAACATAACGCATCAAAATAAATCACACTAGGGACTACGGACCACAAGAATAGAGAAATCCATATAAAAATGATCAGCAAACAAAATTTTCTCAGGACCGTATTATGCTGTATCATTGAATGTTGTACAGGCAATAATTTCCATCACGGCTATAGGATATCATACACAAAAGCCAATTAGCACCATATGGACATTTAAAATACAACTATATATGGTATCGCACAGTTTTATTTCATTTACGCTATTATTCAATAAATTTGTAATTTGCATTAAGAAATAAGATTTTAAATTTGTCATCTTTTAGTCGCATTCTTCTCTCATTTAGAACAAGGCCAGCTTTTGAAAAGAATCTTTCACATGGTACAGACGACCCCAGACAACATAGCTTTTCACGTGCTACTGCTTTAAGGTTTGGTTATTTATACCCACTTTATTGGGACGAAGTTTCGTGGAATGATATTTTCACCTAAATATCGTTCCACCTCGATCAATCCGCGTGAGGTTCCTGTGACCTTAGGTTTATACGTTGCAGCCATTGCATCAAAATTACTCCAAAGCGTCTTCTCATTTGTATTTTCGGCATTTGGATGAAGTACATAGTACATAGTGCAGTAGAGCTGTAGTCTATTGTTAACGGCTGCTACCAGCTTTTCTTTTGCGGTCTTGCATTAAGGTTTTATCGCTAAAAGCTATCTCGCTTGGATACTAAGAAAACATTTAATGAAAACACTTTGTGTTGTCAAAATTATGGTTTGTAATGCCACTTTCTGGAGAAGATTAGCTTAAAAGGGTACAAAAAACCATTCGAGAGTGTGGGCTCCTTACAAAAATTATGAGAATTGAGGCGGAAAGATGGTATTTTCGGTGGTCACCCGATTTGTATACATTCCAAGTGGCCGATCCTCATTACAATTCCTTGGGATTAACTCCATACTACAGGAAACCGCCATCAGTTTCTGGAGTATGTTTTTTTTGTGCCATTTTATGGAGAGGACTGGTACAAGAACCAGAGGAGAGTATAAAAGATAGTCGGCATCACTGGGCTCCTTACAAATATCTTGGGAATTGAGGAGGGAACATGGAATTTTAGATGGTCATCTCATTTATATATATTCCAAGTGGCATATTTTCACTACAATTCTTTAGGACTAACTCCAAACTACAGGAAACCACCATCAGTTTCTGGAATATCTTCTCTTTTGTGCCATTTTCTGGAGATGATTAGCTTAAAATTGTTCAAAAAACCAGAGGAGAGTGTGGGAGATAGACGGTATCACTGGGCTCCCGCAACAGGATATGGGCTCCTTACAAAGATCTTGGGAATTGAGGCGGTAACATGAAATTTTAAGTAGTCATCAGATTTTTACATATTCTAGTGCCAACCTATATCCCCATATGGGGTCTGACCCATTGACCCATTATTTTTTTTTTTGCCTTTCGCATATGGGTCTTAAAGTGCACATTTAATTTAATATCTTGTGGAAGTCTATAGCACGTCAGGTTAAAGAAAAAAAAAAATGTTGAAAACCCTCCAAAACACAGTTTTATGGGATATTATTAGAAAAAAGGGTTTTTTATGCCAAATTAAAATAATACAATTGTTTAACGTGAAACTTTTTTACCAATGGTTCTCTTTGAAATTTTGTGTAATAAAAAGGGAGGTAGTTACTCAATAGAAAGAAAATAAGACTGGCATCTACATATTTCTTTAAACAAATGAAATAAATGACCATGAAAAGACACGACTGTGTGTTGCCTGTGTGCTGCTCATGGTTGAAGAATATTTCCTATATTTTTAGTTGGTAGGATAAAGAAAATTACGAGTCTTAGTAACCTCTGTCGTGCTCTAACGCTATAAGCAATGGAGGAACAGATAGCAGAGCGTATGCGGTACCTTAAATTATTCCACCATGGTGCGGCTGATCGATATTTGCAGCTCAGATTCGTGAAATATACGAAAATGTCATTCAATGTGTCAAGTTACTTAAATGAGAATGTCGCTTGCTTGTTTAAATATTGTACAATAAACGAATATCGGCTTAAGTTTCCTTCCCCCGTGAGCTTATGTGAATGAGGCTCAAAAAATTTTTTTTTTTAAATTTCATATCATTTCTTTTTTTTTTTATTTAAAGTCTGCATATGCAAGGCATATAAGTATATTTCGATGTCGTGATCTCATGACTGCTGCATTCTTAATCCATTTGTTTATTTTTTATTGCGGCCATTCGTTGTTTTGGTTTGACCACCAAAAGGTAGGCGGCTGAGCTTCACATGTTCCATGCAAAGTAAATTGAAATGTTTAAGCAAAGCAGAATGCACTATAGCAAAGTCTTTGCTATAGTGAATTCTGTGGTAGTACAAAAATCAAAATATAGTACCGCTAAAACATTCTGTGTACGCCATGTTTCATCTAAATTTCTCTATCCCTCTTGATCTTGGATTTGTTATATTTGGGCTTCGGACACGCATTTAAAAATTTAGCTTAAAGAGATATATTAAATTGGGTCAAAGTGAGGATTTGTGATTTGAACATACCGGCTCATTATCGCATTTTTGGTCTTCAGTCAATTTGTGCGGAACAAACTGTGAAAACACATTCCGTATACCCAATTAAACCATCAAAATGTGATGAATCGAATCTTTGGGAATATTAATTTCCATTTCCATATAATGCAATGCCGATTGCGGCTCATTTTGTATGAATTCACGCACTTTTTCAATGTTCTTTTCGATAACCACAGATTTTCGCCGGTCCGACTTTTCATCCTACAGAGGTCTTCACCTTCTTGAAAACGTTTAAACCACTCGTGAACATTGCTACGGAATAGACAATTGTCACCATAAACTTGTTTGGAACGTTTCGGTGAATGGCTTGCCAAGTTTAAAACAGAACTTAATATTTGTTCTGTGTTCCAGGTTCATTTTTCGACCGATGCATAAAAGATACTGTCACTTTTAGCGCGATAACTTCGCTTGTAGTGGTCCGATTTTCATAATTTTTACAAGATCTCAGTAAAGTATGTACCTAGCAATAGGTGGCGCCACCAGAAACAGCTATTTTTAAAAAGTCCTGTTTGTTTTGCGACACATCTTGTACAAACATATATTGTAAATAAAATAAAGTCCTCAATTAATTAATAATTAACTAATATCCAAATACGTGCCATGAAATAAGAAAAGTTCATGCAAAAGTGTGTATCGTTATCTTATGGAGTGTCTTTAACGCGTTGCAAGTAGCATGACAAAACATATTTGCTAATCACATTATACATGAAGGGTACAGAAAAGGAAAAAAAAAACGGAAGTAATGAGATACACACATCGGAATACACGCGGTCGAATCATGTCGCTATCATGTAGTAGTAAAAAGAAGCACCAAATGGTCAATGTACAATTTTAGAGAAGGATAACACTGCGTGTTCATAAGGACTGCTAGACAAAATGGCTGAACACGCACGCACACACATACACCGTTTAGATTCATGTGCGTGAAGATGTGCTGCTTCGCAATTTTCTTCTATATGTTGTACGTTGGTAGGTAGTACAAAATTATGATTATTATCTTTAACATAATTTAACAAAATGCTGGACAAAAGCGCAGACAATGAACGCAAATTTACTATATACTACAATAGCACTCTGACATTATCATTTAATGCTGATGTTGCTGATGTTGCTGTTGCTGTTGTTGCCCGTAGATTCTTTGTTATGGCAGCAACAAAGTTTTATTATCACCATCTAAGTATGCGAATATTTTATGTGTTGATGACGTGAACTCCATCTCTAGCTTCGTAAAGGTGCGCTATGAAATTTTTTTTTAGAAATTTTGGATGTATAAAAGTATAAAGCACATGTACATGCCGCTGCATGCTGAAATGAAAATCAAGGTATACATAATGTATAATACAGTATAACTAAAGCTTTAATGCGCTTCGAGTAAGATTGCTATTATAATTTAATAATAAAAAAATAACGAGCTCAATGTACAAACAAGTATTGAAGAGCTGGCGGTGTGTATCAGCACTGTAAAATAATTATACCATTAGCCAAACAAAAGTATGTAAATACTAAGTGGGACTATCAGTTTGTGTGGTACAATCTGAATCAGTTGATCAATATCGCTCTAGGCATTAATCAAGCTAAAACTTTATGTAGATATATTCAAAACTGATCAATCGACACTGCTTGATTTATGAAACTTTGTTTTCTATGGAATCTACATTATAGTAGGCTACAAGTTGCTCATAATCTGTTCTACTCGTGGTTTCGCTCGAATGGTTATATTTATTTTAAAGCACAACTGAAATTGAGAGGAAACTGCGATAATGTTACATAGCCAAAATGCTTCTCTTAATAGATAGTACCAGACTCTATAAATTGAATAACGATCGGTCAAATAAATAGTGGGTGAGATATAATGGAATTTTTTTTCCTACAGGAAGGTGAGATGGGGCGTTACATTGCCCTTTATTTTCCAAACATTTATAGTCAAAAACATTCTCTTGATTAAAAGCAAGGCAATCTATCTTACCGATCGGTCAAATAGTTGCTGAGATATGATGAATTTAGGGTTTTCCTTATGTTAGGGCGTGGCACAGCCTTTTTCCAACATTATATGTAACTATATCACACTGGGATAGTGTAACTTTTTATAAGCAGAATAATTTTTGGAATTGGTTCAGTAGTTCCAGAAATTACCTCTTACATCCACATTAACAAACTTTACCTCTTTCTAATATCATTAATGTCGGGTTAAAAATGGTTTATTTATCTCGAAACATTTTATTTATTCATCAATATCTATTTTGTCCCCTTCAAAGTAAACCCTCTCAGATATAATACACTGGAGCCAGCGCTTTCTCCAATCCTGGAATCACTACTGTTATGCGCTTTTTGGTATGGCCTCCTCAAACGTGGCAAAACGCCGTTCTTTCATGGGTCGTTTTAGTTTTGGGCACAGCAAAACGTCGCAGGGGGCCAAGTCCGGTAAATACGATGGCTGAGGAATGATTTCGATGCTGTTTTTGGGCAAAAAATCACGAGCAAGCAAGGTTAAAATTTCGCAGTTTCGGAACAAACTTCGCTGCCACACGTTTCATACCCAAGACATGCGAAGAAATTGGATGGCATGTGTGACTCGACGATTCTCCATAAGAAGTTTCTTCACCGCTTCAATATTTTCTTCCACATAAAAAAAAAAAATCGATAATCGAATGTACGTAGCCCGCGAAATTTTAAAAGTCATCATTTTTTTTACACACCCCACGTGTAGAGCATGCTACAACCGAGTTTAAACGTCTGCCGATCTATGTGCAACATAATTTCAATATGACTTCATAAAATCGGATGTTTTTAACAGCTTCGTCTTAATCTTAAGCAAATAAACCTGGGCAAATGATTGCCGAACATAAATGAGCTTAATGATTTTTTTATAGCAATATATATAAGCGTATTGCAGTTAATTTGTGTATCTGTGTAAGTATATATGTATATGTTTGATGGTTAATAAGGAATTTGTACTTTACATGAAGTATTTCTCACTCACAACTCAGAAGCGGAAAAATTCAGCAAACAGTGTTTTGGGCTGGAAGAAACATCAACGATTCGTTATTACGCTTGATAAACTTAATGATGAGGCCGGTCGTAGAGTCGTTGTTGTGTTTCTAAGATGAGCCTCATGGTCGAAAGTTGCTTTAATAGTAGTAGCAGCATCAGTAGAGGCAATGCCAGCCAGTCAAATGCTATAAAATTGATGAAGCATAAACATGAAATTTATGTGCTGCCGCCCAGCAACGATAAGAACAATATCAACAACAACTGGGACATGAAACATCACTGAAGAATACTTAGGCAAACTTATGGTAATCAAAAAGCGTATAAGCTTCATTCCCATGGCATCTAAAGCTGTCTGACCAAGACAAAGACCACTTGAGCATTGAAAAGTCATTACATGCTGGCGGCCAGCAGATTCGTTTCTTTCTTGCTCGATATAGCAATAAGAGTGTGGCAAATTGTTTTTGTGTTTGATTTTGTTGCTGAAAGACTGTCAAACATATCAAGAAATTAGGTAGGATGCTCATACAGCCTAGAAGTATGCTACAAACACATTAAAGTGTCGTTTTTTTTTATTAAATTTCGAAATTTTATACCCTGTACCCAAATTGGACAACGACATCATAAGTTTGTGTCAATATATGTAACAGGCGAAGGTGTGAAGAAGGTGTCGACTCAATTATTGATCAGTATCGGAATTTGAGTCGAATAAGACATGTCCGTTCGCCCGCCCGTCGTTCCGTCATTTATCATAAAAAAGTAGATCTCACAAACTGTGGGTGTCCCAACAACAGTGCACGATTCAACTCTGAAAATTCACAGTTTTCATTTACGATTGTTCCTATTAATATTGTAAATATGGAGCGCTAAACAATTGAACAACGTGTTATCTTTACCGATGATGCCGGCTAACGTTAACAAACAAAATTGTCGAATTTGAGGCTCAGAAAATCCGCACGTGATCCATGACATCCACAATGAGCAACTATCTGATGCTGATTTTAGTCAGGCTGCATGATTCGGCCTTACTTCTTGCAAAATGAGGTGACTGTGAATGGTATTAATTACAGGAACATGATAACGGAGTTCTTGTGGCCTTAACTGGATCGTATGGATCTGGACGACATGTGGTTTCAGCAGGACGGCGCCACCTTCGCATCTTATGGGCTCTTTCCGGCGAGAGGCAAAGCTGACCGCTCACCCCACTCTATATTTATACTCAGCGTGGTTTCTTTAGATTCTTTTTGTATGTCTGGCGCATGCTACAATAATATATATGTACAGTGGCGAAACACGAACGATCTCTTGGGGGGGGGGGCGGTGGTAGTATGGTTCCATTACTCTACAACTCTTGGGGGAACTCTATTAAAAAAAAAAAATCATGAAAAAATCAGAGAAAACAAGATGATACCTTATATACCAATTTTATATGCTACATTATTAGTTTTTTATTTTGATGTTGTTGAGCATTTGGGAGACCAATTTTTATGCTATCCAGGTGAAAATTGGCTCCTAGACTTTTTTTATTGCACTCAAATATAGTATCAAAATTGACCTGCCATGTATTAAAGGAGGCATTGTGGACCTCTGAAAGCATATAGGTATATTCTTGATCAGCTGATCAAGGTGAGTTGATCTAGCTATGTCCGTCCGACCATCTGTCAGATAGATGATGTGCAACTAATTTTTTAGATATCTCGCTGAATGCCGGATTCTTTTGGTGCAAAGTTTATTCAGTATCCATTTGCATGTGGCACACTTTCTTTTCGGGGTAGCCGTCATACAAACCCACAGCTCACTTTTGTGTTTTTATATGAAAAACATCTTTAGTTAAGTCAAAATCGGCTTGAAATTCGATATGGATGCTTATTATTTTTTGTAAGTCTGCCATGCATTATTACATTTTTTTTTTTGATTCGTCCTGGGTACATGTAACTTTATATCCTTGTTGTTGCTGTATTGCACAGTTATAAGTTTTGGCGCCAAATTGTCTGTTTACATTAATGGATAAATTATGCAACAGTTTATTTAAAAAACATTTCACTTTGATTTACATTTCAGTAGGTAAGTTTTGTACATACTGTCTGGTATATGACTGTATGACATCACACCTCTGGTTTCTTTTCTTTACTTAGCCTTTATACGTATCGCGGCTAGGCGTTCGTCCACAGGTATGAAACTGGTGACAAGACCTCGTAGCTTCCTACTAACCACGAAACCGCATCCAAATTCGCGCTTCTTCGCATGGCAACTATAATAGATGTCACAGGATGCCTTTTTGTGCCTTTCCTGTATTGCGTTGTTGTCAGCCTTAAATTTGTCGAGGACATCAACCCACTGGATATCTGCAGCAGCCCTGGGAAAAAAAATATCTATAGGGAAAAATTTCTACTTTTGGCTAGCTATTTTTTGATGGATGGATCAAATTATGATGAATGTTCCTTTTATTCATTGCAATAGAATATCGAATTATTATAGCATTTGATCTTTTCATGTTTAGATGTCTGATTCCTCTACTTTTGTAAGCGTATATAAACCAATGCCGGCACGTGATCCAAGGTCAACTTGTAGATGCACAGACGATGAAGATGAAGCAATAAAATGACAACAAAGAATGTAAAGAGAGCGGCTGTACACGGCGCAAAAATACAGAACACCGATACATATGCTCACTTTTTTTCGCTCTCTTTCGACGGTTCATTGACGTTCAGTAACCTGCGCCGAATCTTTTCGGCGATCATGTTCTTGTAGTGTACAGTATTTTTGGCAACTTATCTTTTAGTCGCCGAAAAATTCAGAAAAATATCGTCGATGTATCTCTGGCTTTCAGTTTCGATATGACTATATCGCTATATTCAAAATACCAAAATATTGATATTCCATATTTTCCGATATATCAACAACCCTAAAATATATTCCAAAGGCTTTAAATCGTACGATTTCGGTAGCCAATTTACCAGTCCATTTCGAGAAAAACGCGCACACCAAATGTTTCGTTAAATAAGTCAATTGTTTGATGCGCTGTATGGCATGTAGCGCTGTCCTGATGGAAAAACATGTCTTCACTCAACATCCCATTCAATGGAGCAAGAAATAATCGGTAATCATTGCTCTGCAGCGCTCGCCGTTGACAGTAACGTTCCCGCTGGCCTCATCTTCAAATAAGTAAGGACAAATTATGCCACCGGACCATAATATACACTAAACAGTGATTCTTTGTGGTTATATTGGTACTTTGAGAATCTTTCGCAGATTTTTTTCGCTCCAAATGCGGCAATTTTTCTTGTGCAAACGATGGTCATTCGGCTTTAATTCTGGCACCAGCTGGATCTTTTAAGGTCTTTGCAAAAACGTTTCCATTACGTAACTGAACAGAGCTCGCGCGATGGCGTATCGACTCATTTGGGTCTTGCTCAATACTACGCTCTACAGCTGCAATTGCTTATTCGGTACGCACTGTACGACGTCTTTGGGGATGCGTATTATCAATTAGAGTATACGTGGTTTGAAAACCATCCATACTTACTTACTTAGGTAGCTCTACAACCGCCGTCGCCAGTCGCTGGCAATCCGGAGCTTCTTCACGTCATCATAGACCTTATCTTGCCATCTTAAGCTCGGGCGTCCTCTCTGATGCCGTCCACCATCAAGTTCAGGTTTCCGTCATAAACCTTTAGTGCTGGAGCTTCGGGGTTCATCCGGATGAGGTGCTGGAATTTAATGAACTGGACTATGTCAACTTCATCATACAGCTCATACAGCTCGTGATTCATACGGGTCCTAAACTCGATGCCAAACCATCCATGGTTAATCGAATTATTCGCTCGGATGGACCGGATTTTATGTCGACCGTAAAATGGACGTAGAGCACTGTAATATTCCCGAACTGAACCACGATCTACGAAATGCATATCCACAATATTCAAGCGTTGTCTTGGCATTTATATATTCATGACAAAATTGTAAACCAAACTGAGAACAAGTGACAATAGCATTGTCAGATCTGAACAATTTTTGACGGGTTTTTCGATGTCGGAAAATTGTACCACTAGAAAAAAGACTCTTATATAGGTACAATACATTTTCAGTCAATCGTACGAACTTAAATACTATTATACGAGTACTCTTTTTGTCTTTTTGGGTGCAGGGTATAAAAAGCATCAAATATCTCAACAACAGCAGCCATGCTGTTATTTGTCCGTTCATAATACGATTTTCAGGCTTAGGTCAGCAAGTGTGACACTCCTGATAAGCGCATTCGTTGTCACCGCATGACTTGCTTGCAACAAATAATAAGCTTCAATCGCAAAAGCAACTAATGCGCTTGGGAGTATCTGAAAAAGAAATAAAAAAAAATATTTTTTTTTTAAATTCTTGAATTGTGCCCAGAAACATTTTTGGTATTTTCAAATAATTTCTCTGTGCACTCATTTTCTTTTCAAGTTTTTAGCACACAACGGAAACTTGATGACAAGTCACAAATCAAGCACAAAACAAAACTGTCATCTGGCAAATAAATTCTCGTCCTGTACACCCCTCGCCAGCGCTACTCTACAATGCAACATTGGGGAAAATATAGAATAGTGCATCTAGAATGAAGAGTGGAAAGCCATTTTTTCACAAAGTAAATGAAAAGTTTTCATAAAGTTTTGCTTCGTTCGTTAACTCAATGGTTATCAATGTATATCTGGCACTCTGGTTAGTTTTGCTTCTGATTTGACAGTTGGTTTTGCATTGTAAACGAAGTAGGTGGCAAATTATTTTAAAATTTCGTTTTATAAATGGATTTAAGACATCAAAATTGTTGACTACCGAGTTCATCTATCACACTTGCAATGACAAAGAATTAAGTAATCAAACAAACGCAAACATTTGAATTACGCGTGCATTTTATTTACTCGCTGACATATTGATTTATTTTAATTTCGCATTTAAATGAATTTATGCTTTAGTACTTTTTGTTAGATGCATTGTCCCTTCGCCTGCAGCCTCTGTAGGCGATAGCTGTGATCGTACGTGGTCAACATGTTCGCCTTACAATACTCTTGATCCGGTAATTTTATATTGGATTTTGAAGATTTCATTAAATTGGCAAAAGTGCATTGTTTCACACCGATGAAGTCCTCTGTTAGCTGTTTCGCTTCATTAATCTTAAAGTGTGACTTGTAGATACTTTCATGATTTTCGCATTTCTTACGCTGATTCTTGTCAAGTGTTTGTTGTTCCGATTCTTCGCCATAGCGTTTGTCAAACCAGCAACCGATTAGCACATTATTCGAATACTTTTGATTGAAAGTAGCACAGTTATCATCACGCGTCGATGTTGCAGGCACGACATACATAACGAAACGATTTGCCTTTTGTAAAATATAAAAGTGAAGCAAATGAAACACGTAGTTAACAAACAAACGAAATTATAATATATTGAAAATTAGAAAATTTGTGACATAAGCTCTAGACAGACACTTAAGTCGAAGCTTACTTTACATAATTTAATGGTGTGATTCCCCACTTTTGGGGATAGTGTCCATACACTTAAGTTAAAGTTTCCTCTATATAATTATCAAAATGAACGTTATACGTATACATTGTATAATTCCTTCTGATCAAAACAGACCAGGACTGGTTAAAAAAAAAAAACATTTATATGCATTTCAATGCAAATCTTTATTATCGCCTTCAAAATAGGCTTCTTTTGAGTCAATACAAGCATGCCAACGGTTAATCCAATTTTCCATACACTTGTTATAAGCCTCGACAGGGATAGCCTTTGATTCCTTCAGCGATATATTTTTATGTCATTAACTCATGACGCGTTCTCCGTCACAATCAAGCAATGAATTCAGGTCTTTTGGCACATGTGTTGAGTCAGGCCATAAAAGATGTTGAATGTCTTTGCTGTCTTTCTAATGCTGTTTGGCGTCGTAAACAGGCAGCTGTCAAACATAGACTAATTATCACATCCCGCTTAAACTTGGCATGTATGTCAATGACAGTGACAACCAACTTAAGAAGAAGAAAAATTACCGATTCGGTTCGGTTTAAATCCACCAGTCCGGGTCAATTTCGGTCCAGAGGTATATGTAATATGTTTGTTAGTTATAGACGCTCAAATCGTCCAACAATGCAGAAATATCAACAAACACAGGGGTATTACAAAGTCTTCAGCTTTCATTCATAACTAATTATTATGAATGAAATTTGGAAATTTCGAATCGAATCAGATTCTTGAGTTGCCTCCAAAATTGTTTTGTCATATTTTCTTAGCATATAGCCCAATACTGAGATCGATGACAATTTTTGACGATGAAAATGTTTATTATTTCTGCTATATCAAACAAACGGAAAACAGTGTTCCCAAATCAATATGAAATACTAAAATCAGATATTATTTAGGTAAAAAGTTCACACATTTTTGTTATCCGAGTACTCGATGAAAAACAGTTCGTGCCGAAATTTGTTGATTGTTATTTGACAATGATTTTGTCGTGATAACGTCTCTTAAATCGATGAACGCCGCCAATTACGAGTGTCTCCGTGCCCATTTGTCAAGTACCTTTGGCGCCGTGCGTGCAAGCGAGAGCGCGGAACAAGCGCTCTCGTTCGTTAAAGGCGTTCGGCTTGTGAAAGCTATAGTTATGTGTGTGTTTGCGTTTTAGTGTTAACTAGCGCGCGGTGGGATGCGGCGCTGTGTATGTGGGACAAGCGTATAATAAGTTTGTTCGAATGCATGTAACAGGCAGAATAAATATGTATATATTACAATATATTATACATGTATATATTTATATATAATATTTTGTATATATTATATATAATATTTTGTATATATTATATATAATATTTTGTATATATTATACATAATATTTTGTATATATTATATTATAAACGCGCAGCAAGTGTATGTGTGTGTATGTCTGTTAGAAACAAAACAAAACGCTGCAAAAGGAATGGAAACGACGAGAATGCTGTAACGGAGAACAGAGTCGCGCTACACACATACAGAACTACAAGAGATCGACAACAACAGAAAAGACGTTGATGGTGAATGTGGTCGAGAGACGCGACGGTACAACAAAATAAGGGCAGGCAGGTTGGTGGGCAACAACGACTCAAGGCCTGGAAAGTGTGAATGAAGGAATGCGAAAATTCCGTTCGTTCGATGACGACGCAGGTTGCGGAGCATCTTGATTGGTTGTTTGAACAGGAGGAAGTAAGCAGAGAGTAAGCTGTACTTCAGTACAAAGATGTTGTACTTGTATTTACGGTATGCTGGCAGAAGGGCTGGTGCGTATTAACTGTAAGGCGACGGGAGCAGAGCAGCGTTGGACTGGCAAAGTAGCTGAAACTGCGGTATCGAGAGTGATAAAAGCGAGAACTGGTGGAGGACATATTCAGGCAACGTGGACGTCGGTGATCAAGAAAGAACCTTTAGCATACAGCGGAGAGTAGCAGAAACGAAGTATTGTATGTAAGCAAACAGCCGCTTGATATGCAGTGGTAACTAACATAGTATAGTTAATGTAAACTAACAGTTTGTTTAAATAACAGTCGTTTAACATAACATTGACAATTAAGTCTACAGTGTTGACACTGAAAATAATAGTAGATAAACATGTTTAACTTTGACTTGATGTACTCTAGGTTGGAGTTTAAGACGTGTTTAATTAATTTTATTTCGGTAAGATGCAGATCGACGGGATTATAGTACTTCGGGTAAGAGAACTAAAGGAGAAGTTAGCAGAACTTGAGTTGAGCACGAGGGGCGTAAAGCGAAATTTGCAGAACCGTTTGTTAGCTCATTTCGGACTTCAAGCTGATATTACATTACTGTAGTAGAAGATGTAGTGAATACACCTGCTGTAAAGACAGCAACAGGTAGATCACGGTTTACTCTAAAGGCTGTGGCCCAATTTGACTGACGTTAATCAGTGGATATGTGAGCTAGAGGAATGTTCGGTTACAGTAAAATGAAGTAAGCTGCAGTTGTTCTATATGCAAAACAGTTACTTAGTGGGGCTGCTAAATCATTTCTACGTGGTCAGCGAGACATTACCGATTGCGATTCATTAAAATCAGCATCAACTGAGGAATTCAAGTTGAAAGGGTCGTCTGCAGAAGTACATAGGAAACTAAGTAAATGTCAGCCAAGAAAGGGTGAAACGATGCAGGAATTTTTGTATGCTTTAAAAGAAATTGCAAAACCGAACAACTTGGAGGATGAAAGCCTTGTAGATTGTAATCCAGATAATAGAGTAAACAAAGCATTGCTGTACCAGGCTACAAATATAAAAGAGCTGAAAAGGCAGATAGAGGTCTACCAAAATGCACGTGGTCCGTTGAAGCCATTAAGCAATTATGGATCGCATGTCTGTAAGGGTGGAAGTGAGTCAGTTAAGGAAACAGAAGCTGGAGGGGCTAAGAAATGTTTTGGATGTGGAGATGAGTCTCATTTTAAAAAGAATTGCCCAAAGAATAGTTTCAAATGTTTTAAGTGTAACCAACCAGGACGTAAAGCAGAGCAATGTAAGGCGGGAATTCTGGTAAAGCAAGAGAAGGCTACAAATAATGTTCAGGATTGATTTCTGTTTGGTTCGTAGAAATGTTTTCCTAAAATTGGGTGCAGTGATATTGGGCGTGAAAAGTGTTTGACCGGTATAGGTGACAGTGAGGTTTTGACTTTTGATAGTTTGACATTGAAATGAAGGTTGAGTTTCATTTCATTCCAGATGAAGATATTAGTTTCGAAGCGTTATTAAGCAGGACAATTCTCGATAGTGTAATTCAAGTAGGTTGACAGGAGAACAATTCAAGATAAATGATGTGCTAGCTATAAAACGCACCCAATATGGAACAGGTTTGCAATGAAATGAAAGGTAGTAGCAGTCAAGAAACACGGCAGGTATGATGTTGACACTAATGGACCTTGCAAGACTACTACGGTTTCAGAATACATAAAGGCGTGGGTTGATCCACTCGGGTGGAATGGGCTGTCAGGAGTGCCAAATGTGGGAAATCATATTGAGGGCACACTGTACAAGGGTAAGAACGTAGCCACTGAAGAGGTAGATAGAGCAGTAGTTGTGAATAGGGAGATCAGGCAGTCAGTAGCTTCAAGTACTTTACTAACTGTAAGCATGAGATAGTGAACGATCGTTAGTTAAGTAAAGAGTTAGTCATTATTTAGTTTATATATATATATATATATATATATATATATATATATATATATATATATATATATATATATATATATATATATATATATATATATATATATATATATATATATATATATATATATTTTAAAAAGATTGTTCAGTAGAGAAACTAGTGTTGAACCATGACCAACTATATATTTTTTTTTATTTCTATTTTTAAACTGTCACCATTCTTCACTACCGTTGACTGCTGAAGTGGCTACTCCTTTAGGACTGGTGCGTGGCTTGGAAAAGGGGTTGCAATGTCGCACCGCTCGGTCTCTTTCCATGACATCGCCATGTTAAATTCGCCAGTCAAATAAGTTGCAGGGTGATAGTCCGTGAACTGATCCCCGCCCGAACTACAGGGTAATACAAAGAATAATACGAAACAATTGATTTGGGCATGCGAATGGTGAATATACTCAATTCATGCATTTTTAAAATGCTTCCCTATATTGATTTTGTATATATTATACGATTCGACGTGAAAAATATTGCTGTTTGTGTATATAGCTATCCCTTCCGCACACTTAAAATTCGGGTTTTCAAACTAAACTAAAATACTAATTTGTTTCGTCAAACTATTTTCAAAATTCTCCTTTATTGTTAGTAGATTATTAAGCCCTAACATTAGGTTCATTACAATAAGAACCCATTAATAAAATTATATTTTTAATATAAAATACCAATGTCTATAGTATATCATTTTATAAAACGTAACAACACCACCTTTTTTATTGGATTGAAGAGCAGTTTAGTCATTGTGGGAAATATATGTGCTAATGGATTTTCGATTCGGAATATGGAATGGAAAATGTACAAAACTGATGACTACCTGGAATACCACGTACTCGCCTCAATTACCAAGATCTTTGTAAAGCGCCCATATCCCAAAATATCCAAATTTCCGACTATCTCCCTTACTCTCGAATGATTTCTTATACCATTTTAAGTCAGTCCTTTCCAGAAAATATTACTAGATATCAATTTGCTGGCACAATTGGCTATAACACTTGGATACTAAGAAAACCTTTAAAGAACATATATGGTTTTGTCAGAATTCTTTGTAATGCAAATTTCTAGAGAGGATTGGCTCAAAATGGTACAAGAAACCAATCGAGAGTGTGGGAGATAGTGTGCCATTTTTTGGAGAGGATTAGCTAAAACTGCTGCAAGAGACAATCGGAGAGAATCGGTGATAGTCCCAATCAATAAGCTCCCGTAACAGAGTTCCTTACAAAGATCTTGGTAATATATGGGCATTTCCACCGAAAATTCCACCGAGACCAAAAAATTAGAAGTCATTGTAAGCACTTAGTTATTTCATATTTCTATAGAGAATTGATGAAATTTAACTAATCAAAAGAAATTTTACATTTATTCATAAGCCAAATTGAGATATTCTTATGCAAAGTCGCGTAAGCGCATCTGTTCTCGTTTTGGTAATTTCATTGCATGATTTGTTTTGATAAAAATTGTTAAAGAGGAACCGAACCCTAAGAATTGATGTTGCCCTCTTAAGTCATTCACAGGGTACGCAACGCATAATCAAGAAAAAAGGCATAAGAAACTATGCAATTGCAAACAAGTGTTGTCTATTCGCATATTTCGTTGTCCCGTCCGACAGTGAAAAACTAGATTTGTTATCAGTGCGTCGAAAGTACATGCAGAATTCGCATCAAATTTTGTGTACTAACAGGCATTCTAACGATAATTAAGAAACATAAAATATTTTTGGAAAGAATTAATAATAGTGATTGTTATACATATACAAAGTTTGTCCCGTGCAACATCGTAAGTGCGAAATCCAAAAAAAAAAATTTTTATTTTGTATTGCTTATTGTAAATTAGTACTTAAAAATTATTTAAATCTATATAAGCAAAAACAATGGCGAAGAAAAGCAAAGAGAGTTGCAAACGGTGGAGAGAAAAGTTGAAGGAATATCAAATAAAATTACAGAGCTAAAAAGAGGGCACGGATGCGGAGTGCTAGAAAAAAGTGGAAAGCGTTGGCCGAGGGGAATCATAAAATGTGTGAAGAGAAACGGCGGAATGAGTGCATAAGGAGAAGACAGAGGCGGGAGAAGCTGGCAGAAATTACAAATCCAAAACAAAACGAGCCTTACAAATGCAAGCAAACATTGGCTAAAGACATGCGAAGAAAAGTGGAGAATGCGTTGCCGAAAGACATGCAAATAAAATTAAAAGTGCTAGAAGTTTTGTTTCAGAAATACAATCAGCACGAACAAACGAATCAAAACAAAACTAAATTAAGCAATACACTCCAAGAAAGTTTTGTTAAATCCATTGAGGAGTTTTATGTGAGCGACAACGTTAGTGTGCAAGCCTCTGGAAAAAAGGGCAAATAAACGAATTGTATTGAATGCTTAATTTAAAATAAGTTTTTTAAGCTCTTTTCTATATATAATTTCGAAAAAGAGCGACAAATTAAAAAAAAAAAACTATTTATCATATTTGCGCAAAAGTAAAACCATTTTAAAGAGAAATCAATGCACAACATTTATCAGAAATTCGCATCATTATATTGCCTCAACTTTCGCTGAGTTGAGGCAATATAATCTGAGTTTGAATTGATCGCTGCGAACTTCTATTTTTTGAAGAAAACTGGATTAAACCGAAACGCATTGCTAAAAGAGTTGAGTTATGATGTAATTTACTAGAAGGGATTGACAACAAAAAGATAAAATAAATCTGCTTATGAGCTGCTCCCAGTATGCTGTTAATACTTTTTACTAATTACTTGAGTTGAAAGTAATTAATATACAATTTCTTATTACGATTATATTGTAAAATGTAATTTGACAAACTCTGCATAACAAAATTTTAACACGCCTACTTCTTTTAAAATTGTGCATTTTCACAAAAAAAATTCTGCATTCATAACATTCGAGTGTATTGCATTCATTCATTCATTCATGACATTCAACTTCATAAGCATTCAAACATCAAAAAGTCACACGCTTCGAATGAATTAGAATGAATGTGAACTTTGGAAACTCATTCATTCAATTCACGTTCATTAGAAGAATGTGCACTTTCATACAAATTAATTTTAGTGTGAATGTGCCGTATTGGCCGCATTCACGCAGGGCTCTAGTTCAAACCAAAGTTAACGTTTTTTCTAGTTTTACCATATTTTTGTTAAAAAGTTCATATATTTATTTAAAATAAGCTTTAATCATAGCATAATAGATTTGATTTGTATATAGGTTATCCTAAATATTTAAAAAACAAAAAAAAGAAGTGCTTCATACCGTTGGTGGCGGTTGATGAACTTTTTGAGAAGTTTGAAACACGTGTATTTTTTTTTTTTTGATACAAATCGCAGTTGTTGTTAGTTGTTTCTAATTTGAGATATCTAACTTCTAAAAAATATTATAAAATTCAAACCGTATGTAAAGTTATTTAACATATAAAAAAAGTAGTTTGGCACTAGTACAATTCACTAGTATAATTCAAACTCAACTGGCATTTCTATGGACTGTAGTCTACTTGTGGCCGTCCATTCCGAGTTTTTGCTAGTTCTATGTATGTAAACGGGTTACTCGCGTTTTTGAGCACACTCGACTGCAGAGTTACTGTCATTTTTTGATAAATTGAATTTACTTTACTGCGCCATTGTAAATCGGCTCTTACTACAACATGTACATAAATTCCATTAAATTTAATTTGACTAACCCATCACTTTGTTCATTGTGCTTTCTCACCTGTACAAACTTTTGCAGCTGCTATTTGAGTACAACAGCGTGCAACAGTCTCAGCTCGGCACAAAGGACACCAATACACTCTCACACAGATGTAGATTCATATAACACAAGTTTAGGTGGCATGCATCTTATGTTCATTGTGAAGACACATTTTCCAGTAAATTTACATAAATGCGTTGAAAAGTTAATTCAACTGCTGCAGCGCATGTTGTCTACAGTCGCTTACAACCTGCTCAGCTCAAGGAGGCATTCACACAATCGCCTAGCACTCAAATAGACATTCACTTGCTGCCATTTGCTGAAAGCCTTTGAGCGTTCCTTTTTTTTTTACTGTGATTCTGGCTCCGCCGTCTATCTTCCCATCTCCCTGTCGGTATGTATACAATATATATCGCTCTCTTTTACGCTGACAACTGTGCATTTGGCAAGCGGAAATGTTAAAAAAAAATGCACAAGCAGCTGTTCCATTCCGGTGTACTTCCGGCGCGAGCGTGAATAGCAGCAGCCATTTTGTGTGCGCCTCACTACATCCGGCAACTGTGTACGACGTAAAGAGAATGTATTTGAACAAAAAGTGTAACCTTTGAATTTATTTAATTGTGTGCTCAAATTTATGCAAAAAGAAAAAAGTGCGCACTGCGCGACATATTTGCAATATAGCCCTTGAAGACACATTTAAAGGGTTTCATGAATTTGCATTTTCTATACAGGGTTCAAATCGAGCTATTGCATTTCTCATCGCTTAAAAGGCCATTTCTATACCAGACAGTAAAATTTTACAGCAAACAGTAACGCAGTAGTATTTCTTCTTAGCAATATAAGTTGTCAATAGCGATAATAAAATCAAAATTGTTTGTAGTAATTACAGGTGCCACATGAATCACTTTCGCTTGATTTTCACTTCAATTTCAATTCACCCTGCCACAGACCTCACTTTCTAGCGACTTCCAAAATCGCCTTTAATTAAGCAAGTGATTTGACTAAATACGCCTCTCAAATACATTTTGTAAATAAAAATGCCTATCGTTGCAGATAGAGTGTATAATTTCTGATTACTTTACATCTAAACACTTTGTTTTATAATATATTCACAGCCGACAGCAAAGCGATTTGCATTTCACTGGTGCCACTTTTCAAAAATCAAATCGCTCAAGTTCTGCGGCATGGTGAAATTTTTTGAGCAATTTGGCAAATCACTAGTAGCCAAATCGCTAGCTTTTTCTGTGCTACCCCTGAAAATGTATATTATTTTAAAGATTTGCTGTTATATTTTCGGCTACCTAATTTTAGAAAACTATTTTTGTCTACCTTTTAAAACGTGGAAGTTTTGGAACTTTACAAAAACAAACCCTGACAAAAATACTAAGATCAACACTCAACTAAAATCTGTTTATTTGGTTGCTGCTTCTTCGATGTCAACCATAAAAAAAGGAATAGCTAAGTAATCCAAATGATAATCACGGATGTGTATAATGGTATGGTATTGATGATGGTATGATTATTGATAATCGTATTTGCAACGACCTAAGGAAAGCATCGAAGATCACATATCATGTGACGTATGTTCAGCCTATGAACATACGAAGTCTACATATCCGTTTTCAGATCGACAAAATCTGAATAAAGACCTTGAAGAAGTCGCACTAGATTAATTTTAACTTAATTATTTTATTACTTGCAAACAGTGGAAATGGTTTATAAGGCTCACAATATTGAAGATTTGACCATGGGCCGTTTGTATATTCATTGGATTTACAGCGTACTAGACTTCCCTGCTTTAAACAATAATGTGATGTAAGTATTTGTTAAAGTGTTTGTCCCCAAAAGGTAAATAATTTAAAACCACATCTACTTTCTTTTTCGAAAACATACTTTTCATTACTGTGTAGGGTATAATATAGTCGGAATCTAGTCTATACGTAGACGACATTGATAAATAAATTCGCATTGCAACAGAGAGAGAAGTGGTAAAAAAGCTGCTAAGTCGCATTAAAATGTGCGATCGTGGTTTTTAATTGAACTTTTTCATCTTGCAAAAATTTGGCTAAAATAAAATGGATGACTAAAGAAAAGTTTGCTTAACGTCTGCGCTGTTATCCCGTAAAATGAAAAATATGACAGAACTGTCCCGAAAAAATCCAGCGCGATATAGGAGCAGAGCAACGAGCAAACGAGCAAACGAGTAGCAAAATTAATTTCAAGCCTTTATCGGCTTAAGTTTTTTTTTCAAGGACATGCATGCAGACAGCCTTAACGCAGCAAAATCCCAACGAAGTACAATAAAGCAGCAGCGGCATTTGTGTGCCTATGCTAGGTAAATGCGACGCAAGTTGCGGAGTGTTCTTCATCAGTATACACTTTGAAAGTTGGTAAAAAAAAAAACCAGCTAACCAGCCAGCTTGTTAGCGAATTTATTAGCATTACAGTGATGAGGTTTCTATTTCCATAGAATGAAACTGTTTACTTAGGATTTGTGCATACTAGTTGAGCAAAATATTTATACTTAATTAAGCGGTCAGCTCAAAATTGAAACTAAACCAACGAGAAGCGGTCTGAAGAACAAAGTTATAGATAGATAAACCATTGGTAGATCCGTGGGGAGGAAACTGGGGAACGCTCTCACCCAACATAATTTTTTTCGCTTCATTTTCATAAAATAATCCGAAAAAAAGAACGTAGCAATTGGTTACAAGGCATCGTTTTCTCTTGTTTCTTCAATATTTTCACTGTTTTTTTATACCATTCACAAATAGGATTATCAGTTTGTCTGAAAGTTTGTAACGCATTAAAGGAGGCTTCATATACTTCATAAAGTAAACAAGTATATATTCTTGATCAGCTCGACGAGACAAGTCGAGTCGATCTAGCCATATCCGTCTGTCCGTCTGTATGTTGTTGCGCATTTTTTGGGGACCAATTTTTATGCTATCCAGTTGAAATTTTGCACGTACACTTCTTTTTATTACAGTTTAACAGTGTGTCAAGATTGACCCGCCACGCCCACTTTTTGGGGTAGCCCCCATACAAAACCACCGCCCACTTTTGACTTTTTGTATGAACAACTTTTTTGTTGCAGTCAATATCAACTAAATAATTTATATGGTAGCGTCTAGTGGACGGACGCATCCCATATACATTAATGGGTGGGACCCGCTTATTTTTCGGGGTAGCTCTCATACAAACATACTTCAGACTTTTGTGTTTTTGTATGAAGAATTTCTTTATTAAAGTCAATATTAGGTTTAAATGCGTTGTGGTGCCTTCTCATGTACAGTTGCTTAACATACAAAGACTAATGGGTGGGTCCGCCCACTTTTTAGGGTAGCCCCCATAAAACCCACCGCCCACTTTTGTGTTTTTTATGAAAAAATTCTTTATTTAAATCAATATTAGCTTTATACTCGATTTCATGGATTTTAGTGGACAACCGCTTTATATGCATATACAAACTTTTTGAGGTAGTCCCATATAAAACCACAGTTCACTTTTCTTCATACACATCTATTAGAGGGCGTGTACCGCCTACTTTTTGGGATAGCTCCTATTTAAACCGCCCACGTTTATATTTTACAATACGATTTAAAATTTCGTGTGAATGGTATTAGAGCTTCGATTCAACCGATTCATGTTTTAAATATTTTTTATTTTTTTTTTAGTAGAGTTCCCACTGTACCATTGCACAGACACACTGGTTTCGCAAATGCCTTAAATAATTTCCATTCTTCTTTCACATAGCTCTTTAAAAAAAGTTGCGAATGAACCAAACAAATTGCAACAAGTTTTAACTTGTAGTGACTTGGTTCGATATGGCCAATCGACGAAACCCAATGAAAATACAATGCGAATGAACACAGCAAACAAAACAGAACAACAAAGCAGTCACTCACTTAATTTAACCACTAACCATACAATGTATAGATAAATCAAATCATATACGAACACGACACTACAAATTTCTTTTGCGACAGGTCCCATGCTCTCACGATTGTGAAAGAAAGAGAGCAATTGCTGACTCAGCGAGCATTGCTGCTCGCAGAGAGAGTTGTGTGTGTTCGGATTTGTATTCGTCGCATCACATACATACGTACGTACATATACTATATACATATGTATGCATGTTTGTTTGTTTATTTTCTTTACATGCGCTGGTCGGTCGCCGCTAACGCATTTTGTTTTCATTTCTTTAGCAAGTGACTATGTGTGTATGTATGTATTTAAAAGGCTTTTTTGGACATTTATTTAATTATTAGCATCAGCGACCGGAAATAATGATAATAATAATAATTCAATATTTAGTTAAAAAATCATTTTGGAATGATTTCTGGGAGAACAAATGGATCTTTATTCAATATTTATATTTATTGAAATAAATGCAATTATATTTATTTTTGATTTTTAGGAGTCCAAAATATAAATCAGACAACGATTTTTAAATTAATATAATTTTTTTTTACTTGGACTTTGATTTCACTGTCATAATATATCAATAATCATTGAATAGGATAAGTAATGAATTTTCGACATAGGCTGTTTAGGTAGTTTATCGCTGCACAAAAGAAATGCTTTTAAAAGTAATGACTTTTTAACAAGTTCTTTGATCATATATGTACATACATGTGCTTACATTGAGCAGCATATTATTAGAACAATGAAATTCAAAGTGGCCGCTCAAATTCGCTTCCGATTCAATATGTTTAATCGGTACCCAGGGAGCACCACGAGGAAACCATCACAATTGTAATGGGGTCTTAAATCAATATGGCCTTCGAGTCGACTTGAAATCACAAAATTTCAAAAAATAAGGATTCTTGAAACTAATTTATTTCCTTGTTCCCCAACTAAAACTACACTAAAATCACTTAAAATATACTTAAGTCGAAAAATATGGTTATGTATTTCGTTTTAAATTCTTAATTTTATTTTATAATTTCTGCCTAATTTTTTTGATTCAGTTTTCGAATGATTTCATGACACAGTAATTCTACGAATTGGCATGCACATTTGACAAGGTACATCCAGAAACTCTATTATTTCAGTATCTTCAGGCGCAAGATTTGAATTTGGTTGAAATGTTGAGTGTAAATGTTGTGCAAATGCCTCAACCTTAGCTTTGGCGGTTTTACACCAATCTCCATTGTGATTACGTATAGCAACATTTCGTTTTGCAGGTCGTTTTAAATATTTGGTAGCTCTCCAAAGGCTGTATTCATAGTCTTTCGTGTTAGGACTCCAGACTTTTGAAAAACTCTGCAGTTGCTTCATTTCTTACTTCGTGCAGTCGTTTTTTAAGTTGGAATGATGCTGTATTGTACCTAGTTTTATCTGCTGGACATCGACTGGTTTACCAATTTTCCGAAGCTTTCGCTTATTATTTATAAGGTTCCTAAGCTCAGCTGATATAAAAACAGTATTCGCTGTAGCACTTTTGGCTGGTGCAGTACACAACAGACCTGCTTCATGTATAATGTTTGTAAATGATTCCACAGCCGTATCCACTTCTAAGCCAGTTTTGAGAGATATATTAGTATTTAGTTTCGCATTTATCGAATCTTGAAATGCTAAAATATCTGTCCTAGATGTGACAATTTTATATTTATTTGATAGTGCTGGAAGAGCAGTGCCATAATAATTATAAATGGCGAATGGTCTGAACTTAGGTCGTAGTTGTCCGAAATTTCCAAATGATGCCGTGTTATTCCAAAATAAACTGCAAAATCCGAAAGATCCGGTATTTTGCGGGGGTCTGATGGCCAATACTTTGGTTTTCCCGTAGACAGTGTTGAAAATTTTTTGGTATTTATGCATTTATATAGCTCCTTTCCTTTGGGATTTGCTAACCTTGATCCCCACCAAGGGTGTTTGGCATTATAATCTCCACCAACAATAAATTTACAACCAAGTTTTTTGAAAAAGTTACAGTAATCTTGTTCTTTAAAACAAAATCGTGGTGGAAAATACACTGCACAAACTGTAATATCAAATGACATGCATTCAACATTAATGCAAGCAGCCTGTACAGCATTTTATTTAACTCTTTCCATGATATTATATTTAAGCCTTCTTTTAATTAATATTGCAGAGCCGCCATGAGCTCTATTATCTGGATGATTTGCAACTATTAGATCATATCCATGAATTTTAAAGTGTGTCCTGTTGGTAAAATGAGTTTCTGATACCAAGAGGATATCAATGTAATTAGATTTAAGGAAAAGTTTTACTTTTTCTGTGTGGTTGGAAAGCCCATTTGCATTCCATATAGCAATTTGAAGATCTACTTGCATATTTTTGATATTAACAGAGATATCATGTTGAGGAGGTTGTTTGTTAATTCAAATTGTTAATTATTTGGAAGGGGTCCTCGTCATTTGAACTTCTGTTTTCGCGTAGTACTTGCGCATAAGATGGGCGGTTTCCGCTAGTATCAAACTGATTTGGTCTGTGCGAAGATGAAAAGCTATGCTCCTGAGGTGGTTTGCTTGAACGCTGACGAGAAGAATGGCTATTAGGCTTCTGCTTTGCAACTAATTCTTGATAAATTTTGCATCCCTTGTAGCTGGCAGCGTGATCTTGTAAACAGTTAACACATTTGGCAGGCAAATCCTTGTCTTTCTGACACTCTGAAGTAGGATGGCACATTGAACACTTAACGCATCTAAATGTTTTTGTACAATACGTCTTGGTATGTCCAAACTCTTGGCATCGAAAGCATTGTTCAATGTCAGTTACTTTCCTGGGAGGCTCTACTTTAATTACTGCATTGCTTAGGTATTTCAGGTCATACATTTCTGCATTGTTGTTGTTCGGTTCCAGATCAATAAAGAATATGTTCAATGGATGCTTGGTAATACGACTCCTAACATTGCTTATATTCCTTACGCAATGACCTAACTCTTCAATTTCATTTTTAATTGAGTCAATTGGTGTAGAAAAATGTAGATTTTTAACTACAACTCTAATTGAACGCTCTTGTTTTAACTGGTAAGTGTGAAACAAAACCTTATCTCTCTTAAGTGTTGTTATAAACTTTCTATAACTATCCACATAATTTAACCATAACGCGTATTTGGCCTTTCGTTGGGACTTGTAGGTAAAATCTTCTTTCGAAAGAGTTTTGGTAATATAATTTATCATACCATTTATGTCATTAATATTAGCCAGTATTATTGGCGGAGGCTTCTGAGTAGTATTTCGCTCAGTTGATTCCTCTTTGTTTTTTCCAATTTTCGCTTCAGCATTTTCAGTTTCCTCTTTATCCTCCTCAGTCTCCTCACTACTATCAAGAATCTCGAGTTCAGCAAAACGATTTGTACTTTTAGATGTACTATGTGTTGTGTCTAACAGCAGTTTTTTCTTCGAAACGTTTGGCGAGCTGCAGATTGACCGTTTGTTTGATTTTGTTGTCTCAATTCTTTGCCAATCCATAGCTGGTTCAATACCGCCGCCGCTACTCATGATGCTATTTTTAGCACAGATGCAGGCGAACTGATAACGGAAGTTTGTTTTTATTTATGTTGTTGCTTTTTTTTTTTTTTTTTTTGCAAAAGAAATATTGTGTCGTTTGATCGCAATGCAATACGTCTTTACACCTTTCACAGTCCAATTGTAACTGCTAAAGAAATGAAAACAAAATGCGTTAGCGGCGACCGACCAGCGCATGTAAAGAAAATAAATAAACAAACATGCATACATACATAGTATATGTACGTACGTATGTATGTGATGTGACGAATACAAATCCGAACACACACGACTCTCTCTGGGACCAGCAATGCTCGTTGAGTCAGCAATTGCTCTCTTTCTTTTACAATCGTGAGAGCATGGGACCTGTCGCAGAAGAAATTTGTAGTGACAAAATGTTTATATGAGATGGTTTCTCTATTACACATTCTCTACTTAGTGATTTAACGTTACTCATCTAGTCCCTCACTTTCTCCTTTTATATTTGAAACCATGCTGCCATCGCGCCAAGCTGCTGTCTTTTTTGTTCCTTTCAGTTCATTTATTTTCAGTTCAAGAATAAAGACAAAAATATTGTTTATCTCAACTCTGTATGTATATACATGTGCAATTGCGTCATTCATACAGGCTAGAGCTCAAACTATCAAATTTGACATACATATTTTTGAAAGATGATGAAGAAGAAAGATACTGAAGCATATCGCACTTGTTCACTTCCATTTGTTGTCATTATAACTAGAAATCTTTATAACCATTTGGTTTTTGATATGGGGTCAAACGAAAAAATACGAAATCGACGCTATGCAAGTTTATAAAATCCTCGTTTGCCTTTTCGAATGTATTTTTGCAATGCTTTAGTTCCCGGCTCCGCCGCTGGATATACGAGTACATTGATGCTTAAGCGATTAAATGAGCAGAGTTTTCTGAAAAAAAGAACTTTATCTTTAATTTAAACTCTCTTGAACTCAGTAAAATGCATAAAAGCTTTATATGGAACCTACTTCATTATAATGCATTGACTTACACAGACGATCGATCAATAATTCATTAAAACGCAGTACGCATTTATTTTATCATAAAGATTGTATTGAATAAATGACCGGCAGCGTTATGTGATTCGTTTAATGCAAGAAATGGCAAACGCTTGTCATGGTCCTGCACATACAGATACACGTAGTATCCTTGGAGCACTCCAGCCCAGACTTGACTCGTGGAGACCAGCATGCAATGCGTACGACGGCAGGCGAAATAAGTTTATTTTATATTTCTTTCCGTAAATGTGATTTCTTTGTTTCATGTGTTTTTATTTTACCCATTCACGCAGTTGGCATCACTTTGAATGGATGCCTGTTACATGGCAGCCGCGTGTACTCACATCTTACATTTTTAATTCAGAGTTAAGTGCAAAATTTTAAGAAAAAAAAAAAAAAAAAACTATAAAAGATTAAACGAAAAATGTATGCACGAACAGGCAGAATCGTCCTGCGAAATTCATTGCGCATTTATGCAGTTTCGCGAAATGTGTTAAGGATTCAGAAATGAAAGGGACATGTGATGATGTAAGGATTTATGCTGAAGCAGCAACCAGTGAGCAATTCAAAGCAAAAGTTTAATTAAAAAAAGAACTCCCAAAAATTGCAATGAAGGAAATGTAAACGCTTGAAGCACAGGAGCAGCCATGCAAAATAAAAGAAAATTTTGGTTTCAATTTACACTGGAACAGCAGAAACAAGTGTGACCGACTTCGAAATACGCTGCACCCTATTTGAGGCTTCTTATACGAATTATATTCTTTAGTGGTCCGATATGGACATAGGCAGGATATTTAATTAGAATTGATGAAAAATTGGAATTAATTAAAAAAAATAACCAAAAATGTCTTAAAAACAAGAAAAAACGTTAACTTCGGTTGAACCGAAGCTCTAATACCATTCTCAAGAAACTTTAAATAGTATTGGTTTAAATAGGGGCTACCCCAAAAAGCGGGTGGTACACGCTCACTAGTAGATGTGTATGAAGTGATGTAGTAGATGCGTAATATGCCGCCATATATAATTTCAAGTTGATATTGACCCAAAACCCATGAAAGTGAACTGTTGGTTTATATGTTGGTTTATATGGATTACCTCAAAAAGTGGGCGGGACACGCCCATTTGTATATGTATATGAAGCGGTTGTCCATTAAAATCCACAAAATCAAATTTCAAGCTAATATTGATCTAAATGAAGGATTTTTTCATAAAAAACACAAAATTGCATGTGGGCCTCCTCAAAAAGTGGGCGGTCCACGTCCAATTGTCTATGTATGTTAAGCGGCTGTCTCTTAAAAGGCACCATATCGCATTTCAACCTAATATTGACTTTCATAAAAAAGTTTTATTACAAAAAGTCAGAAGTGGACCATAGGTTTGTATGGGAGCTACCCCAAATAGTAGGCGGGGCACGCCCGTTAGTCTATGTATGTTAAGCGGCTGACCATAAAAAGGCATCACATTGCATTTCAACCTAATATTGACTTTAATAAAGAAGTTTTCTTACAGAAACACAAAAGTGGGCAGTAGGTTTGTATGGGAGCTAGCCCAAATAATGGGCGCGTCCCACCCATTAATGTATATGTCCAGCATCCGTCTACTTTAAATTACAATATCAATTATTAAGTTGATATTGACTACAATAAAAATGTTTTTCATACAAAAAGTCAAAAGTGGACGGTGAGTTTGTATGGGAGCTACCCCAAAAAGTGGGCGTGGTTGGTGGGTCAATCTTGACACTCTATTAAACTGGAATAAAAAGAAGTATACGTGCAAAATTTCAACTGGATAGCATAAAAATTAGTCCCCAAAAAATGCGCAAGACGAATCGACATGGCTAGATCGATTCGTCTTAAAATATTTGCCAGAGAGTGTATGGAATCGCAAAACTGTTTTTAATTTTGTTCGTATTAATAATAAACAGTGCAATTTGATAAAATGCCACCCATGAAAATATCAACCAAAGAATCAAAACAGAAGTCAGCCAGTAGGGCGGCTGAAATACCCGGTGAAGGAGAAATTCGTCTAAATGAAAACCGTTTGAGAAATAGTAAATCAAGAGCAGATGAAACATCTGAAGAGCGAGACGCACGATTGGAAGACCAACGAACCAGAACATATACTGCGAGAGCAACTGAGACTACTGGAACACGGGACGCACGGTTGGAAGAACAAGAGAATCTACTTCAAGAGCAACTGAAACAACTTAACGGCGAGATGCACGCTTGGAAGGCCTACGAACCAGAGCATCTACTACAAGAGCAGCTGAGACAACTGGACAACGGGACGCACGTTTGGAAGAGCTACGAACCAGAGAATCTACTTCAAGAGTAAATGAAAGAACTCAACAGCGAGATGCACGCTTGGAAAACCTACGAACCAGAGCATCTACTTCAAGAGCAGCTGAGACAACTCAACAGCGAGATGCACGATTACAAGTTCTATGAACCACAGCATCTACTTCAAGATTTAGGTCCGACTTGAAGTTGGAAGCATTTAATTACGATAAAGACTCCGACTACAGTACGCACCCACGTGTTGTGTTTGGCCAAATTGATAAATTGTATCCATATTGTCGTGCTCTGAAATTTCAGAAGGAATCGCCTGGAATGTGTTGCTCGAATGGCAAAGTCAAGTTGTCATCACTGGATGAGCCACCAAAGCCACTTCGAACGTATGTGTCTGGAGCTACTTCGTTGTCTAAACATTTTTTACAACACATTCGAAACTACAACTCATCCTTTCAAATGACATCGTTTGGAGCAACAGAAATTGCTAGCGGTAGTTTCATGCCCATATTCAATGTTCAAGGCCAAGTGTATCATCAAGTCGGTTCACTTCTTCCGCTACCCGATGATGATTCTAAGTTTCTGCAAATTTACTTCATGGGCGGCGAAGAGGCGTAGGTTAATCAACGTTTTATTTATTGAGAGGCGCAGCAGCACGCGCCGGGTTTTAGCTAGTCAACAATAAAACCAAAAAAAGAAATCACCATATACAAACAAAAAAATGGGGGCCAGGTTTGTATAGGAGCTACCCCTCGAAGTGGGGTTGGCATGATTTGAAGAGCGAATAGAGACTCTAAATAACCAAATTTGAAGCCTTTAGCTATCATAGTCTCCGAGATCTGTTCGTTGAAACAGACGGTCGGAATGACCGACAGACGGGCGATGGACGGATCAGCATCGACTCGTCTTCCGATGCTGATCTAGAACATATATACTTTATAGCGTCTGCCACGCTTCCTTCTGCCTATTACGTACATTTTCACAAACTTAATATACCTTTTTCAACTATGCTACTGGGAATAAAAAGAAGCGTGAAATGTAAATATGTTTTATGGCTTGAACTGCTTTTAAAGTAAATTTTATTACGTATGCGTAATCCGTTGGCATTCACATGCATTTACACAAAAAAAAAAGGGATATTAAATTGAAGTTTAAAATTTCTTGAATCTGGCTGAAAGCGTACTTAAACTATTAAGTACGCTTCGTAGTCAATTATTCTTAAATCTGGTAAAAGCGGGATCGATTTACATTCTATTTATTAAATTGCGGTCATTCTCGAGCTTATGTTGCTTCTGGTATATAAAGTTTTAAAACAATATTTTAAAGATTTAGGGAATAGGGCGCACGACCGCAAAGTCAGACAGACAGACAGACAGACAGACAAGCAAGCGGTCATGGACTCGTCTTGCCATGCTGATCATAATATACATACTTTATAATATACATACTTTTTTTGCTTTGTTTTAACGCAAACAGCAGCATGTCATCTACTTGAAAACTAAGTTCAAAATTATTTTTGAAAAATTACACTAGTGAAGTGCAAATTCGCTAGTTGGTTTAGTAAAATTTAGCAAAAGGGATAGCTATATACATACAGTAACATTTTTCACATCGACTCGTATAGGTCACACTTGGCTTTTGTTTATATTTCTATTAAAATATACAGAATCAATATCAATAGAGGAAAGCATTTTAAAAATGCATGCATTAAGTATATTCACCATTTGCGCATGACATGCCAAAGTAATTGTCTTTGCATTATTCATTGTTGCTCTTTTTTTCTAGTGTAATTGTGCACTAATTCACTTTTTGTGTAAAGAAAAACCGAATGAAGAAATAATCCAAAACACCAGTTTTCTTATCCTTCGCATAGATTTTCATATTAATATGGTATTTTTCCTGATTATTGTCCTCTTCGTTTTCGTTTCACTTTTTGGTGAAACTATTTTTAAATCTCTCGCACTTTAGAATTTTTGCTTTGTTTATTTTCTGATGTGCTCTAACGGCAATGAAAAGGAATAAATTTGCTGATTGTTCTTCGTGTGTCATAAGGCTATAAGTAAATCATGACCATTTTTCTCTATGCAGAAATGAAAGTTTTATAATTTGAAATTATCGTCTGGAATAACTTAAATGTTTATTTTTGTGTGGTTCGAACATCAAACAAATTTTTTAAGCAATATAAAAAATCTTATTTTTGTGGTTAACCTGTTTGCATTTTAATGGGTTTGTGGCATCTCACAGCAAGTCTTCAAGAGTATCATTCTAGCATGCAGTTCTGATCAAATCATATATTTTTAACAGGTTCTTTAAACAAACATAAAAACTTCAGATTGCGCAGTTTAAATTCCTTCTGATCCAAGCGCCTAATGATTTGGCAATGAGTTCTCCGTTCATAGTGTACGTTCACTTCTAATTTGAACATATTTTTTTCACAATGCATTGGCGGATCCAGCATTTTTGATCAGTACAAAAATATTTATTTCGCTTCATATTTATAAAGAAATAGCGGAAAAAACTAACAACGTAGCATATGAAATTGGTATATAAAGTATCGTTTTTCTTTTTATATTTTTTTTTTTTTGTAGTAGAATTCCACCCCCAAGAGAGCGTTGCACGCACATGAACTTACGTATGCGAATTGAGTGCCTTTCCTAAATTGTTCAGCTCCATGACAGCTGTATCTAAATAGTTTAGTTAAGGCATGTTCGCACGTTGCTTTTAGCTAACTATTACTTAGGTGGCTTCACAACCGCCTATAGGCCAAGGCCGCACGTACGAAACCGCACCAATGGCTGCATTTAGTGCTGGAGTTTCGGGGTTCATCCGGATGAGGTGAACAGTCCAGTGCAGTCGCTGGACTTTAACGCTCTGGACTATGTAAACCTTATCAGTGTCTTGTAGATTTTAAATTTAGTACCTCGAGAAAGAGCGCTCCTTCTAATTTGGTTGCTGAAATCAAATTAGCAAGCGTGATTGTTTGTCTGATCTCTAGACTGACGTTGTTGTTCGTTGTTCGAGTTTCTTCGTAGGATTATTGGTCCCATTAGAGTTGGTGTCGAGTTTAGGACCCATATGAACTACGAGATGTAGGAGCTGTATGATGAAGTTGACATAGTCCAGCGCAGCTATAACACTACACTGTACCTGTACTTTATTGGGGGACGGCAACAGAGGGGACGTCCGAGCTTAAGATGGCAAGGTCAGGTCTATGATGACCTGAATTAGCAGCGGTTTGTCAGCGGTTGGCGCCGGCCCGCACTAAACTACACCGAATGGTGCGCTTTTCTACGTGCGGCCTTGACCGATAGACGGTTGTAAGGGGACGTTCCACAAAAACCTCGCCTTTTTTATGAACATTTTTTTTTTTTTTAATTACGTTAGAACGCCTAATTTTGTGTATCTTATGTAAATCCTAAAAGTCTATACCGCATAGGTCCGAATCGGACCACTAGAGAGGTAGCCCCCATACAAATTTGTCCTCTGTTTTTAAGTTTTTGTATGAAATTTCATTTTTATACCATTCACACATAGTGTGAAATGGTATTATCAGTTTGTCTGAAAGGCATGCAAGATTTTCGTTGTCCAGTGATTTTCCAGTTATTCCCCGATCAACTGTAGCTGACGAACTAAACGCGTGCTTTAAAATCATCAAATTTGTGGCGGCATGTGAAGACGCTCCAATTAACGACTAATATGGGAGTGTTTTTGCAACAAGGTCAAAGTGCAAATGTGTTTTCGAAGCAGTTGTTAGACAATGGAAATGGTAAAGTCGCAGTTGATACCTCGACCGGATTTATTACATTGCAACAATTCAAAAACCATAATTGGATCGTTCAGAGCAATATTATCGGCGAAAAACAAAGATGTCGATGATCTCAATTCAGAATTTTCTTCCGGGTCAGTTATTTTCCTTCAAATCAGTCGACACAGTTATCAACTAGGATGACGTAGTCAATTAACCCACAGAATTTTTGAATTCACTGGAATTGCCTGGACTACCACCTCACAATTTTCTATTAAAAGTAGGTTCATTTGTCATCATGTTGCGTAACATTAATCAACCTCGACTATGCAATGGAATGAAACTGGCTGTGAAAAAGGATAATGAATAAAGTCATCGAGGCAACGTTCATCAAGGGAAAATACAAAGGAGACGATGTCTTCATTCTAAGCGATTTTTGATTTTAAGCGACTACTACCCGTGCGACTGGCTTTTGCGATGACCATAAATAAATCACAAGGCCAGTCGTTGGAAGTTTGCGGAATCAACCAGCGCACGGACAACTAGTATATGTCGCGTGTTCGCGCGTCGGAAAGCAAAAAACCTTTGTATATTTACGCACCGCAAAACAAAACATTAAATATAGTTTATCAGAAAGCATTACGAGGGGTACTATTTATATTTCGGGAATAGCCACATGACCCATTCGGGCAAAGAAACAGGCGATCATTTGCTTCGCTGTGCTTCTTCCACAAACAACTTTTGTTGGATTTGGCTCGTCTTGGAATACCCACACGGTCGATTGCTGTTTTGTTTCCGGCTCATACGCATATATCCATGATTCGTCACCTGTCACGATTTTATACACGTCTTTTGAAGCAACACGGTCGAACTTTTTAATCATTTCCTTACACCAATCGACGCGAGCCTTTTTTTGAGCGATTGATAAATTATGGGGTATCCAACGAGTGCAAATTTGTTTTACAGCTAAGTGTTCATGCAAAATCGAATGTATTGAAGTGGAACTAATGTGCAAGGATGCCTCTATCTCAAGATATGTCACATGACGATCTTGCATTATCAATTCACGCACTGCATCGATGTTTTTGGGCACAACAACCGATTTTGGACGACCTTCACGGAATTCGTCGTCGACCGAACTTCGACCACGATTGAATTCACTATACCAGCGATTTACTAAGGTTCTTGATGGTGCTTTATAGCCATACAAAGAACTGAGTTCATTGACACATTCTTGTTGAGATAATCCACGTCGAAAGTTCTGAAAAATAATCCAACGAAAACCTTCTCTTGAAATTTCCATTTTTTTGGCCAAATTGCTTTTCTTAACTTACTGTAAGCAAAACAAATAGCAATTGTACATCAAAACTTTGTGAGTACGTTTAGTAAGGATATACTAAGTTTGTGCACTGTATGTAACAAGCAGATGGAGTAATGGCAGATCCCATAAAGTACATACATTTATAGTCAGCGTCGAAAACTGAATCGATCTAGCCATGTCTATCTCTACGTACGGATAAAAGATAGAACCTCCAAACTTAGATTTTCATACACTCATGAAAATACGAAATTTTTGTTTTTTTAAATAAAATAAGATACATTTTTTTTTTCAAAAATTCATACTTCGAAATACTCTGTAACTTGTTCAAGACCTCTTATATGAACCATGGATTACATTCTTTAGTGGACCGATCTGAGAATAAGCGGAATAGTTTAAAATGTCAAACTGTATTGTGATGTTTACAGATTTTAGCTTTTGACATTAGTGTTGCCAGTACCCGAAATATAAATAGCAGCCCTCGTACATTGAATAACTGTATTTATATTTCCTGTACATAAAGGACATTAAATTAATTCAAAATTTAAAAAAAAAAAAAAATATTAAAATAAGTAAAAAAGTTTTTGAGCGAGATAAATTAACAGCGATTGTAGGTGATACGAAATTCACCAGGTCAGCTAGTATATATACTAGTATATAGTGAAATAAATAAAAAGTTTTTATTAAAAAAAAAAAAAAAAAAAACAACTAATAATAAAGGATGAGCAGTGCTCATCGACAAAAAAGTTCGGTCGCGTCGAGAAATGCATATTTCTCGTTCGTATCGCCATGTACTAAAAACAAGAAAAAACGTTAACTTCGGTTGAACCAAAGCTCTAATACCATTCACACGAAACTTTAGATAGTATTGTAATACATAAAAGTGGGGGTTTGAATAGGGGCTACCTCAAAAAGTGGGTGATACACGCTCACTAGTAGATGTGTATGAAGCGAGTTGATATGACAAGTTGATATTGACGTTTTCCATACAAATACATAAAAGTGAACTGTGGGTTTATATGGGACTAATTCAAAAAGTGGGCGGGACACGCCCATTTGTATATGTATATGAAGCGGTTGTCCATTAAAATCCACAAAATCAAATTTCAAGCTAATATTGATCTAAATGAAGGATTTTTTCATAAAATTGCATTATATAATATTGACTTTAATAAAAAAGTTTTTCTTACAAAAAGTCAAAAGTGGGCCATAGGTTTGTATGGGAGCTACCCCAAATAGTGGGCGGGCCACGATCGTTAGTCTATGTATGCACCGCATTGCATTTCAACCTAAAATTGACTTTAATAAAGAAGTTTTCTTACAAAAAGTCAAAAGTGGGCAGTTGGTTTGTATGGGTGCTACCCCAAATGGTGTGCGTGGCGGGTCAATATTGACACTCTATTAAACTGGAATAAAAAGAAGTGTACGTGCAAAACTTCAACTGGATAGCATACAAATTGATCCCCAAAAAATGCGCACCAACATACAGACGGACAGACAGACGGACATGGCTAGATCGATTCGTCTCGCCAACCCAATTCGTCAAATCGTTTCCAAATGTTAGCAGACTCTGACGACAAGGATGACGTACAAGACGATACTAATCCAGACAAAGCAACTCAATAAGTACAGCAGGCGCCTCTCAACCCTAATTAACCTCCTCCAATCTATGTACAGGGTGTTGGTCAGATTAAAATACTAAATATAGCTCTTAAAGAAGTGGTTCAGAATAATTTCGAACTGAAAGCACTTGCAAATAATGAGGTGAACGTTCAATCGTCTGATTCTTCTTCTTATAGAAGTATTATAAATATGTTACGCCAAAATGAAAGAAAATTCAATATTTTTAAAGCTAAGGAAGATAGAAATTTTAAAATTATTCTTAGGAATATGCACCCTTCAGCTGACGTTGAAGAAATCATAGCTGAACTCTTAGAACTAGGCCACGTAGTAAATAACGTTTATAACATTCAACAAAGAAGTACAAAAATGCCTCTACCATTATTTTCCATAGAGCTCAAGCAAAAATAAAATAACCCACCTTCTTCAAACTAAAATCAACTTCGTACCTCCTCATACTAAACATACTCTTTCCCAATGTGCTAATTGCCAGAAATATGGGCATACAAAAAATTACTATACAAGAGACACTGTTTGTGTAAAGTGTGCTGGAAAACATAAAACCGTAGATTGCACTTTGGCGTTTGGCAAACGCCTTACAAAATGTGCTTTATGAGGCTTGGCGGTCTACAAAAATCTTAAAGTTCAGCGTTTTCCCGCTCGGTAGAAATATATAAAAATAGTTGGCGATATTAAGAATGCTGCCACTACAGTAAATGCGAGTCCATTTGTAAGTTAAGCAATTAGCTATGCTCAAATGGCCAGAACCCACAGTTCAACGACTGAAATCTTCCATGCGATTGGTCCTACTCATCAAGATAATGTTGTCTCTTGTCTCCAAAATAGAAATCCAATCTAACCTTCAATCTTCCCACCACTATCCACTGCACTTACGTCCACCATACAAAATCCTAAAAAAGCTAAAAAATATGATGAAACAGCTAATGCAGCAAATGTCGGCTATTCTAAATGTTGTTACACTACTCGTGTCCAAAATAAGCACGTAAATATGGTCCCAGATAACCTACGTATTATATTTTGGAATGCTAAAGGGCTAAGGCAACATGCTTTAGAATTGAAACAATTCTTATATGAAAATAATATTGATCTGGCACTTATATCAGAAACCCATATCACGAAAAAACATTTCATTAACATCACAGGGTACACTTTGTTTAATACTAACCATCCAGATGAAACGGGTCAGCAATAATCGGGCTCAGCAATAATCGTAAAAAATAAAATTTAATTTACTGAAACTAAAAAGTACAGCTTCGATTATATCCAAGCTATTTCCATTTATTTATTTGATCAGTTTGGTCCTCTGACTATTTCCGCCTTATATAGTCCCCCAAAACACAAAGGTACTCTATCCCAATATAACAGCTACTTCAAATCTTTAGGTCCTAGATTCATAGCTGCAGGTGATTTCAACGCAAAGCAAAGAGCATGGGGCTCCCGGCTTAAAAACAAAGAAGGTGAAATACCTCTCGAATCGATTCACACTAACAATAGTAAGCACGTATCAACTGGGGAACCTAATTACTGGCCAACAGATTCCAGATCTCATAGACTTTTCTGTTATCAAAAACATTAGTATCAAACACATTTCCATCAAATCCCGTTTTGCATTGTCTTCTGACCACTCTCCAATTCAACTTGATTACTTAACTTCTCTTGCTACAGACAACCTGAAGCCAACCGTCTATAACTCAAAGGCCGACTGGCACGCATATAAAGAATTTCTAGAGCTACATTTAGGATCGGATATTTCTTTAAAATCTCCAAATGATATTGAAAGTTCTGTAATATATTTTAATGACACCGTAGCTGAATCAGCTCTTAGTTCTACTCATATATTAACTCAAAAAGAGGCTGCCAAGTATACAGCCGCTTCCATTCGACATCAAATTGAAGCAGAAAGAAAGCTTCGGAAAGAGTGGCAAGCTACAAGATGTCCCGAAGATAAAATGAAACTTAATAGAGAGACTAAAGAACTTAAAGAAGCTCTTAAGCGAAATGCAAATAAAAGTATAGAAAAGTATTTAACTCACCTGACACTAATTTCTCTCTTTGGAAGGCTACTAGTAAATTAAGAACAACCACCACACACACTCCACCACTAAAGAAGCCAGATGGCACTTGGGCCAAAACAGATTTTGAAAAATCTTCAGTCCTTGCTGACTTTTATAAAAAACTTTTGTGAATAATCCACAAAATTAAGACCATAAGGCAGATTCATCAAGCTGCTCCTTTTGCAATATTCCAATCCGGTATGTAACTGACAATGAGATAACAAAAACTATTGATAAAGTAAAAAAATCGGCCGGGTATGATATGATAACTGGAAAGTTGGTTAAAGAACTTCCATCCAAATTTGTTCAATGCTGTTATTAGACTAAAATATTTTCCAAAGACATGGAAGGTAGCAGAAGACATAGCTATACCAAAGCCTGGCAAAGATGCCACAAATTCAGCTTCATATAGACCGATAAGCCTTTTGCCGATTTTATCAAAGTTGTTTGAAAGAATACTCAAAGAAAGATTACAACCCATACTTGACAATAGCTTCATTATACCTGACCATCACTTTGGATTTAGAAAACAACACTCAACAATTGAACAAATACATAGGGTAGTTAATAAAATTTCAACAGACCTTGAAGATAAGAAATATTACATAGGAATTTTACTCGATGTAGAAAAGGCTTTCGATAAGGGATTAATATTCAAACTAAAATCCCTAATTCCGACGTTTTCTCTTCAATTAGACAGATTAATGAAGGAATACCCCAAGGCAGTGTGTTGGGACCCCTTCTGTATTTACTTTTCACTCAAGATTTACCAAAGCCCGAGGAGCCGTCTTCTATGATTACAACTTTTGCAGATGACACAATTCTGTTTTATGCCCACAATGACATAAATGTAGCTTCCCAAAAACTTCAAAGTATTCTAGACAACACCATAGCCTGTTTTAGTAAGTGGGCTATAAAAATTAACGAAAGCAAAACCGCACAAGTTATCTTTACAACTAGACGTGATGTATTTCCGACCCCTCTCAAAATAAACAATAAAGACCTACCTATAGAAAAATCAGCAAAATACTTAGGAATAAATTTTGACAGTAAACTGAGCTGGAAATTACATATTGAGAAAAAGCGAAATCAGATTAAAGAGAAATATCGACAACTGTACTGGCTTATTAATACAATAAAAATAAAACAATAATAAAACCAATTTGGACTTACGGACTTCAGATATGGGGCACATCAAAAATATCAAATATCAACATTATCGAAAGGCAACAGTAAAAAATACTACGACAAATAACAGGAGCTGAATGGTATATCTCAAACACAGATATACATCGAGATCTTAACATCCGCACTATCAAAGAGGAAATAGTATCAGTAAGCAGAAAGCATCACACTCGAATCATAGCTCATTGCAACATCGAGATAACCAACATACCCCTCTTGGAACTGACAACTAGACGACGTCTTAAAAGTATACGACCAGTAGACCTCCCAAATCATTTATAACTACTAGCTTAACAATAATCTTCTTAGTATTTTTATTATTTTTTAATCATTACCATCAATTGATGTGCCAGGTAATTTATGCCACACTACTTGACAGTGAACGTTACGGTATCTCACGAGAGTGGGGCAGCCGTAAGTATTAGCTGTCCGTGGTGGATGCATAGGTTGCTGCATAGCATATTCCAACAAAAGTATTAATATAATTGCAAGAAATTGTTTTTTCAATTATTATTTACCCCACAGACTATATTACAAAATGTACAAAGTGTCATGTAGACAGACGTATAATTCAATTGGGAAACAAAAAACAAACAAAAAAAAAAAAAAAAAAAAATATATATATATATATATATATATATATATATATATATATATATATATATATATATATATACACCTGTCAGTATGTAATGCACAAACTGCCATTTTCGAAGAACAAAAAAAGCACAGTCGTTACCTTGACTATGGACGCTTCCGACACATTTTCCATGCAGGCGACACACCGTGAATGCAATTTGTTGCCAAGGAGCGAATAAACGAACGAAAGAAATGAGCGGCCATTAATTATGAAGCGCCTGACACTTGCACACCGGAAACGTTGCAAAGGACATTAACAAATTGTTGGATATTTTTTAATTATTGGCAAGATGGCGCAACGCGCATGAGCTATAAAGTGAAATGGAAGGCAAATGTGTTAAAAATTATAAAATAGTATTCAGGTATTTTATGCAAAAAGATAAAATTATAAAATAATGACTTACAGTAAATACATGCCAACCAAATACATATATCGTAATACAATGACTTGCATACAATGCACCGATTTTATCACATCACGATTTTATCATAAACACTTGCAAAAATATTTTAAACTCATTTTAAATGCTTGTATTGTGCTTTTAATTATACAGAAAAGCCACAAAACAATTAAGTTTCATTAAAATGGCATTTTGTAAAATATATGCACAAATAAAAATATATACAAAATGGATTGTATAAATTCATGCTATTGACGTTTAAGACACGTTTAATTTTTTTTGCTGCTGTGATTTAACAAAAATTTACAAATAAAGTTTTTAAAGTGCATACAGGGTGTGTTTTTTATTTATTTATTTTTTTCTTTTTTGTTCCTGTCAAGTTTTTTGTAAACAATTTGAATAAAAGTTGGCGAATTAATTATGTTTCGTATAATTTATATATATTTATTGTTGTTGAAATCACAACATGATCAATTCGGTTGCGTGTATTTTGATCGGGACTGCGCCAAGTAGCCTTGTTTATGTTACGGTATGTAAATCTGGTGTTACTGATTACCACGTTCTTACCTGAGGTGAAATCGATTAGCCTCTCTCCATTGCTGGAGGTAATTTTGTGAAGGTAAAATTTTCCGACTATTGAGCCAAAGATTCCATTCTTTCCAATTTTAGCGTTGAAATCGCCTAGCATGATTTTTAGATTGTGGTTGGGCAGCGCTCGTAGAGACGTTCTAGACGCTCATAAAGTTCATCTTTAGCCGCATCGTGTGCGATTTCTCACGGGGCGTGTGCACAAATCAGGATAATGTTGAAGTACTTAGCCTTGATACGTATAGCGGCCAGGCGCTCGTTCTACTGGTATAAAACTGGTGACAAGACGTCGTAGTTTCCTACTGACGACGAAACCGCACCCAAATTCGTGCTTCCTTGCATGACAACTATAATAGATGTCACAGGATGCCTTTTTTGAGCAGTCTTGTCCTGTCCATCAAATTTCCTGTATTACGACGAGGTCAGCCTTGATATCTGCACCAGCTGGATATCTGCACCAGCCCTGTGGTGGCACAGGACATTCGGGGAGAGTCGAATCCGAGGCTTACTCTGTGTCTTCGCTGGACTGCGGCGACGGGAACCGAACCCAAAACACCAGCCACTCACAACGGAGATTCAGTGATTACCCAGGGGATACATGTCCCAACGGACGTCTGTGAGCTGCTTGGGCTGTTTGCAAAAGAATCGTATTTTGATTGATCCCAAGAGAATGGCCAAAGAACTTTTCACTTCTGCAAAAGAACCCATCCCCTATTATAATATTATGTTGAGCGTTGGAATTAATTTTAAAGGATTCATATAGTTGGCGTAACTAGCACTAAATCGCATCGGGTAAACCTGTGACTATATTCATGTGAAAGCCTACTTCATAAGCTTCAATTTTCAGTATGTATCATTCCACTGAAGTGATAAACAACAGCAGCTGAAGCTTTGTGAGGCTTTGCTCCATCGATTTCAACTTGTGAGTACTGGATTCGTCGGTTTAAAAGTGGTGATTTTATACGGAGAACAAAGAACGACTGGGCCCAAAAAGCCCAAAAAGTTGGAAGATGAAGAGTTGAAAGCATTACTCGACGAAGATCTGTGTCAAACACTTCAAGAATTATCAGAATCATTGGGAGTTGACTTGTCAACAGTTGGAAAACGCCTCGAATCCATGGGAATGATTCAAAAGCAAGGAAATTGGGTGCCGTACGAATTGAAGCCAAGAGACGTCGAAATGAGATTTTTCACTTGCGAACAGCTGCTTCAACTGCATAATCTGAAGAGTTTTTTGCATCGTATTGTAACTGGCGATGAAAACTGGATCCATTACGACACCCCAAAGCGAAAAAATCATGGGGATCACCCGGCCATGCATCAACATCGACGGCCAAGGCGAATATTTGGTGGTGTTGTGTACTATGAGCTGCTGCAACCTAACCAAATCATCACTGGTGAACGTTACCAACAACGTTACCAATTGATGCAATTGAGTCGAGCATTAAAGCAAAAACGGCCGGAGACACGCCAAGAGACACGACAAGGTGGTTTTTCAACATGACAACGCTCGGCCGCATGTTGCAAGATCCGCCAAGGAAACTTTGGAGGCGTTGAATTGGGTTGTGCTTTGGTGTTATGACTCTAAACTTTGAAAGCATTTGTACTGGGTGTTTCGTAAGATATGCCGTGACTAGTGTATTTGCAATATTCCTCCTTTCAATTCCAACGTATATTCATCCGTATACATATTGTCATTGTTCTTCGTCGAAAGCCATCAAATTTGCTTTGTTTAAAAGTAGTGATTTTGATTTGGAAGATAATGAACGACCTGGGCAGCCGAAAAAGTGATAAGATGGAGAATGAGAAGCAATGCTCGATATATATTCATGTCAAACGTTTCAAGAACTAGCTGAAACATTGGTAGTTGTCAACTTGTCAACAGTCACCGAATGCCGCGAAGCCATAGGACCGATCCAAAAGCGGAAATTGCGTTCCATACGAATTGAATTCAAGAGACGTGGAAACCGTTTTTTCAGAACAGCCGAAACACTTGAACAACGTGAAATGGTTGAGAGAACGGCAGTCAAGAGCAATAGAAACACCCGAACAACATGAAGCACGTCAAGAACAAGTTCGAATCAGAGCACAGTAGCAAACGCCGGGTATCCGCTAGTTTTTAAGAGTTTCCAAACGTTGCTCTTTTTGTGGGGCTCAAATAGGGGCCATCCGTATTTGAAGCCCACTACTAGTGTACCGCCCACTAGTAGATGTGTATGAAGCGACCATCACGAATTTCAAGTAGATATTGATGCTTTTCATACAAATGCATAAAAGTAAGCTGTGGGTTTGTATGGGTCGACCTCAAAAACTAGAGGGACACGCTCATTTGCATATGTATACGAAGCGGTTGTCCACCAAAATCCAAAAAATCGAATTTCAAGCTAATATTGATTTAAAAAATTTCCGGTTTTTGGCCAAAAAAACTTTAAAATTAAAATTTTGATTGGAGACATCGCAAACAGATCGATTCACTTGTTTCGATAGCAAATACTAATTGTCAAGCATACCTAAACAAACAGAAAATGCAAAATAGTTGGTCATGTCAACATGAAAATTAATCGAAAAGCGAAAGTAAATTTTGTAAAGTCACATTTTTTTTTTTTACATATTATCAAATTAATAACATGTTCTATTAATTTTTTGAAATAAACTATTCTTTATTCAGGAGTAATAAAATACAAACATACTTAAATTTTTATACTTCATCCACATAGTGTGAATAGTATTATAATATCATCATAGTAATTTATTTTATTTTAACACATTAAACGAAGAATTCGATAGTGAATCGATATGAATCGAACTAGCCATGACCGTCTGTCTGTCTGTCTGTCTGTCTGTCTGTCTGTCTGTCTGTCTGTCTGTCTGTCCCTTGTCTGTATGAATCAAAACTAGTCTCTCAGTTTTTAAGATATCAATTTGAAGTCGGGTAGAGCTACTTCCTATGTTCCTATTCTGAACACATGTCACCGTACAAACCTACCGCCCACTTTTAGAATTATATACGAAATATTATTGAGTCCAGCCGATTCCTAAGCCGATTCATAATGAAATTAACTCCTGAAAATAAAAACTATCTACGCTTACTTGCGTAGCTGGAATTACGAGAGTAACTTTTGATAAAATCTAGGATATTTTTCTAAACATATACCTACGTATGGTATCAGCAGTTGTTTTTTTTTTTCATTTGAACATAATGCATAAGTAAATAAATTTCTTCGAAACAAATAGAAGTGAGAACCGAAATTATACCAGTACAAATGTTTTGGTTCCGGTACGGTTTTCCCTTTTATTCCATTGCAGTATAAGTTTCGGGGTTAAAAAAAATTAAAATATACGTGCTGCTTTCGGCTCTCAATTTAAATCAGTTAATTTGGTTAGAACATTTTCTGAATAAACGTTAGTGTGAAATATCGTGCGGCGATCCTTATCAACAAATTGGATTGCATCATTTTGCGCAGCACCAACTGATTTTATTGCGTATAGTTGTGAGACTAGATTCTAAAATATTTCATTCATATTTGCTATCATTTTTATGTCACCACACTGTTGTGTTGTACATATTTATTCTATATTTGCTATTATTTATCGCAGTGCAGCAATCAGCGCTGTACAAAATGGTAATTAAACTAAAAGCCCGCAGAATAATGCAAATATTTACGCACTGCATTCTCATTTATCATTTTATTATAAATTGTGGTAAATATTTTAGTTGCAAACGCAAATAGGCATAAATAAATATGAACGACAGAAGAAAAAAAAATCATTCATAAAATAATAAAATTATTATACATTTGAACAATTGTGCATTGAATTGTATTGTAAAATTGGATTTATTTTTTATGCATAAATAAAAACTATGAGCTATAGTTATCTAGGTGTCCGATAATATTATAACCTGCACAGTAATGGGGACTTTATTGGTTGAAATTAAAGTGATTACATGTTATTACTAATATCTTAATTTTGAGGAATCGTATGTGCTAAATCGCTGTAACTGGTAAGCGGGCTGAAATGCCATATTTCTTGTCGAAACGTTTTGACTAAGATCTAACGAACGGCTTAAGTACAAAAGTAATATTATCAATACTAGGTCCGCGTATTGTATGACCTTTGCGCCGGTCGAATTTTTCATTTCGCAACTAAAGCCCGTATGCGTACGTACAATATATTATGCACGAATTATATACTCAATTATTTGCTATTTTATTTTGAAACAAAATAAGAAACAAACTAGTTAAAACTATTTGCGAATTACAAGGGCAATTAAATTCTAAGTGGTGATTATAGAGTGAGCGAGAGTAGAAAAAGTGTTAGAAAGTAAAGATTTCACAGGGTGGATAAAAATACTTAAGTTTACGGTTACAATAAATATTATTACCATTTTCACTTCATTCTACCAATATAGATAAACAAAGAAATTCAACAATTTTATACTAACATTAAAATTTCGAATATGAAATTATATTACAATTAAAATTTTGAATACAATAACGTGTTGAACGTGTTTTCACTACCTATCATCGGTTAGCTTGGCCGCACTTTGCAAATGATTGCCTTGATATCATGCTTAATGGATGATTAATTATTAATGGATTGTGTATTCCACGAATTAATGTTTCCCAATGATAACGAAAAGGGGACGGACGTTATACTTTGGAAGCATGTTCAGTTGCATTCTTCCAAGTACGGCTCTCCTTCTTTCGCCTGAGTATTGTTGTTGTATTGTCCCCTTATAAACTGCGCCATTGGTTAGTAGCGATCCGTTGCTCGAGAGAGTGTTAATTTACGTAAGCTCGGTCGTCCTCTCTGCCATTGTCCACCAGATAAGTTTAGGTTTCCCATGTAAACCATACGTGTTGGAACTCCGCTGTCCATCCGGATAAGTTGGCCAGTTCTGTACAGCTGCTTGAATTTTATGCACTGGACTCTGTCACTCTCATTAAAAAGCTCATTTAGTTCGTGGTTCATATGGATCCGAACAAACAAATCCTACAAAGAAACTTTTCCCCGAACACTTTCAAAGACGCAGTATCTGATGTTGTCGGGGTCCATGCTTCTACCCATGCAGCAGAACAGGGACTATCAGGGCTCTACTTGTTATTTTGCTTGCTGAGTCAAAAGTGACAGCGGTTAGCAAACGTGATTCTTCGCCTTTTCTCTAGGTTGACGTTGTTCTCAATGTCATCAGCATACACTAGTAGCAGCACTTCCTTATGGAAAATCGTGCCCGACCGGCATTGGCGTAAAGCATCAGAAGATTAAAAAAAGTCGCACGATAAAGCATCACCCTAGCTGACACCTCTCTTGACATTAATATGGTCGGAGAACGCTTCGACGACGCTTTATGTGTATGGATAGCATCATTATCCAAACGGGAACAACTTGTTGGAATACCAAGTTCAGACAAACTTCGTTCTTGTCACTGGTCTTCTCTAGGAATTGTCATAAAGTGAAAATTTGGTCACTTATCTACTTTTTGGTCTGAAGCCACACTGATACTATCAAGTTCATCCGTATATGGTTTCAGCCGTTTACATAGAACGCGGGACAGAATTTTATATTCAACGGTAGTTCGCATAGAGAGCGGATGTCTCCATTCTTGAAGACATGACAAAGAATGTTTGTTGGGCATATATTCATCGGATCATATCTTGCATAAGAGTTGGTGCATACGCCTTATGCACCTTTGGTCTTGAATAACTCATCTGGCTACTCATTGAAGCCTGCTGCTTTGTTATGCTTCAGATTTTTAATTATTGAGTCGAATTTGTTGTAGTCCGTTGTCTTTACATGAGAGCCATCAACTACTGGATTTCATTCTTACAAAAAGGAACTACAGGCTGAAAACGTTCGGTCATATGCTTGACCTTTCAATAAAATTTTCAAGCTTTGTTTATATCACATAACATCTCAAATTCCTTGAGCCTTTCTTGCTAATTTTTTTTATGTCTTTAATAGGGTTTCTCCTCTCTCCGTTTCTCTCGATTTCGCTCTCGATTTCTCTTAACAGCTCTGCAGTAGCTTGTCGACACGAGGTCGTCAAACGTCTGTTGTATTCAATGACCTCCTTCGTCTTCACTGCTCACGCTCTTCATAAGCCGGAGAGGACTCCCGGAACAGTTGGGAGAGTATGGTTAAAAGAGCTTCGGCAATCTGGTGTGTTTGCAGCTTTGGCCCGAGTCGATGTTGGGACATCCAGCCATCTCATTCAGCTGATCACAAATCTATATATCAAGTGGCAAGTACTGTTTTGTTATTGCTGCTACGCTCACAGTATACAATCGATTTGACAAAATATGTACCAATTGAAGGGTATTAATTTGTAGGCGTGCACAATCTATACTTTAACAAAATCGGTTGATAATTTTGGGCTAAAAGGCTAAAACAACTTCATTCACACAAACAAACAGATACACATAGGCTTTACATGTAACACACACACACACACACAAGTTTTAAACGATAGCTCGTGACCAGCCAATTACAAGTTGATAAGACCCTGTATGCGCTTGCTATTATTTTGGAAAATCTCTCTGTTTGTAGTTGTTGTTGTGATTGGTGGTGAAATAACAATAACAACAAACGCATAAACGCACTAATATACAAAATCATCCCTAGATGGCGCTATTGACTCGAACGCTGGCCATGCATACTGTGTGCTGTACATCGAAAAATACCAGATCATTTATTTGAAAACATATTAAAAGCGGAAATTTATATGAAAATTTTGAAAAATGATAAAAAAATCATGAAGTAACGTCATATAACATCCCAAGACCAAAACTGTTTATTTGATGGTCATTTCAAATTAATGTTTTTTTTTTTTTGTGTATGTAATTATGTACCTCAGTGGTTGTTCGACATTTTCTTAGCTAAGTTACATACATTTTAAATTTAATCAAACTCAATATTTGTGCGCAAAGTACAAATAATTTGTACTCATGAAGTTTTTCTTGGGAAGATGTTTACTTAGTCTTACCCGACGTATTAGGGAAACATGCAAAATTCTTTCGAAAATATATAAACTCTGAAAAGTACGAATAAATATTCCACAGAAATCATGAAATAGCTAACATATTATATCAAATGGCATGACAAATGGAATTCTTTTTCTGTATTTGTAAATGTTTATTGCAGCTTTAAAATGCCATAATTTTGTAAAGCAAAAGAAAAATTAAAATAATTAATTTAATGGCTTAAATGATTTTAAATGAATCCTATAGTATTTTGTAGAATGCCTAATATGATTAAAGTACATTTTTTCAAAACCAAATGAAAAAAAAAACTAGCAAAAAATCATATTTTTTTTTGAACTAGTTTGGCTGGAACATGGAGCGGAACGAAGCGCTACCAAATTTTGAACTACTCCTGCTCCAACAACAATTTGAGTTTTTTTTTTTTTTTTTTGTACATACATCCATTCCATGCGCGTTTGCTACTAACTAAGCTCCTTTCTCTACCTCTTCTTTGGCGTTGCCGGCATCAAACACAATAACAACAACAGCTACAGCAACAGCAGCCACAAGTACAACAACAAGAACGTGTATGACGATAGATTACAGCAACAACAACAACAACAAGTTCGTATATGACTATAGATTAGTATGGACGCACGAATCATAGCACAAAGAGAAGACGAAGGATAGGGAAACTATATAGAAACGCATGTGGAAGGTGGGGAAGGGGGAAGGAGTGGCAGGGGGAAGGAGTGTCAGAGGAAAGGGGAGGGTCACGTACAACATCGCGGAGACCTACTAGTTTTTTAACTTGAACAATTTTGACACAAATTAATATAAAAGTAAGTGTAAAATAAATTGTTATAATAACAAGAAAAAAGTTATTGCAACTTCGGTTGAACCGAATCTCTTATACCATTTGTATATGTATATGAAGCGTCTGTCCACTAAGATCCACCAAATCGAATTTCGAGCTAATATTGATTTAAATAAACAAGTTCTTCACACAAAAACACAAAAGTGGGTTTGTATAGGGGCTACCCCATACAAAAATAGTGGGTGGGACAGTCACATTAGTCTATTTATGTTAAGTGGCTATCCATAGTACGGCACCTCAACGCGATTCAACCTAATATCGGCCTTAATAAAAAAGTTACATATACAAAACAGAAAAGTAGGCAGTAGTTATGTATTGTGGCGTCCGTTCATTTGAAGCTACCATATCAACTATTAAGTTGCTATTGACTACAATAAAAAAGTTTTTCGCACAAAAAATCAAAAGAGGGTCGTGAGTTTGAATAAGGGCTATCCCAAAAAGTACGGGCAATCTTGATACTCTATTAAAGCGCAACAACATACAGACGGACATCTATGGGTGTACCCCACTTTTTGGGGTAGTCCCATACAAACATACTGCCCACTTCTGTGTTTTTGTATGATAAACTTCTTTATTGAAGTCAATATTAGGTTGAAATACGATTTGGTGTGCAGTCACTTCAAACACATCTACTAGTGGGCACGAGTCGATCTAGCTATGTCTGTCTGTCCGTCTGTATGTTGTTGCGCATTTTTTGGGGACCAATTTTTATGCTATCCAGTTTGTTGCTGCTGCTCCTTAACACAACTTAATCAAAAAATGGAAAAAATGCTGAAAAATAAAACACTCGTCCGAGCACCGCTACCACAAATTGAAAACAATATTTAATTTTTAAAAATATAAATACTCTGTTTATTAAATTTTGGAGTTAAAAAAAATAGATGAATTTTAGATAAAATACAAAAAAAAAACTTTAAATACGGTGGTGGGTGCCGTAGCGAACGCGTTGATAATAATTTTTCAACTAAACTCTCAACTCAAGCTTAAGCCTAGTGAAAGGCGGGAGTGAGAAACGATAAGCAACGTTAGCGCTCTCTGTGGTTTAAAATATACAACATACCACGAATTCAAATTAGGCGTTAACATTACCGCCCGCCTTGCAGCTCCACTGCAGAATTTAAAAGAAATCCATAGCTGCGCCATAGGTCTGCCCGGGGAACTTCGCAGCATCGACGGACGAATCGCAGACTGATAGACCTCTGCTCCGAGGACGATGGGGACTGGCCCGGATTGCCAGAACTCCTTGTCCGCCAACACGATGCCCTCAAATTCATCTGCCAGCCTTTCATCCGCAGACGTCTCGGGTTGCCTACGATTTACTCCTCGTTCGACCCGCGTCTCGACCTTCAGCTCGCTATTGGGACAAAACCGATACCGCAACACCAGCATACAGTGCTCAAAGGCCCCTAGCCGAGTGGTCCCCAGGCCAAGGCGCTTCACCGCACGCTCGCAAATGGTGAAGGTGAGCATGCAGGGTTCTAGAAGAGCACGTTCCAAAAAAACTTCTTCCATGAGTCATGATTTTCACTACAGCAGTAGGCTTAAAAACAATCCTACTGCGTAGTGAAGGCTGCATAGGAGGGAGCGACGGCACACCGACATTATCCGGTCACTTCTTAAAATCTCCAGCGACCCAGAAGATTGCTGCTTCCAGTATGTTGAGGGAAGTTTCCGGGCCGCCACTCGCCGATGGGCGATCGCGGTTGTGGCGTCCAGCTGTCCGCTTTCTCTGACGGCTGACACCTGTCGTCTTTCGCTGCTCATCAGTCTCAGTCCGCGAGGATATTGACAACCTGTAGATATAGGCGACCCAGGTGCTTCTGCTGCCACCGCTCTCTCTCCATGTCACCTATGGTCAAAACTGCGGCCCAGTAGAGGCTGGAGCCTTGGCACAACTAAAAGGGTTTCGACTTCCGTGCAGTAACTTGTTGTACCTCTCACCACACTCCACACAGCGGTATCGACTCTTGCAATCCTTTGATACATGATGAGCAATGGCGACACAATAGCACGCTCCTTAGGCGTCTCTCGAACGGCATGGCCAAAAACTCCGCACACTTTCGGAGGGGGTGTTCACCTTTACACACGCGGCAAGTGATTGGCTGATTCTGCATCGGTGCTTGCTCCACATTGATGCTAGAAAAAATCTTATAGTTTCAAAACAAATTACAGATTATTATTCGTCATATAAGACAACTAGCTTGACAATAGGTCGCGTAATTACACCACGGCCGGTTCTTATTTCGGCCACTCTAACTTTGCAATCCCTCCCTGCGTACGAGGGGAGATTGTCATCTCGCACTGCCGAAATACATCCGATCTCCAAATTAGTTTGAGGATACTTCCATTTATTTATACGCTGGAGTTCTTTTAAGTACTCATTTTTCCAATCCAATATTGCATTCTTAACACACGAAGCATTAGTTAGTTGCCTCCATGTTGTGAGATCTTGTGAACAAAAGAAACCAACAATCTTGAAAACCTAGCTTCGTACGGCAAAATCGCCGGATGACGCTCTTCAAAAGTCATAGATGGTGCCGCCGATAACCGCCCGAATTCCAACGCGAATTATGCCATCTTCGCCTAAAAATGGATTCAATGAAAGAATATGACTTTTAGAGTGTATATGTTGCTTAAGGCTTAAAGCATGGTACTCCGACGCGAAATAAGCCTTCTGAGTCACTACAATAAGTTTTTTTCTCACCAACGAAATCTCCTCTGAGGAGACAGACAGATCAGGATTCCTATCTTTGTCCTTTAGGTTGGGGTTTCTTAACGAAGTGAATCGCAGCACATATTCAATCACTCGTAGCGCTTTGTCAAACGAGGAAAAACGATCAAGTACATCATCAAAATCATGAAAAAAGGCAAAATTTACTTGAATCCGTTTCGCTTCCATAGCAGTGTTCAAACTGTTTTGTTCCACAAACCTTGGCGATTTAAATTCGTCCTCCTTCAACCAGCTAAGACCATTCCACCACAACGAATTATTGATGAGGTCCTTACATCACACACCTCAGCCGGGTTACCTGCAGATTTTTCATTCAACAAAACATCACCCATTAGAAGTTTTGCAGGATGCATTAAAGACCACTCTAACCTTGGTCGATGTACTCTCTAGTTTCAAAACTGCATGATGAGGTAAGTAATAGTGTCGCTCTCCGACACAAGGGGGTTCTACTTTACACATATGTTGCAAAGTTAAATATTCACTGACTACCTGGTCATATTGAATTTTGAACTCTGGATTCCGGAGAAGTGCAGACTCATTGCGCAAAAACTGCTTTAAAGCTAATGAGCGTAAAGCTCGTAACGGCTGTTCGTTCTTAAATTCTGGACGAACAGGAAGACTCACAACATATCTTCCCTCGCTATCCCTACGAGTGGTGTTGACGAAATTTCGTTCACAGAATTCGTCTTCAGCACATTGAAAAACCCTTTCTGGAATTTTCTCGAACTCCCAAAAATTTTCTAGTTGCTGGCTGAAAGTCAACTCGCTAAAACAGGACAACACTGAAACTGTATTACCTCTGATGGGGGAAGAGAGTGGACCGGTTAAAATCCACCCAAAAACTGTTTGTTGAGCGTGCAACGAACCCAGCACATGGTGCTTAAGACCTTTTCTTATAATTTGGGGGTAAATATCGCTACCAATCAATATGTCTACTTGATCGCTCTTAAAAAAGTGAGGATCAGCTAAGGGGAAGTCAAATTGAAAATCTTATGGCACGGCGATATTTTTACCGGGCAAAAATCCAGTAAGCTTTGGCAAAACAAAAGCACTAGTCTCTACTTGGAAAGCGGAATCAAACTACAAGACTTGCTTATTTTTGCCGCAACAGAAGAATTCAACCCTGACACTTTAGCTTCTATTCTAGTACATTTAATGGAGAGGCGCCTCTGTAGCCGTTCGGAAAGAAACGTGCCTTCAGAGCCAGTGTCAATTAACGCACATACTGAAAACACGGAGACAGAATAATATAATTGCACCATAGCAGTTCCTAAAAGCACGTTCCTTGAAGAAAATGCAAATCACGACTGTAAATTATTGCTGTTAGATGCTACTTCACCTTGGGGAGATGTGGAGCTGGTACCTGCTGCTGAACTAGAGGGGGTTGTATGTGAAACATTGGAAACAGTACTCCAGTGAAGAAGTGTGTGATGTGGTTTTTGGCATTTAGAGCATTTGTGCGCACTTTTGCACTCATTCCTAATGGCTTCTCTTTCACAAATTTTGTCCTCTGCATCGGATTTAATGCCAAAAAGAACTTCCTAACTTTGCCTGAAATGTCTGAAGAAGACTTGGCAGCAGGCAACTTCGACGAATTAAGAAGGTTGGACACTGTTTCGAGGGTTTGAAACCGGCTCGTTAAAGAATCATCCATTTCCTTCCATTTAGGAATAGGACTTTTATCCTGAATGGATTGTTCCCACAGAGCTAAAGTCGCATCTGGAAGGTGTTTAGAACAAAAAAACACTAGAATAGCATCCCAATTCTCAATGCTAATGCTATTTGCTTGGAGACTGGAAAGAGCATTGTTTATATCCCAAAATAAGCAATGCCTTAAGTTGGCTATTCACTAAAACGCATTTATTCCCATTTCGTTCAACTAGATTTTTCCATGCTAATTCGAACCCATCATTAGTTAGTGGAGATCTGTTGACGATTTCACGCGCTTCATCACGAGTTTTTTGTTTTAAGTGATACAACTTCTCAACTGGTTGCAGTCTAGAATTAGACTTAGACTGGCCGTGAACATGTCACGAAAACTTGGCCATGTAATCACCATAAAAAAAGGTCTGTGTCACATGGTGGTAAAGAAATGTTATGTGACACAGAGGAGGTACCTGAATTACCGCTATTTTCCAATACAAGTTCCGTGGAACTTGCAACATTTTCAATCTGCGTAATCGCCAAGTTCCCCACCAGCGTACAAATACGCAACATACGCCCTATGGTACTTTTCTTTTATTTCTGTGGTCTTAACATCCTTTGGTGGCAAGCACATCCTCTTAAAAAAAAATTCTTAAAATTCTAAAAAAAACCAACAGCGAACAAACGTTTGCTATTCTCTGTCCTCTCGTCGATGAGAAAACAAGAAAATATTTTTGCCGGACAACGCCGGGTACTGTACAATCGAATCAAAATTGATGGCAAGAATCCGCGAAATTTAAAACTCAAAGAGATATAAAAATCAAATCACTCAATGAGTGGGAAACCCAAACGAAAAAATAGTGAAAACAATCAAAATTGAAATAAAAATTACGGAAGTGGCAAATTGATGAATATAGAAACGTACGCAGGGAGAAATAAAAAAAAAAAATGGCAACCAATAATAAAATTATGTTCAAGGTACCCTTTTTATAAAAACACCAAACTTAAAAAATCCGCGTCAACGCTATCCGGCTCGAAGGACAAAAAAGGGTTGCACAAACACGAACCTATTTGCAATTTCTACCGTGCAAGGCATGACTGATTTTCGAGGCATTCTTCAACAATTCGTCGACGTTACAAGACCAACGACTATATCTACACACAGGAACAACGAGGTTTGTCATTACATCGAAACGAATGGCAGCCCGGTAGCAGACCGACCTCGGCGCCTTGCCGGTGAGAAACTTGCGGTCGCCAAAGCAGAAATAAATTTCTTAATAGAACAAGGTATATAAAAAGCCAAGAATAAGGGGGGATGGCGTGCCTGCGGCGATTATCGTAATTTCAACGCTGCCACAGTACCAGACAGATACCCAATCCGTCACATACATGATTTTGCGGAACAACTGCATGGAAATACAATTTTCACGACGCTTCATCTGGTGCGGGCATATTATCAGATACCCATGGCGGAATGCGACATCAAGAAAACAGCCGTCTGCACACCATTTGGCCTCATCGAGTTTCTGCGTATGCCTTTTGGATTAAAAAATGCAACGCAGACTTTCCAAAGGTTTATGGACAACATATTTCGCGGACTGGATTTCGTCTTCAGTTACATTGACGATATTCTTATAACGTCTAGCACAGCAGACGAGCATGAGGAACACCTCCGAATCGTACTGGCAACGCTACAATCGCATGGCTTACCAAACATCATTTCTGAGCTCGGTCGTTTTCTCGGTGTTATTAATTACTATCGCCGATGTTTACCGCACGTTTCTCACATACAAGCACCATTGTCCGAGCTAACAAAATACATTAAAAACAATGACAAGCGCGAGGTACAATGGATACCAGAGTTGATTGCTGCATTCGACACATGCAAACGAAATGTTGCTGACGCTACTATGTTGGCGTACTCCGCACCGAATTCTAACCTAGCTTTGGTTTGTGATGCGTCTGACGTCGCAATTGGAGCGGTGCTTGAACAGCAGAAAGGCAACGATTGACAACCACTCGGGTTCTTCTCTAAGAAACTGAGTAATGCGGAGAAAAACTACAGCACCTTCGCAGTATATGAAGCAGTACGACACTTTAAGCATATGCTCGAGGCACGAATGTTTATAATAAAAACGGATCACAAGCCGCTGATTTATGCATTCAATCAACGACCAGAAAGGGCATCGCCTCGTCAATTGCAGCATCTTAATTATATTTCGCAATTTTCAACCACTATACTACATGATAAGGTAAAGACAAAGCGGTCTCAGTCTTTCTTCTTAAACCCGCATTCTACATCAAAGACGATTCAGTCCAGCAACGTACTACTACAAAATCACCACGGACTTACGAAAAGCAGTTTCACGTACAGACATCGCATTCGTGACATAGTCACTGGAGGGGGAGTACTTTGGCGGTATCAACCGACCCTGTCGGTAGCAACCGAAATGCCATCTCTAGAAGATCGTACCGATAAAAAAACTTTTTTATTGTAGTCAATATCAACTTTATAATTGATATGGGAACTTTTAGTGGACGGATGCTTGATATATACATTAGTGGGTGGGATCCGCTCACTATTTGGGGTAGCCCCCATACCAAATTTTTTATCTTTTTGTATAAAAACGTCTTTATTAAAGTCAATATTAAGTTGAAATGCGATATGGTGCCTTTTTATGGCCAGCCGCTTAACATACATTGACTAACGGGCATGGCCACCCCATGGGAATATACGGCCCACTTTTGTGTTTTTGTAAGAAAAACTTCTTTATTAAAATCAATTCTTAGATTTAAATGAGATATGGTGCCTTTTGTAGATATCCGCTGAAGATAGTACATAGACTAATGTGCGTGGCCCGCCCATTTTTGTGGTAGCCCCCATACCAAACCCACCGTGAAATATTGTGTGTTTTATGAAAAAATTCTTTATTTAAATAAATATTAGCTTGAAATTTAATTTGGTGGATTTTAGTGGACACCGCTTCATACAGATCGTTTAGTGGGCATGCCACACCCACTTTTTGAGGTATTCTCATTTAAACCCACAGTTCACTTTTACGCATTTGTATGGGAAACGTCAATGTCAACTTGATATTCGATATTTTTCGGCATGTTTGGGGAAGCCCCTATTCAAACCCCCACGTATATGTTTTGCAATACTATTTAAAATTTCGTGTGAATGGTAGTAGAGCTTCGGTTCAACCGAAGTTATCTTTTTTTTTCCTATTTCTTATTCATGTAATTAATTGCCGAAGAAAAATTTTTTTTACTTGGAGAGGAGCACTGAATATTTAGGGAGCGGAGCGCGGTGGTGAGCAACCGGAAAATTCTGATTTTGCCAATGATGTACTTGTGTGAACCATCATTGTACAATAATAATTTCGAATCTGTGCAACACTTTGTTATGCATCACTTTAAAATCGTTATGCTGCTTTGTGTGCTTTTATACTTTCTGTTCGTTAAATTCAGCTTACCTTTATGCTCAATACTATCATTTGGAGTGGTCGAGTATGCAAATCCAAAAGAAATACGTTAGCGGATGTGTATAGACGCTTTTATGCGGAAAAACATAGAACAAGGCTGGCAGATTAACAGACGCAATGTAATACCAATGCAGTAGTTTTTTTTTTTTTTTTGTAATACGACGGCCAGCATGTTATTCGGGCAAAAGCTGCATTCGCGAGGGCGCATATCCTTTTGAATTTGATATTTTCATAGAAAATAATGTTGCGTTGCGCAACGTTGGTTCTGATAGCGCTTAGAGTACTTTTTCTATATACTCGTATGTATGTATATGTATCGTACTTTCTGACCTGCTACATGACCTACCTACATACATACAGGACATCAAATCTTTGTCCTTTTTGATATGTACGTACATGTGTGTGCACTTGCAAGTGCTTTGTATACTTTGTAGCTTCTTGAAATACTTTAAGCTGCACATAAGAACTCCTTTAACGCATACACCGAGCGATTACGTATTCATATGAGAGTATATGTACTCGTATGTACACTAACCATAAATGCAGCGCACCTTAGTTCAAGTATGTATGTCAGTGTTAGTGTATTTATGTAGGTGATTGCAGCTGTGTACATAAGTATGTTTGCGTACTTTCAACGCTGAAACGCTAGTCGTTTGTTAACATCTTCATTGTTTCATCGAAGTTGAGCATTTAAAATATTCATATGCATTTCAAGTTGATGCTTCACTTTGTTACGATAGCAGGGAATATGACGGAGAGTGTGTATCCTGTGGCAACATGAAATGTGTTTCTTATGTCTTTTCATGTCACTCAATTTTGCGTGTATGTATGTATTTTGTATATCGTACCAGCCATCGAAAATATAGGAAAGTATGTAACTATAGGTGCTTCAAGGAGGAAGGAAAACTATGTGTAGCTTAAATAACAACAAATAACTTACACAACTTGCTTTCTTACTTATGTGGCGCTACAACCATTTATCCGTCATGGCTGCAGGTAGGGAAGCGCACCAGCCGCTATAGTCCAGTGCGCAAGACTAAGTTGGTATTAACAACCATAATTGTTAATACCGAGTTTGCGGAGCAACTTCCTACACCTCGTCTTTCCAACAAATGCTCCGAAGTTGTCCACCAATTAAATTAAGGCTGCCCGAAGCTCCAAAGCCCAGTCCAGCCGCTGATAATTTATGCTGTGGACTATGTTCTAAAATTTTTTTTTAAAAATGGCGGATTTTGGCGGGAAAAGCTAAACAAAAGATTTGACGTCAATTGGTTATTGTGGCCAAACGGCCAAATATTTTTTTGATCGTGTTGGAGAGGTCTTTTGAATACCTTCAAATGAATGCTAGCATGATGCTGTACAATACCTACTTTGAAAAATATAGGTCAAAATAAATTTTGAAAGGTACATTTTGCGATTTTGCCCAAAATTGAAACCAAATTTTCGTGGTCATATTTGGAGTGATAAAATTTTGATATATTATACTTTTTTGTGAAAATTCCTTGAGCCGAGATATAACATCGCAAATATCAGAGTGTGCAAAATTAGTTACTTTTCCTAATGCGTCATACTAATGGCTGTTACTGTTAAGCAGCTGTTACTGTTAAGCAGCTGTTACTGTTACGCAATTTTTTTTTTTGCAATTCAATTGAAATGTCCCACATATATTCAGAAGGGACAACTAATAGGGACGAAGGGACAAAAATATAGCCCCTCACAAATCTATGGTTCATATAAGAAGCCTTACGCAAGGTTTAGGTTTCATATAAAGTTTTATCCAAGCATTTTATTTATCTTTTCTATTAAAATGACTGATATCAAATAAAAAAACCTCTGACGAGGTAAAAATCAAGTGACGAAAGCATACTTGCAACACGCAAAACTACTGATATAAATTTTTGTGACGCTATATTTATATTTTTCATTTGTATGGTTGGAATCGATTGTAATATGTAATTGAGCGTTCGTCATGTTGTTAAACTTTTTAAACTATAAAATACAGCTCTTTTACTAGGGCATCAATTTATTTCTCTACTCAAGAATATTCTTAAAAATTCGCCGAACGCCTAATTACATATTAGAATCGATTCCAACCATACAAATGAAAAATATAAATATATCGTCACAAAATTTATATCAGTAGTTTTGTGTGTTCCAAGTATGCTTTCGTCACTTGATTTTTATCTCGTCACGATAGTTTTTTTATTTGATACAATATGTATGCTAAATCTCTATTATTGCTAACCATCAAAATCTGTTGTTGCTGCTGAAAACTGCACGTCATAATATAATAAAACAAAGGGCAAATCTACAGTGATATGCAAAATTAAAGTACAAAAATCGTGCTAACACATACGCATCGATAAACACGTCCAGACGGACGTACACACAAACAGACGGACAGTTTCATAGGCAGTCTTTGTAGAAAGCCTTATGACGACATACGTGTACGAGGATATACAATCTCACGTACGCACTGTTTTAAGTGACTGCAAATTATTCAAATAAAATTGCCAGCAGTTGGAAATATTTTTAAACGGCGAAAGTTGTGCATGACCAAAACAAATATATGTATTATATGTATGTATGTACATAGGTCCTACTAAGTATAAGAGCAAGCAGCCAGATAGCCAAGCAAGCTGCTGTTTGAAATTCCGATCATACAAATGTGACACATAAGAAAATCTAAGTACAAATATAGTCACAAACACATTTACACTTACATATACATATATGTACTATAGCGAAATCTTTTCGTAAGGGTAGTGTGACCATCTGTCCCAATTTACTCGGGATATGTCCCAACATTTTTGCTATTGTCCCGGCGTCCCGAAATCGGACAAAATGTCCCCAAATTTTGCGACACAGTTTTTGTATTTTTAAAGGAAAAATTGGTTTAAATACCTTTGCTATTAAATGCAAAATTCAAAATTCAAATAACGCACAAATATACACTTATTACATCTTCTTCTTTCCTATATCCTTTCTCTATATATTAACACTCAACACTAGTAAAAAGAATGTACATATGTGTAACGTCTTTATGTGTTGTGTATTCATATCTCGCATGTATGCATTTAATTCGTATCTCTGCTTACTTATTTATTCTTGTTCTCTTTCTGCTAGCGTTGAGTGTTAAAATAAAGAATGCAGGGAAGAAGAACGTTGTATGCCTTGCAATAAATGTGTACTAGTGTGTTTTGTTTTATATAAGCATATTTCATTCCCGCTCAAATGTGGCATTCTGTTCAATAGTGTTGTGAAATTCAAAAGCAAAAATAAGAGCAAAATAAAACGCAAAAATGGGCAACTCTTAAATGTGTATATACTGCAGATTTACAAAGTAAATATCAATTTTTATAGAAATCAAAAAATGAAAATAGCGATCACGTTATTTGTAATTTATGCCATCAAGACTTTCATTCGACGCACAATGGGAAAAGTTCCATCGAAGCATACTTAAAATCAGAAGAACACAAGACATGTATATCTGCCGCTGCTTCTTCGAAAAAATTGGTTTATTTATCACTGAATCTCAAGATGATAAATCTGGGCATATCATGTTATCTCCGCAAATCACTGTTTTTCCCAATTTTTTTTTTTATGTGGAATTGGATTTTCCGCGCATATCATTCACAATGCTGGTTGCTATGGAATGCCATTTGAAGTTGAGGTGACATTCATGAAAATTTTTCCCACTACCAGTTCACAAATTACACAACAATTCCAGATTGTCATGAGCTACAGAAAAACGTACTTCCTTTCAACGTTGCCATCCATCGATTCGAGTCTAAGAATATATCCAGCATTAAAAGAATATTTCAATAAAAGCAAAGTTGCACCAAACTTTATAACGATTACTTCAACAATGAACTGTCGAAATTATAGGCACAGTAAGAATGAGTTCAGTTTTTTTTAAATTTTTTTTTTCGAATCACAACGATTTATCGATTATAATATCGATTATATTTCGATATTAAACAGGAGTCGGTTTTCAATCAAGCAGTGCTAAAAGTGGAAGGTGACAATGTTTCTGGGATGGAAGTTGGCATTGCTTTGACCGATTTGATCGGCAGCCTTGAGACGAGACAAAGAAACAATTTCTTTCTGTGGCTGTCAAAAATGATAAAGAGAGTTTATTTGAAAACAATACCGACATTGCAAAGGTCGCAGATTGAATTAGTACCACAGCATTCAAAATAAATTTAAATGTTTATTCCAATTTAGATACGTGCATCGCTTATCTGAAAAAAAAAAATAACTGAATAATTCGGCGTGGTGAAGTCGTTTCATTGGGCAATTCAGCAAAACGTACCGCAATGGGAAAATATCGAAAATAGACTTAAAACTTCGCTTGACAAGCTTGAATTCACTGAAAGCGATTGCGACGTTGGTGTATAATATCTGCCGAAAAAAATTTCTAGAATGGAAACGAGACAAAACACCATTTGATGTGAGTTTGGTGGAGTGCAACAAACATTTTGCGACAAACAACGTGCGTACAAACTTTCATTAGATATGGTCCAATATATGAAATTTTTTAACTTGTGCTACAAAAATCGCCAGAAATGAAAAAACTTTGCTGGTGGCGATAAATATCGCCAACACACAAAGCATACGAAAATTCTGCAGTATTCAACATGTTCGTCACTTAAATGATGCGCCAAGCCCTCGACTCATTGGAAAATGGGTCAGGAAGTTTGAAGAGACCGGTCCAACGCTGGAAAAATCAAAATCCGTGCGTCCAAGGTCTTCGAGAACGTTCGAAAACGTAGACAGTGTTACTCAGTCTGACAACCGTGACAACCCGGACCTTTCGATTCGGAAGCGTGCTGTTGCTTTTAACGTGCATAGATCATCATTGTTCCGCATTTTTAACAACTTCACACACGTCCAACAGGTCTCTACCACGAGTTCATGAAATTTTTCCTGGCAAATTGTTCTCCCGGAGAGGTGACATAAATTGGCCTCCACGAAGTCCCGATTTAACCCCTATGGACTTTTTCCTGTGGGGTTACGTCAAATCTAAAGTTTACAGCAACAAACCGACTTCCCTGGCACAATTAAAAGGAAATATCCGTCACGAAATGGCAGCCATCGCGGAGAATACCTGCCGAGCCGTCATAGGAAATTTTAGTTCTCGATTAAATGACTGACGTGAACGCAACGGTTTACATTAGGACAATATCATTTTTAAGAAATAAATTCCCAAAGTGTGTATTTTAATATGTAATAAACATTACTTTCAATAAACTACTTACTTTTTTATCAATTTTTTAAATGTGAACTTTATTTTGAGACACCATGTATAAAAAAGTAAACCGGTTTTCGAATCCGAATAATTTGTTCGAATTCGGTTTCGTTAAAATGGACCGTATTTAACTTTCAGAAGAATTTCGCTTTTTAAATTCATTTTGAAATAACAGTATGGAACTCATATTCTCAAAGTCTGGTAAATTCTACTTGCGAATTTCTTCTGAAATTAAAACGAAAACGAAACCGAATCCGAACTTATTATTCGGATTCGTAAACAGGAACGCGGGGGTGCATCGATTTTTTTAAGTTAACTTCTGCAATTTTTTTATTTTAAATTGTCCCCGAATTGTGTTTGTTTTCACTTAAAAATTTCCGGAATTTGGTCCAATGTGACCGAATTTTCTGCTGAATATCACCGAATGCAGAAAAAGTGAGATGGTCACACTAAGTATGGGTGCTAGAACGTATACACGTATGCATACTTACATGCACATACAAAGGCGTGGTCAGACCTTCAGCGAGGGGTATTGAGGTAAATTTTATACTTTTTACACTTACCGGTGTATAATTTCACCGCGAAATTTCTTAAGTGTCACAGAAATTTTGTAGATTTCATTCAAAGCTGTGTTAAATGCATAGACGTGTTTAGTGTTATGATAGCAGAAATATATTTCTGGCTATGTTAATGGAATTGGTTGCAGATTTACTTTAAAAACATAGTGTTATATTTGTTTCGATGATTGTCTGAATTAGTTATTTTATTAATATATTCATTATAGAATATCTCCGAAATAAATTTATGTTGAAAGAAAAAATTAACTTTCATTGGCGATTCGTAGAATATACACTGCAAATTGACACTTGTTGGCTGGTACCTTTAGAATATTAGTATTAACTAGAGCCCTGCAAAAGTAATTAAAAAGATAATCAGTAAAATCGGTACACAAATAGTGGTCATGGGTTTCACCTGGATATCCTGAAAATTTACCCAAAGAAAAAAGACCGAACAGCTACATCGATTCATCTAGACGAGCTGATTAAGGGGTCTACAATTCCACATTTGATGCTGTACAAAGTTTTTGACGAACCATTCCACATTATATGTAAATAGAATAAGCAAGTCTTGTTCCCTGGCTACGCTCATGCACGAATATACTATAAACTTATATATATGCGTGCGGCTGTTATTTGTATTTGCTGGGAAGATAAAACAACTTGTTTACAGCAACAATAAAATCACAACTTGAACAACTTAATGCTTTTCCGAGAGAATAAAGCATAAAGCGAACGAGAATGTGCGTGAACGAGGATAGTAGAAAAGGATAAGAGGTGAAATATGCAATATTAACTTCAGCGTATAGCAAAGGTTTTACTATCTTTCAATTTCACTACAAGTTATACGGTGAAGAAATCAATCAAATATACATAATTGTTTAGACTGCTATGGCTGGTTAGTTTAGTCATACAAGTACATCGACCTGATGTACATATAGCGAGCTGATCAAGTACTTATTAGAGCATTGCGCAAAAACACTCGTTGGCAAGTGTTTACAAGCAACTCTATTCTTCATTTCACTTGGTACCTAAATACATACATATATTGGAAACGAACCAAACAGGATACAACAAGCTGTAAGTCGTGGTGAAAATGGTTTGTTGCAAGGAAATGTGCCACAGCTGCGGTGGCCTTTTGATTGACGCCTCCTTCTGACTATTAAATACATTTGTATAAATTTACTATAACATCGACCCTCCAGGGCAGAGTATAAAAACAAAACAATATCAGCTAATTTGACGTTCAGATTGAAGATGTAAACAAGATATAAATCAAATGACCATCGCAGCTGTGGCTATTGCACAGACCACATAAAGTATATATACGTGTAATCTTCATCAGCATCAAAACTGGAGTCTATATAATTAAGTCCGGTTGTCCGTCCGTCCGTCCGTCCTTCGGTTCTTCGTTTGTTTGAATAACAAGATCTCGGAGACAATAAAGATAGAACCTCCAAACTTGGATTTTTAGACGTCACCCCCACAAGGTGCCCATATGTCCTTAAAATTCACGATTCAAATTTTGGCAAAGGCGCGACCTAAAACGAACACGTGAAAACACTGTCTAACATGAAAATAAAATAATAACAATTTATAATCTGCCAACATTAGGTAAAATGGTAAATAGAAAATATATAGAAATGTATTGGGGCAACCCCAAAAATTGAGCGCAGTTTGTTAATATTGATACTCTATTTGACTGCAATAAGACTAAGTCTATGTGCCAATTTACTAGTGGATACCATAAAAATCTGTCCCCGAACAGACAAACAGACGGACATAGCTATATCGACTCGCCTCATCGAGCTAATCAAGAAATTTTCAGACTAACTGATAATACTATTTCACACTATGTGTGAATGGTATTAAAAACTCTTAACTGAAAATATATTCGACGTAAAATTGTACGCCACTTAAGATTTAAACAATAAATCATACAAATCATTCAAACCACTGTGGTCCTATAATGATTCCGTGGCACATTTCGGCTGGTATACCAGCAATGGCTGCTCGGATGTTTACTTCGTAGTCACCTAAAACTTTGGGACAGTTGCTGTAAGCAAATGATTTAATGTAACCCCAAAAAATAATCTAATGGTGTTAAATCACACGATCTTGGTGACCAGCTGGACGGCCATTTCTGGATAAACTTTGGTCGGCTTCAACACTGGCTGCTACAGCGCCGCCAGTAGCCATCCAATTTCGTACATTTTGTACCCCTTTACAACATAGGCCTGGATTGGATCGATTTATAATCGAGCAAGTCCATAGATATGCTTAAAAGATAAATATAAGAATTATTCATAGTGACATATTATTTGTGCTCTAGTTCTAGGATACAGATAACGAATACTTTTTCGAAGGTTCATCTCGTTTTTTTTTGTGTTTTTTTTTTTAATTTTTAGCCCATTGAACGAACGAACGGCGTAAACGATGGTCATTCGGCTTTAATTCTTGCACCAGCTGGATCTTTTAAGGTCGTGACGGAGATCTTAACGTGAATTTTTCCATAAGGTGGATGAACACAGCTTCAATTGTTAATTTTTTGGTTTTACCTCCATACAAACCAATCGGCCTTCTTCGAATTTTTGTACTAATTTTGCTTAAAATAATCTATATCAATTTCAAAATTCGATTTAATGCCTTTCTATGGTCTGTCAGTTCACATATACCTCCAAATTTAAATAGTTTCTTTTTAAATTCCTATAAGGAATATAGAATCACAAGAAATTTAAATCGCATATATTGTATGGTTAAATGTGCATCAAAGCAAGACAAGGCAAACCAAGTGTTAACAATGAAGAGTTGAAGTATTTGTATAATTGCCGTATTTAATTGTTTTTGTGGAAATGAACTTCTAGGTTAAGTGTGACACCAATTCAGTAAGCTCGTGTTTAAAACCTTCAAATAATACAATTGCCGCCATTTCTAAAGCTATGCTAAGTCGTACACGTGCCGTATACAAAATGAATTCAGAATTAATTTGAATAGAGCATTTAATTCAGTGGAAAAGCTAAAGTTTATCGATTTAAGTTATAAAAATGATATATTATAATATTTTGTTTTGAATTCTTTGTATCATAGGTTGCATTTTTCAAAGTTTTAAACAAATGTACATAAAATTAAGAATTAAAAACACATTTCACAGCACGTTTTTAATAGCACCATCATTAAGGAATACCGTCTAGAGCCCATTAACAATAAATTATGCAGATGTCTAAGTAGTATATCGTGCAACCTCAGCACAAGTGGCATAAAAAAAGTGCGGTACTTTATCCAAAAATAATTTTCAATTAATCTTTAGTGAAGAAATTTATTGCTACCGTTGTCCAAAGGTTTTATTTTCATGAGTAAAAAGCTTCTCATACCACTGGCTGTCTTTCTGGGGGTGGTATTAAAAGGGCATTTGTATTAGGGCAAGCTTAGCGCTGAATCATGCGAATGGTCCTTCTGTCCATCCGTCTGTCAGTTTCCGTGTCAGTGCTTGTTCACCTTCGTTCGCTCGCCACTTTGACACTTTCAAATGCATAAAGTTGTTGTGCATAAATTAAGTAAACAAACATTAAGCGGAAAAAAGTTTTATATGTCAGATTTTTCTTAATAAAAATAAATGTATTTCTTTTTTCCTTAGGCATCAGAGTTTTATTCAGTTGGATTTTGTATTCTTATGCGCGCTAACTTTGGTATGAAAAAATTAAATAGCAAAAAATAATAATAAAATATATACTAAGGGCTAACAAAATTTCGGTAAGTCAGTGATACTTTAAAGAATTTCAGAAAAAGAAGAATTTTAGTTTATTGTTTATAAAGGATTTTTCAATAGTTGTGTCTGAACTTTGAAAGCTTAATGCTCTGTCGTTTTAGTTGCCAACGCTGTCCTTCTTCGACTTTTATTCTGTCATAGGCACCATTAGAGTTGAGCGATACTTAAATACCTGCGATTCAATTACGACGAATGAAAAATCACTGATATCAGTTGCTACTCGATATTGTAAATATCAGTGATCGAGTACCATTTGTTTCTTACTAGTGCCATTGTGATTCACGGCATACCAGTAATATATCATGCATCAAATTGATACTTAAGTACTTTTCGAGCTGTTAATACTACATGCTAATAAGCCGTGAATTATAATATCGAGTGGCAACTGATATCAGTGATTTTTCAGTCGACGTAAATGGATCACAGGCAGTTAACTATCGCTCAACTAATATATTGCATTACTTCATATTGATTACTTCATCTTTAACAAAACTATTCAACCACTTGTTTTTATTCAATCTTTATGCGTCGTTGGCTTTTATCTCTGCTAGCATCTGGTTTCTTTCACTGGAGTGGAAAATGAAATGTTTCTTTCTGATATTTTTTTGTATTTTTTATATTCAATCCTCTCTAAAAAATAACATCAAAACATAACTAGTATAACATCAAAAAATAAATAGTATTGATTGGGCCTTACAAGTTGTAGTTAAGATATGGCACTTGATCAATCCTGGGATGGACTATGTGAAAAATAGATAATCTAGTCAATTTTTGGAATCAGAAATGAAATCAGCAATAGTTGGCACTAAAATAAATGTGGAACCGATAACTTCCTGAAATACCATCTTCACGCCTCAATTTCCAAGATTTTTTAAGGAATACGTCTTCAGTTACGGGAGTCCAATGATTAAGAATATATCCAACTCCCTCCTCTGGTTTTGAGGCCATATTAAGCCAATCCTCTCCAAAAAATAGCACCAAAAAGAAGATATTCCAGAAATTGATTGAGGTTTCCTGTAGTATGAATTAGTCCCAAAGAATTAGTCCCATAGAATCGTAGTGAATATATGCCACTTGGTCAATCATGGGACGGATAATGTAGGATATAAGTACATGTTCCAATGTATTTTTGGACAACAATAGTTGGCACTACAATATATATACAACTAGTGTATATGTATATACCTTTTCTTTATTCCTTGTTAGACAAAAAGTTATATTTAAGTAAAATTATAAGAGAAATTAGTTTCGTATTAATATAAAAAATGTTATTTTTTTCTTTTGCTTTTCATTTTTACAGTAATCGCAGTAGCAGTTAAAAATCACGGTGATTTCAAAGTATTGTAGCAGGCACGATAATCACTGCTACTCAAAAATAACTGACTAGCTCATATCAAGACACCACTATACCATGAAGCACTAGACCATAGAACAAAACGTTTAAGTCGTTAAAATTCGTGTTCCGTTCGGCAAACTTTTTGGGAGCTACGAAGTATTTACGGTCGAATTGATCGACCAACCGAAAGTTCTGGTCAACGAAATTCGTTAAAAGTGATTCTGTTGTTGATCGAGCAATCCCTGTACGACACCAAAATGCGCATTCGAGCGAGTAAGTGTGGCTGAAGACTCAATCCTTTCGAATCCTCGTCGTGCATAAGCAGTTGGCATTTCTCCGACCTCAACTTGGTAAAACATATATAGATAATTCGATATATTGAAGGCGATATATTGAAGAGAACCGACATATTTTCGCTGTCGATGTTTCGATATATACCAACGATTCGAAAGAGACGCGTTGGTTTTTTGGTGATTTCGAGCTTGCATTTTGCAGCTCATAAATATTTCCGTTTAAAGCACAGTACGGACCTGATTAGAAATGTTCAAGTACAGAAATAATTTAAATAAAACAAAAAGAAACAATAGCTTTGGGTGTCACTTAAGCTTAAATACGTTTGTACTACTAGTGAAACAAGGAGAATATTTGTACTTGGTTGCAAGAAAACTACCTGAAGTTTTCCATTCGTTTTTGTCGTTTTCCGTCTGTCTGTATGTTTTTGCGCATTTTTTGGGGACCAATTTTTATGCTATCCAGTTGAAATTTTGCACGTACACTTCTTTTTATTGCAGTTCAATAGAGTATCAACGCCCACTATTTGGGGTAGCCCCCATACAAACCCACCGCCCATCTTTTACTTTTTGTATGAAAAACTTTTTTATTGTAGTCAGTATCAACTTAATAATTGATACGGTAGCTTCTAGTGGATGGACGCTTAACATATACATTAATGAGTGGTACCCGCCCACTTTTTTGATAGCCCGCATACAAACCTACTGCTCACTTTTGTGTTTTTGTAGGAGAAAGTTTTTTATTGTATTAAAGTCAATATTAGGTCAAAACGCAATGTGGTGCGATTTTACGGACAGCCGCTTATACACATAGACTAATGGGTGTGTTCCTTCCACTTTTTGGGGTAGGCTTCATACAAACTCACCAAACTTTTATGTGTGTTTTTTTTTTAAATTATTTATTTAAATCAATATTAGCATGAAATTCAATTTGGCGGATTTTACTAGACGCTTCATATACATATACAAATAGGAGTGTCCCGCCCACAATTTTAAGGTAGTAGGCTCACAGCTCACTTTTATGCATTTGTATGAAAAACGTCAATATCAACATGAAATTCGATATGTTGGCATCTTATGGATAGTCGCTTCATACACATCTAATAGTGGGCGTGTTCTGCCCACTTTTTGGGGTAGCTCCTTTTTAAACATCACACGTTTATGTCTTACAATACGATTTAAAACGGCGTGTGAATAGTATTACATTTTCCGTTCAACCGAAGTTAACGATTTTCATGTTCGATTTTTAAAAACAGACTTAGAATTTACAAGATCATAACTGACATTCTTGACACATCCGTCAACATTACCAATGTGACTACATAAGAATCTATATATATAAATAGACAAGTGCAACCAGAATCTAAATGTCCAAGTTTATCCAAGTCGGACGGACGGACAGCCGGACATTGTTAAATCGACACAGTTTCCGATGCTGATCAAGAATATATACACTTTATGGGATCGACCACGTCTCCTTCTGATTGTTACATATATTCGCACAAACTTATTATACCCTTGGGCCTTTGGGTACAGCGTATAAACAGTCTGTAACCCACAAAGAGTTATATTGATACAGATGACATAAACTTTTTAACTTCATGACGCCTATTTGTGTTTCAGATTCATAAACGGGGTAATGAAGAAAATAGTTAAATAGAATCCTGTTCTAACCTGACTCTTAGTTACGCTAAAAGGGTTAATCAAATGGTACTGGGAACCACATAGAAAATAAAAAGTTTATTATGATACCAGCCACAAGTTGTGTGCATTAAGGGAGGGGTTGTGTTATGCGCATTAAAAAACAAAAAAAAAAATAAATATGTATACGCATTAGAGCTGAGCTAATCAGTTATTTTTGAGTAGCAGCGATTGTCGTGAATGCTACTTTGATCTCACCGTTGTATTCAACTGCTACTGCAACTACACTGTTAAATCTGTTAAAGTAAAAATCAAAAAGTAAAAATGATTATTATTATCAATAAATGCATATTAATCCTGACAACTGAAATACATTTTTGACACCAATGATTCCGTCTATCTCCCACACTATCGAATGGCATAAAAACAAGAGACGGTTTTGAATTTATTTGCGTGCCAACACTTGCTGATTTCATTTGCGGTTCATCTATTTTTCACATAGTACTTCCCTGAATGGATTAAGTGACATATCTTCACTACACTTTGTAAGGACTTAGGCAAAGAGTTGTGTTTTGATGTCATTTTCTAGAGAGGATTGGATATAAAAAACCCAATAAATATTTAATTTTGAACTATAGTGAAAGAAACCAGATGCTAGCAGAGATTAAAGCCAAAATAAGCATAAATTCGGAACAAGAGCTTCAATAGCTTTATTAAATATTTGGACACTACGTGTATGATACAATATATCAGTTGAGCGATATTTAACTTCCTGTGACTTAAGCACGGCGACTGACAATCACTTATGTCAGTTGCCAACCAATGAGCTTAAGTGTGTATACGTTCTATGCTACAAAACAATGACTTATTTTATTGAAATATTAATTTTGTGATGAAGCACACATTCAGTTAACTTTACCTACGTTCAACTCAATTCAATAAGAAAACGAAGTTCAATACACAAAAGAAAGCGTTATCGAAGACGAACAGAAGTTGGTCGTAGGTAGGTGCATATAATCGGGTATTTAGAATATACATATGTATATGAAAATAACAGTAGAGCCTCGCGTTGTCTTTTTGTTGACGTCTTGATGCCGCCTGATCATGTTTTAGTTTATTGTACCCTGTACGCTAAGCGACAAGCGTATAATAAGTTTGTGCGAATGTATGTGACAGGCAGATTAAATATATATTACAATATATTATATATACTATATACATATAAGTTAACCCAAAGTGCAGCTAGTTCAGTGCACTGTTGCCAAATATGCCACAACTGCAGCACTGGCGAATTACACGAGAATCAAATAACAAACGTTCATCAACCTTCTGGCCAATGACCGACTTACTCGACGGCAGCGTCAACTTGGACGGAAGAACTTTATTTCTTTCTTAGCTTTAGTTTATAGACGATCGGTCTCGATAACAATGCCCCACCTTCCCCATGCCCTTTTACACTACATCAAATTCTCCCACCCCTCTTCTCCTGTCCCTTCCACCCTTTTTCCAACCACCCATTAGGTTCCGCCATTCCTCCTCCCCTACCTCTCCTTCCTTTTCCACCCCTTTTCCCTTGCCCCTTCGAACCAATTAACACTTCGAAATGGTACCCAGCGCGATGCTGTCATTCCCCTACCCCTCCTACCACCTTGCACATTTCCCTGCCACCGCTTCCCCTACCACCACGTCTCATACCACTTCTTCCCCCTACCTACCTTTCTTTGACGACAACTTCTCCCTGCCCCCTTTCCTTGCTCACCCCGACCCCATTAATATGTATATTCAATGTGGATGCATTTCGCGCATTTGTTGAAGCCGCGAGTCCTGTTCTCGTTCCGTTTCTGCGGCTCTAGCTGTAGATACCCTTTCGCGCATTTGCTGAAGCCGCGACTCCTGTTCTTGTTCCGTTTTCGCGGCTCTACATGTGGATGCCTCTTCACGCATTTGCTGAAGCCGCGACTCATGTCAAGTGGAATTTTGTTGAATTATAACATACTGGTTGGGAAATCCCGACTTATCGAATTTTTCTTAGTACCCTATCTCCCCTTTGTATGTGTAATGAAAGTGAATGTGCAGCAGCAGGAAACTTTGACGGAGAAACAGGAATAAACTAAATGTGCTTTGTTTTAATAAAAAAATGACCTTCGCGTAATGCTCACTCTTCTCTCTAGCGCTCAACCCCCACTTCATACTTCCATACTCATTTATTACGACATTTGTTGAATGGAATTAGGCTTCGGGCAGTGAGTACGTAATTACGCTAATATTTTCTTCTTCGTTTCTCGGTGCCACGTCTGCATTTCGGTTGACAGTAATGATAGCTTCGCACGTTTTCCTTACCATAGTATAAAATTTTCCTGCCGTTTACATTTTATCCCGACACATTAGCCTTGTGTAATTTTTTTGCTACGGTGTAACTTTATAAAGTTTTTAATACTAATTTTTGTATAACAACGTACTTTGTTTAGCTTGGATTGGTGTTCGAGGGCAATGGCATTGGGGTTACACAGCAGTGCTTGTGTCAAGCGAGTGTCAAGTGGTTTTGTTTCAATTTTTGTGCTACATGAAGACAGCGGATGTGAGCGTGAGTATAGAGAATATTAGGTAGAATAATACTTAGATGAAGCAGTACAAATGTATAAGTCTCTTAGATATGTCAGTTAGACAGCTTGAAATAATGTAGTTCAGCGTACACTGCTTAACATATTTCAATTTTAATTCGAAAGAAACGTTCTCTTACACCCTTTTAGAATAATTTTAGCGCGCTGAACTCGCGCCGTACTGATTTTTTTGTTCATTTGGGCGATTGACATACATAGATGTTTTTGTCCATGTACAATTTTACTTAAACCAATCAGTATCAAGTTAATAATTGATATGGACCCGCCTACTCCTTGGGGTAGCTCCGCTACAAACCTACTGCCTACTTTTGAGCTTTTGTATGAAAAACTTCTTTATTAAATTCAATATTACGTTGAAATGCAAGGTGGTGTGCTTTATGGTCAGCCGCTTTACAGACATAGGCTAATGGGTGTGTCCTACTTACTTTTAGAAGTAGTCCCCATACAAACCCACCGCCCAATTTACAACAAATTATTACTACACCCAATAACAACTTTAAATTTGATATGGAGACTTTTTACAGACATACGTTTTACAAAATGAAATTTCTTTAAGTGGTACCACCCAAAAATCTTTCCAGCCACGTTTATGTTGTTAGATTTTACATTTATTTTTGTTCTTAACACCTGCTGAGTAAATTAAAGCTTTAATTCCAACGAAATTAATGTTTATTCTTGTTTTTATATACTCGTATAATACAAATTTAACTAGCATTAACTCTAGTCGCTGGCAATCCGATCATTATAGACCTGATCTCGCTCGGACGTCCTCTCTGACGCCATCCACCAATCAAGTTCATGTTTCCATCGTTAACCTTTAGTGTTGGAACTTCAGGGTTCATTCGGATAAGGTGACCAGCCCAGTGTAACCGCTGAAATTTAATGCGCTGGATTATGTCAACCTCATCATCATGTCAGCTCATACAACTCGTGGTTCATACGGGTCCTAAACTGGACGTCAACTCTAAGGGGATCAAAAATCCATCGAGGATTATTTCTCTTGAACACTTCTAAAGACGCTGTATCCGTTGATGTCAGGGTCCATGATTGTGCGCTATACAGCAGGACCGTGATTAACAATGTCTTATAGATTTTTACCTTCGTACTTCGAGAGAGGACTCTACTTCTAATTTGCTTGCTGAGCTCAAAGAAGCAGCAAGCGTGATTAATCGTCGGATCTCTAGGGTGACATTGTTGTCGCTGGTAATTTCTGTTCCCAGATAGACGAAGTTTTCTACAACATTGAAATTGAAATCTCCATACTCACAGATCGTCCCAGACGCCTGACGGTCAGCGAGTGGACACCAAGTACTTCGTTTTTGCTCGTTCACCGCAAGGCCCATGAGACGTGACTGCTCCTCAATTGGGCATTGGCGTAGGATGTGCTCCATCAAAAGATTGAACAAGTCGCACGATAAAGCATCACCCTGCCTGAAACCTCTCTTGGAATCGAAGGGTTCGGAGGGGATCTTTCCTACTCTGACGACGCTTTGGGTATGTGTTAGCGTAATCATGCAAAGACGAACGATCTTTGCTGGGATACCAAGTTCAGAAAGGGCGTTGAAGAACTTCGTTCTTATCGGCGTGTCGAAAGCAGCCTTATAATCGACAAATATTGTAGGTGGTGTGTGTCTTCATTCTACTCATGGGTCTATCCAAGATTTGGCGTAACATTGTCCTTGCAGAAAGATACTCCGGGCTTAAAAAGATTCCTTCCCAATTTTGGCGTTGAAATCGCCCAGCACGATTTTTACATCGTGATTGGGGCAGACCTCGTAGAGTCGTTCGAGACGTTCATAAAATTCATCTTTAGCCGCATCGTCTCCGACATTTGTCGGGCCGTGTGCGCAAATCAGGCTAATGTTCTTTGAGGTCAGCCTTGAATTTGTCGAGGACATCAACCAGCTGGATATCTGCACCAGGGACAGGACATTCCAGGTGCATATCCATAAATTATGTTCCTTAAATCGTTTGCGCGGGTCGTCATCAATGGGGAATTATATCCAAGGCTTCCTTTGTGTCCTCACTGGTAACTGTATTTTTACGATGGCGGTAACCAAACCCTCCGCACCAACCCCTAATTCAGGAGAGTTGTTGCCTTCTCACAATTTGCACACCACGGAGATTCCGTGACTTACCCAGTGGTTAAGTGTCCTAACGGACGTTTGTGAACTGCTTGGGCTGTTTGCAAAAGAATCGTTATTTGCTTGCTCCAAGAGAAATGGCCAAAGAACTTTCCACTTCTGCAAGCGACCCCATCCCCCAATTATTAGGTACATTTAATTGTCCTATATCTTGAAGTTGTGCCCAATAAATAGCATAAAAAATTTAAGTAGATTTTGAATGTATTTGAAATCTTAAACTTAAAGTAAATATATCCGCTTACTTCAATAATGTAGTGTACATTTATTTAGTAACATTTTTATTAAATTTTTGACCTGCTCTCTTATATTGTGCGTAGTTTGTTATGCAAATGCAATTTTGAGTTTGCCATATTGCCACAATTATTGCAGAATTTCAGTGTGCAACAATTTGCCATGAAAACTTTTATGGTTCTCGTAGAAAAGAAAAACTTTCAAATGTGAACTTCGTTCATTAAGCAAGTTTTCTTTTGCATTTCTCTTATTTGAATTTTTGCAGTCGCTATGAATGTACATGTACACATCGGTATGTACCTTTTTGACTGAACTATTAAGTTGTGCATACATAATATGAAATGCAATGAAATTCATACAATTGCAAGCCATTTATCGAAAAGTATTTCATAAATTCTCCAGCGGATATGTAGCCAACAAATTGCTTGATAGTCAAAGAAACGAAAGATTGTGCATTTGCTCAATAGTAATTTTTACATTCATCTATTTTAAATATCTGCCCAGTCCCAGAGCGCTTAAAACGATTTTTTCTTTTTTAATTCAAGCGCCACTTGTACTTGCCAAGCACTTGAAAGTTTCTATGTTCCACAGTCAGTATTGCCACTCGGTTGAAGGCACTTTCTTCAATGCAACTTTTTCTTTTCATTCTTATTACATTCTGTACACATACACTACTCGCCACTTTAATAGGACACCCCTTGAGCCTGTTCTCTATTGCCAACTGCTCCCAAACCAAATATGCTAAAGACTTATTTTTTTTTCTTTAATTAGAGTTGATTTAATTTTTGTAATTTGACCAGAAAGAAGCTTTAGTGCCAAAGCTTTAGGTATTAACAAAATATTATTAACCAAAAACCTACAGAATGCGGGGTCCTAATTTTGCGCTACTTGAATAGGACTTATTTATTTACTTAAGTGGCACAAAAACTGTCTATCGGTCAAGGCCGAGTATAGGAACGCGTGTAGTTTAGTGCTCGCCGGCGCCAGTCACTGGCAATTCGAAGCTTCTTCAGGTCATCATAGACCTGATCTTGCCATCCTAAACTCGAACGTCCTTCGTGCCGCCGACCACCAATCAAGTTCAGGTTTCCGTCGTAAGCCTTTAGTACTGGAGCTTCGGGGTTCATCCGGATGAGGTCACCAGTCCAGAACAGCCGCTGAAATTTAATGCGCTTGATTATGTCAACCTCATCATCATGTCAGCTCATGCAACTCGTGGTTCATACGGGTCCTAAACTGGACGTCAACTCTAAGGGGACAAAAAACCTACGAAGATTCTCTCTCTCGAGCAATCCGAAAGACTCTGTATCCGATGATGTAAGGGTCCATGCTTCTGCACCATACAGCAGTTCCGGGCTAATCAGTAATTAATAGATTTTTATCTTCGCACTTCGAGAGAGGGCTCTACTTCTAATTAGCTTGCTGAAGCCAAAGAAGCAGCGTTTAGCAAGAGTGCTACTTCGTCTGATTTCTAGGCTTACGTTTTTGTTGCTGGTTATTTCTGTTGCTAAGACGTGACTTTTTCTCAATCTCTGAAAACGCACAGCTGGGTCTTCTTTCTTAAAGATAGGGCAAAGAATACTGAGATTCCAATCGTTGGCCATGCGGACCACATTTTGCACAAGAGTTGGTGTCTTGAATAGGACACATTAAGGGAAAAAACATTTAGAGAATTCTGATTCTTGTTAACACAAACATTGTTTAAATTTAAGATAAACTAAGATAATTGTGTTGAGGCATTTCCAAAACTTCCCACATCCAGTTTGAAATGACTGCAATGAAATTGGCCTCATAATTTATAGAAATCGAGTTCCAAGCTATTTCAATCGGTTGGGTTATACTTATCCCTATACTTGATGTGCCAACCATCAATAAACAATTTCGGTGATATTCAAATCCGGTGAGAAAAGCGGCCAGTTTAATAATGTTGGCGCTCTACTTAAGTTTTAACAACCCGAGCTGTTTGTATTGGCGCATTATCATGTTGATAAAACCGCGACAGATGCCCAAAAAAGCTTTTAAAGTCCTGTTTCAATATACCATTGAAAAAAAGCGCATTCATTGTGATTGACAAAAATTTTAATTGGCAGCTGCCATAATATAAAATGGCCCCCACACAATCACACTTCCAACTTTGCTATGCAACAGGTCCAAATGATGAGCTTCTTTATGTATGTCGTGGAAATAGTAGCTATACCATCATAGTCGAAATTAAAAAAAAAAAAAAAGTATGATCAACAAAATATATAAGTGCACGTGCCAAAGATAACGATCAAACTAAATGCATGTTCTATTCAAGTGACGCATAATTAGGACCCCGCATTTTACCGGTTTTTGATTACTAAATTTTTGTTAATACTTAAAGATTTAGCATAAAATCTTCTTTCGTTCAAACTACAACAATTAAATTAAACAATTTAATTAAAAAAAAAAAAATTTAAGCCTCTAGCATGCTTGGTTTTGCAGGAGTGGGCGATAACAGTCTTAAGGAGTGTCCTAAACAAGTGGCGAGGATTGTATATGTAAAATGCAACAAAACCCATGGTAGACTCCATAGAGTTCCTCCGTCTCTGTAAGCTCAGATGCAGCCAACAAATTAAGACTCTCCTAACATCTCTTCAGACAAAGTATATATACGAAAGCAACGAACGGACCTCACTATAAAGGGACATTAATCTGGGTATAGATTGAGTTACTGAACACATAAGTCAAACTGGTAGAAATAAGGTCTAACATGGAATAGTATATTTTTTAAAAACTTCATAGATGTTCAAAAAAGGTTACAAATTAAACGTTAGTTTCAATTTCGATTTAGACGTAGTGCTAAAAAATATTCCAACTTGTTACGATGAAAATGAGATTTCTGAATACTTAAAATCTGATTATGAACTCACAACTTATAAAATTTCAAAGTAAATATATGTATGTTGGAAAACAACAAAATATCTTCAATGTGGCATGCTTCCTTTAAACCAAAAACTGACAAAAAACGATTAACTACTTTTTGAAGTCAAATCAATAAGCAGAACAAAAGCACTACTCAATGCTATCGATGTTGACGTTTGGAACATACTAGTTCAAATTGTACATACATATAATCAACTCTGCGTTAAATGTTTGTTAGAACATGATATCCGAAAATGCAAATTGGACTCAAACTCATCCTTAAAACCTGCTTGTGTTAATTGTAGAATGGATAATCATATGGCTAACTTTAAAGAATGTCCAGTGTATCAACGTGTATTAGAAAGAAAAGAGAAAAAGTCGAAAATGGACAACTCAAACAGAAATCAAATATCCCGTACACCACCTAAACAATTTACGCCACCTGGCAATTTAAGAAATTCGGCAATAGCGCGTCTAAATCAAAGCAAAAATATCCTTAACAATGAGTTAAAAGAGTTATAAGCAACTTTATAACACAAACACTAACAACCCTTGCTCCGCAGCTGATATCAGTAAATAAATAAAATGACTAGCAAAATAAAATGTATAGAACTTAATGTAAACTCACTTAAATGCAAATATAAACAATACTGCCTACTAGACTTCGTAAAACACATAAACCAGACTTAATACTATTAGTGGAAACTAGATTAAAATATAATCAAAGGCTTTCTTTACAAAACTGAAATATTTTATGAAATTATTTCGAAATTAATGAGGGCTGTGGTACGACCATAGACTAAAAATTAAAAACAAAAATATCCTACTAATATTATAAATTAGAAAGTTTGTATGAATGTGTGGATGTTTGTTACTTCTTCACGCAAAAACTACTGAATGGATTTTATTGAAACTATACAATAATATAGCTCATATATCAGAATAACACGTAGGATAAGAAGATATTGGTTAATTGAAAGCTTTTTCCGATGACACTACGAGCTATCCCGTGGACTTTCTAAACTCTTTGGATTTATCCGGGGTGTTATCTCATAGGTTGGAATTAAAGGTAGAAGTACCCGTTTTGTTAATGAGCAACTTGAATGCGACAAGATTATACAACGGTACACGGTTAAGAGTCACCGAACTAGGAAGGAATATTGTGAAGGGCACAATCTTAACTGGCGAAGCCAAGGGAGACAATGTGCTTATACCACGCATCCCAATCATACTTAATAACTACCCATTTAAAGTTGCATTTTCAATGACTGTCAACGAATCACAGGCATCTCAATCTCTATCTGGCATCTCAACGGGCTGCTGAGACATCAGAACAATCCCATACTCAGCGTCAACAGAACGCTCAATATATGACTTCCCAACGAGTTGATGAGACACCAGAACAGTCCCAAGCCCGGCAGAATGCTGAATATCTGGCATTTCAAGGGGCTGCTGAGACAACAGCACAGTCTCAAGTTCGGCGTCTTCAGCGAGCGACATACAATTCCCGGGCCGGCAATTCATTCGATCATACTTTAACATCAATATACAATAAACCGCCGAATATAATCTACAATCTGAAGTCAACAAACTATGTAAATGGTATATAAACTCTATTGACAGACATAAAATAACAGCGCCAGTAACTGAAGAGTCTACATGCGTGAGAGCTACTTAATTCTGAATCGTTTATCAATATTTTTCTTGTGGAAGATAGACTTAAAGTTAACTACAGCTCTGCCGCTCAAAAGCTAACATCGCTTGAATTCAACTCTGCCTATAGAGCTGTGACTCTTGAAATTACCTTAGGCAATAAGGTAATTTGCAATGAACCAAGAAAAAATCTCAACTGGAGTGAAGCAAATTTCACGAATATACGTAAACTGGTAGAAAGACATATAGATGATATACACGTATATTCGCCAGTTTCTTGTAATATAGTAAATGATCAAATAGACAATGCCGTATCAATAATTAATCAAATATTTGAAGAAGCAATAATAATAAATTCGTTCCAACTGTAGAAATAAACTACTCAACCTTAATAAACTTATTTACTAAATCACTCAAACTTCTTAAAATGCAAAAAAAAAAAAAATTAAGCGCCGCTTTTATCGCAATAAAAACTCACCTTCACACGAATACAATCAACAAATTGTTTTCCCCTTCATTGCTGTTCGATCAGATCAAAAAATAGACAAAGCAAAAATTCTACAGGTGCGAGAGGTGGAAATATAGTTTCATCAAAAAGTGAAACGAAAACCAAATAGGAAAATAAACAGCAAAAATATCCTATTAAAATGGAAATCTATTCGAAAGATGAGACAACTCTGTACTCAAAAATGACAAAGTACTAAAATTTCGGCAGAAATAGTGTATTTATCCATATTTTTATGGTGTTACGGATTATTTCTTTATTCGGTCACTCTTCACACAAAAAGTGTACTAGTGTACAATAAAACTAGAAAAAATGCCAATAATGAATAATGCAAGGACAAATGCTTTGCCTTGTCCTGCGCAAATGGTGAATGTACTCAATGCATGCATTATTAAAATGCTTTTATCTATTGATTCTTTATATTTTAATAAAAACATAAACAAAAGTCCAAGTGTGACCTATACGAGTCGATGTGAAAAATGTTGCTGTATTTATATAGCTATCCCTTTCGCAAGGTCTCTGTCATGTTTAAAGGGGAGCATAAAGGGGAAAACAATTTGCTGATTGTTATTCATGTGTCGTAAGGCTATAAGCTCATTAACCTCAGAACTAAAACTTATTTCTAATATGACTTTTAATTCAATTACAAACGATTATAATAATTTCTGGGAAAACAAATTTAAAGAACTTAGAATTGACAATAACGTTTTCAAAAACTTCGAAAAGATAATTAACTATTGAACAAATAAATACTGAAAATACCGGAAAAAATATTTGAAAGTACCCATGCGGATATTGATATAGCCAATGCCTTCGCCCAACATTTTGAAAAAGCTCATTGTATTACACTAAATTTGGGACGTAAGATTTAACCAATAAATAGACAAATTTATCAGTATTTGAAAAAATTCAGTCGCTCAAACTTGAATATTAATGTGAACTATTAAAAATAGATTTCAGTAAGCAATACAAGTTTAGGCGAGGACGCAGAACATGTAATGCTTTGTTTCAAATGGCAAATGATATAACTATTTGCTTAAAGAGTGAAACTCCTATACACTTAATTACTCTTGGTTTTGAAAAGTCATATGCTACTTTATGGATTGGCGGTTTCGTTTGTAAAATACACTCAATGGGATTTAGGAACAACACTTGCAGGTTTCTCTTGCATTATTTAACTGATAGAGCGTACAAAATTTGACATAAATAATGATTATTCATATGCATACACTGCAAAGCAGGAACACCCCAGGGGTCTGAACTATCCTGCTTAACTATTAGTTTATATATTGTCGATTACTCTAAACATGAATGAGCCCGAGAAATTAAAGCTACTCAATTTGCTGATGATGTTCTTACTAGAACTCATACACAAATTACAAGTCTAGCTCAAACTGAACTAAATAACTATTTAGGGAAAATCTTAAATTGCACAAACAATTAGAAATAAAAATAAATTATAATAAATGTGAAGAAATAGCCATAGTAGGTAACAGATTTCAAACTAAACGTAAAGTACTTAGAAACTGTAAAAGTATTGAACTTTTCTTGAACAATGAATTATTAAATAAAACCTTTCTTCTAAAATATACATAGCTAATGCATAGCTAAAAGCTTTAATAACATTTAATTTTGACCTACAATATATAAAAAGAAAAATAATTGCTGCATATTTCACAATAAAATACAATTTTTTTCAATCGTGGAATCAACGAAAAAGTAAAACTATTAGCTTATAAGCAAATCATCCAAATCCAATTGCACTCTATGCATGTCCCATCTTGCTGTTGGCAAGTTTCGAAGCCACAAATTAAAAATATAAACATATTAGAACGAAAAATACTAAGAGTTTGTACTGGGCTTTATCGCAGGGAAAATACCGTTAAATATTATAGAAATGGTTTTCTTTATAGAAAATGTCGCACAAGACCAATTCATAAGGAATTTGTTAACTATACAGTAAAATTTATTGAAGAAAATTAACTTAAATAATACGTTTAAGCTATGATAACTAGAGTTGATAGTTATTGCTAATTGTGTTGGAGGAGGAGGATGCTAAACTGGCATTTTGCAAACTCAACATTTTTTTACGAAGCTTCTGTTATCCTCTATCATTACAGTGAAAATGGACAGTTTTTGTTGGCATAATTAAGTAACTTAAAGATACAGCGAGACTTTTGCTTCTAGGGCCAATAAGCGCCCATTGATTTTAATAGTGTACTAATAACTAAAACTTAAAACTATATGCGAATTGTATAGCAGTTGGCCTCTTTTGCATGTTCGCTTGCTTACAGACTTTTGGTGAACTGGGTACTTTTCTTACAGGATTGAGGCACCGCCCATTTCTACCAAATTATCTATAAACCTTCGCCTGAACAATTGTATAAATGTCATACACTGTATAAATGTTATAACTTACTATGACGCAAGTTAAAACTAATTTTGAACTATATAATTTATATATATAGTTTACAGGTAGTTTAAATGTGTTCTCTCTTCAGGATCATTTTTGCTGTAAAATTGTTTGTTAACGATTTTCGATGTTTTCTGCTAAAGGCTCCAATAAATAGCTAACGCTATAAATAAGATTCGTTTCGTTAATTGAAAAAATCTGACGAATAAATTGGAATGAATCATCTATATAATTTTGACAAAAATTTACTATGTACTACTATAAATCTTTTTAAAAAGTTTTCGAATCAACATAGTACGCAATAAGTTCTAAAATTGTTACCTTTTTGTAAAATCGATAGCAAATTCACTGCTAAAATGCTGGAATAGCTCCATATAGCTGCTATTAACATTTGAAAATCATTTAATGTGTGAAACGCTAATTTAGAATAAGATGGTTAAAAAATATGTATTTAATAATCAGGGGTGCCACAGGAATCCATTTCGTTCGAATTTCACTTCAATTTCAATTCACCATGCTCATTTACTAGCGAATTGCAATTCGCCTGTAATTGAGCTAGCGATTTGACAAACTACGCCACTAAAATATTTTTTGCAAATAAAAAGGCTGATAGGGAGCTCAATTTCTAATTGAATTACTTCTAAACAATTAATAATTTAATATGTTTTAATTAATAAATTAGCCTTTTAATAAGCCAATTTAGAAATCGCTCGTTGAATTTGCCAGTCACAGCCGACGGACAAGCGATTTGCATTTCACTGGTGCCACTTTTTTAAAAAGATTCTCGAACTTAGTTTTTCAGTAGATAACATGCTGCTGTTTGCATTAAAACAAACTAAAAATAATTAATTATAATCGCAATTACTGCAACCTTAAGCAATTGTTTATTTATTGTACATTTATGGGATAAGAGGAGTCGATCTAGCCATGTCCGTCTGTATGAATGTTGTTGTTGAAAATTGACACATGCCTTTCTTTTAATTGCAGATTAATAGAGTATCAAGATTGGCCAATCACAACCACTTTTTGGGGTAGCCCCCATAGAAACCCACCACCAACTTTTGACTTTTTTGTCAATATCAACAATTGATATGGTAGCTCTAGTAGACGGACGGTTTATCAATAGATTACTGGGTAGAACCACCACCACCTCATTCAAACCCACCGCCCACTTCTGTGTTTTTGTATGAGAAATTTATTTACTTAAGTCAATATTAGCTCGAAATACGACTTATTGAATCTTAATAAGATTCTTTCATATGGTACAGACGACCCCAGACGGTTTCGTGGAATGATATTTTCACCTAAATATCGTTCCACCTCAACCAATCCGCGTGAGGTTCCTGAGACCTTAGGTTTATACGTTGCAGCCATAGTATCGAAATTACTCCAAAGCGTCTTCTCATTTGTATTGACGGGATTTGGATGAAGTATATATTGCAACGGCTGTAGTCTATTGTTAACGACTGCTACAAGCTTTTCTTTTGCGATTTACATTAAGATTGAATCGCTAAAAGCTATCACGCTTGGATACTAAGAAAACATTTAAAGAAAATACTTGGTGTTGCCAAATTAAGCTTTGTAATGCCATTTTCTGGAAAGGATTAGCTTGAAATGGTACAAAAAACCATTCGAGAGTGTGGGAGATAGTCGGTATCACTGGGCTTCCGAAACAGGATATGGGCTCGTTATAAAGATCTTAGGAATTGAAGCGGGAACATAGAATTTTAAGTAGTCATCAGATTTGTACTTATTCTAGTGTCAAGCATTGCTGATTGCAGCGCCCATTCCAAAAATCACGAATATCAGTTGCCGCTTGATATTAATACAATAAATCAGTTGATCGATAGTCAGTGATTCAATCACGGCGACTGAAAATCACGTAGCACGCATCACGAATATCAGTTGAATATGCATGATATATTACTCATACGCCATGTACCACAGTGGCACTAGTAAGAAATAAATGCTATTCAATCACTGACATTTACAATATCGAGTAGCAACTGATATCCGTGATTTTTCCGTCGCAGTGATTGAATCACAGGTAGTGAAATATCGCTCAACTCTAGTAACTATGTATGTGCGTGTATCTGTGGGTACGGCAATTTGTCTACTTTGTATTGCTATTCTTGTTGCTACTGCTGTTCATTGCTGTTTTATTTTGTGTTCAAAGCTGTTCTGACATTCAATGTTTTGCTCTTCAAACTAGCAGATGTCGGTATACGTGCACTTGCTTATACTATGTCCTTTTTAATGTTTCAATATATAGAAATTTATCATCTCGACAGTTTCTAATGAGGCCCATTTCTGACTAAATGGCTGGTCTGAGGAGAATCAGCAGAAGGTATTGGGGACTCCACAAAAAATCAATGTTCATCGTAGTTTTTTGGGCTGGTTGCATGAATGGCAGCATTTGAGCTGAGAGTGATGTCATATCCCATTATTAATTGTCATCTTTCAAACGCCATTAAACTCTTGAAAAAAAATCAAACCGATCGTTTTTATTACATTTTCAAAGTGTCAAGTCGCAAATGAAAGGCCGTTTACAATATACGTACATAAGTGTGTATATGTGTCTTCTTGTACCTTTACTTGCATGGATAAGGTTATACATATGTGTGTGTGTGTGTGTGTGTGTGCGTGTTAGAGTGTATATATGTCGCTGTCTGGCTGTGTGTGTGTGTGTGTGTATAAACTGATTACATGCTTTAAATTTAATTATCATAAAATGTTGACGTTACTTTGTGGCTTCCGGTGCAGACAAAGTGCAAAAAAGTGGCAGTGAACACCAACAACGAGAAATTATTAATAACAATGTCTCTCAGCAAAATAGCGTTTATCGTTATATAACACCTTCTCTATGTGTTTGTGTTTGTATAAATGTATGCAGATGCGATAGCAGTATGATATCCGTAATAATATATCAAATATAAAGACCTCTTGATGAGGAAAAAACAAGTGACGAAAGCCTACTGGCAACTCCCAAAACTTCTTATATCAATATTGTGAAGAAAGATTTATATTTTTCATTTGTATTGTTTTGATTGATTGTTGTATGTAGTTGAGCGTTCGTCGCCTTGGTAATTTTGTATGCTATAAAACACAGATTTTCAGCTAGGCCACCAAATACGTTTGTCTACTTAATTGAAAGCATCCTGTCGTAAATCCAACACCACATCGTAATATGACGAACGCTTAATTACATATTACAATCAATCCCAACAATACAAATGAAAATATAAACCTTTGGTGACAAAATTTATAGCAAAAGTTCTGTGAGTTGCAAGAAGGCAAACGTCACTTCGATTTTACCTCGTCAAGAGGTTTTATTTTTTATATCAGTTATTTTAATTGAGCATATGAATGGCTAGATTTGTAAATGAATAGATGACTTCGCATTTATGTTTATGGTTTTGCATTGAGAGGATTCCACTTTTTTTACGCGTTGATTCATCATTTGACAAACTCACAGCAGTCACATTTGACATATGAGCAGTTAGAGGTATTCGGTGAACGAAATTGGAAGGATACAAGATCGCAAAACAATTTGAAAAAATTAGATTTGTGTAAACAAATCTACTACTGAAGAACCATTTTCTAGTAACCGTTGTAAGGCAATAGTCATTCTTAAATCCTTCACTGTTGTTGGCCAGTAATGGGTTAATTATTTTCAAGTCTAACTAAAGCTTTTAAAACTGTTAATTGTTGCCGTCTTTGTCATTTATACTTTTTGGTTCTTTCGCACTTTAACATGCAATGAGTATCATACGATAAAACAGTTATTCGATTGGAATGATCCCGTTCGGAAGCTCATTGTTCTCATATTCTTAGATCGCGACTGATGCAGCCAAACGCATGATTTTCACTTTGCATTGGACTGTTCACCGTCACAGACATAAGACCATGGCTAAGCGGCAGTATATTAAATCAAACAAAAGTTATATTGAATTATTGGAACACGCTGCCTAGTGCACGTGGTGTTAAATACATAAGTGTAAATCATATTAATTTCTTTTGCTGCAGCATTTCGTGTTATTGTTTATTGCAACGCAACGAGGAAAATAATTCTAGATTTGAATTAAGTAATTAAAAAATGTGATATTTGTAATTTGTACTTAAGAGCTGTGCTTAATCATTTCTTCGATTTACAGTGCTTAAATTCATCTGCCTGTTGGTAACTTCTGACCGGCCAACGCCAAGCGCATTTGCGCTATGCAACAGCGGCGGCCGGCATCAATATATATATTGCCTGTCGTTAATTTTTGCACCATGACACCCTACAAACTCTAACCACGAGGATCAAACATAACCTCGACGTCATACGTCTTATGTATACCCTACAAGCAGTCAAATACACATGGGTTACATCAACTGGAGAAAAAACCATAAGTCGCATACGCCGCGCATTATGCGTGTAGCGCATATATGTAATAAACGCAACGGCAACCTTGAAGCATATCGACGAGAATTTCGTTCTCCCTCTCTTTCGTTCGCAGCGTAAATGTCGCTCAATATTAGTTTAAAATAATTTCTTTCTATTACTTTTTTTTTTGTTGCAATGATTTTATTAATTTTTGGTAATTTTCGATGCAAGGTCTGATTTAAAATTGTCTTGCTTACATTAAATGTATTAAAATCATTCAGTAACTTTTTAAAATGTTAAGTTGTAATTGTATGACAATGCTTTAACCTCAATTTAAATGCTTCATTTGCTTAGTATATATATTCGCGTATTATATATGTAAACGATTTTTATTTAGTATAAGTCCACAGCTTCTTCAGCAGCGACTCGATGGGCCCAACGTACGAGTAGCGGTAGATATATATCTGAGTGAGTAACCATATGAATAATTAATTGAATTTGCAATACATAACCTTTATATATTGACCTGCCCTTAAGGCTTATATATACGAATTAGACGGTATATCGCTAACTAATGTCAACGTAACTAATGTCAAAATAAATATATCATTTATTAAAATTAATATGAACTGCAAAATTGATATCATGGTTTCTTATACATGAATAATTCTCATATATGTAAATATGTATATGAATAGATGAGTCCCGCCTACTTTCAGAGATAGCCGCAGACAAACGCTTAACACGGTTCAAAGGTTTTAGGTTTCACTAAACAAGTTTTTTTTATTCCGTGGTTCGAATATACGGGATGTGTTCAAATAAAAAGGCGATTCTTCAAACTTCACTGGCTACGTACATTCAATTTTAATTCTTTTTTTTTATGTTGCTACACAGATTTGAGTTATGCAGAAATGCTTGAGTTTTGGCTTGGAAATGATCGCCAGACGGTAAGCCTTGCTAATTTTGTGACGCAGCAAAGTCTCAGTAAGTTAAATCAAAACATGGAGGACTCGATAAAAAAGAAAATTTAGAACTTTGTTGGCTATGTTAATATTTGTTTAAACAAATGCAAACGAATGGTGGCTTGCATCACGTTTGCAAATAAAATTTCAACGAAGTGACTTTGCTGAAGAATCCCCTATAAATGTAGGACGCCCACGATTATGCTATGATGAAGGGAGTTCTCGCTTAAAGAACAGTTTAGCTGCCGAAGTTTCAGCAGAATAATACAAATCTTCTTGTCCATGCAGCAGCGGAGGCAGGAAAAAAGAAGGCTAAGTCTGTACCTTTTACTCCAGAAGAAGCGTTAGATTTGTTAATGGAAAACAGCTTGACAAAAAAACCAATATATGAACATTAGACAACAAAGTAAAAACAGGAATTGTGATATTTACCCGAGTTACAACAAATTGATTGCTGCAAAAGAGAAATGTAGACCTAAAATAATATATATCACCGAGTCTGCCTCGTCTGTTTCTTTACAGAACTTATTAAATCACACAGTGAGCGCATAATGTTGTTACAAAATGAGGTGATTAGTGTATATACGTATACAGGGTGTCTCAAAAGAAAATTTACATTTGATTTGCTGATTGCGTGAACGCACCTATTGAGGGACGCGGGGGTATGTCAATCGGTAGCCTAGCTTTTGGGAATTTAGTCGCTATGGAGCGTTTCTCGGGAGCGGACCGTGCGTTGTGTGTACTTGAGTTTTACAAAAACGGTAATTCAGCGATTGTAGCGCGTAGAAAATTCTGCAGTATTCGACATGTTCCTCATTTAAATGATGCGCCAAGCCCTCGACTCGTTAGAAAATGTTTCGAGAAGTTTGAAGAGACCGGTTCAACGCTGGAAAATACAAAATGCGGGCGTCCAAGGTCGTCGAGAACGTTCCAAAACGTAGACAGTGTTACTCAGTCTGACAGCCGTGACAACCCGGACCTTTCGATTCGGAAGCGTGCTGTTGCTTTAAACGTGCATAGATCATCATTGTTCTGCATTTTACACAAAGATTTAAAGCTGCACCCATACAAAATTCAGTTGGAGCAAGAATTAAAGCCTCAGGATGAAAATTTTCCTGGCAAATTGATCTCCAGGAGAGATAACATAAATTGGCCTCCACGAAGTCCCGATTTAACCCCTATGGACATTTTCCTGTGGGGTTACGTCAAATCTAAAGTTTACGGCAACAAGACGACTTCCCTGGCACAATTACAACGAAATGGCAGCCATCACGGAGAATACCTGCCGAGCCGTCATAGGAAATTTTAGTGCTCGATTAAGTGAATGCCGTGAACGCAACGGTTTACATTTGGACAATATCATTTTTAAGAAATAAATTCCCAAAGTGAGTATTTTAATATGTAATAAACATTTTTTCAATAAACTACTTACTTTTTTATCGAATGTGTAAATGTGAACCTTCTTTTGAGACACCCTCTATTTCCGAGTTGAAATTAATTACCAGCTATGGATTTGACGGTTCGATTGGCCAAAGCCACTACAAACACAATTTCGATTTGGATGCATCATACACAAGTTTGTGGCTTCAACAGGTCGAGTTGTTTGGATGAACCGCTCTCCGCAGTCTATTCTGCGGAAAATGATTAAATAAATAATAATTTAAATAAATCAATAAAATGTATTAAAATGAATGCCTTAATGAATGAATTAAAATGTATATAATCGGATGATGCAAACATTTTGTTTTCAAGGACATTGACTTATATGGGGCGGTAAAGAAAGCGTGGTTCGATCGGTCTAAAATTTTTTTCAGACTTTATATATACTATGACCATCAAGTTTTTGCTTTTGGACCAGTGTTCTTTGGAGTAATTTTTTTGTTGCCGCCAGATTGACATACATATACACTAGAGTTGAGCGATATTTCACTACCTGTGATTCAATCACTGCGACTGAAAAATCACGGATATCAGTTGCTACTCGATATTGTAAATGTCAGTGATTGAATATCATTTATTTCTAACTAGTGCCACTGTGGTACATGGCGTATGAGTAATATATCATGCATATTCAACTGATATTCGTGATGCGTGCTACGTGATTTTCAGTCGCCGTGATTGAATCACTGACTATCGATCAACTGATTTATTGTATTAATATCAAGCGGCAACTGATATTCGTGATTTTTGGAATGGGCGCTGCAATCAGCAATGCTGGACACTAGAATAAGTACAAATCTGATGACTACTTAAAATTCCATGTTCCCGCTTCAATTCCTAAGATCTTTATAACGAGCCCATATCCTGTTGCGGGAGCCCAGTGATACCGACTATCTCCCACACTATCGAATGGTTTTTTGTACCATTTTAAGCTAATCCTCTCCAGAAAATGGCATTACAAAGCTTAATTTGGCAACACCAAGTATTTTCTTGAAATGTTTTCTTAGTATCCAAGCGTGATAGCTTTTAGCGATTCAATCTTAATGTAAATCGCAAAAGAAAAGCTTGTAGCAGTCGTTAACAATAGACTACAGCCGTTGCAATATATACTTCATCCAAATCCCGTCAATACAAATGAGAAGACGCTTTGGAGTAATTTCGATACTATGGCTGCAACGTATAAACCTAAGGTCTCAGGAACCTCACGCGGATTGGTTGAGGTGGAACGATATATCAATATCATTCCACGAAACTGTCTGGGGTCGTCTGTAGTAATATGTAATAATATAAGCAATGTTAGAAGTCGTATTACCAAGCATCCATTGAACATATACTTTATTGATCTGGAGCCGAACAACAACAATGCAGAAATTTATGACCTGAAATACCTAAGCAATGCAGTAATTAAAGTAGAGCCCCTCAGGAAAGTAACTGACATTGTACAATGCTTTCGATGCCAAGAGTTTGGACATACCAAGACGTATTGTACAAAAACATTTAGATGCGTTAAGTGTTCAATGTGCCATCCTACTTCAGAGTGTCAGAAAGACAAGGATTTGCCTGCCAAATGTGTTAACTGTTTTCAAGATCACGCTGCCAGCTACAAGGGATGCAAAATTTATCAAGAATTAGTTGCAAAGCAGAAGCCTAATAGCCATTCTTCTCGTCAGCATTCAAGCAAACCACCTCAGGAGCATAGCTTTTCATCTTCGCACAGAGCAAATGAGTTTAATACTAGCGGAGACCACCCATCTTATGCGCAAGTACTACGAGAAAACAGAAGTTCAAATGACGAGGACCCTTTCCAAAGAATCGAAGGTTTATTAGCCAAACATTTTGATTTAACAAACAAACTCCTCAACATGATATCTCTGTTAATATCAAAAATATGCAAGTAGATCTTCAAATTGCTATATGGAATGCAAATGGGCTTTCCAACCACACAGAAGAAGTAAAACTTTTCCGTAAATCCAATTACATTGATATCCTCTTGGTATCAGAAACTCATTTTACCAACAGGACACACTTTAAAATTCATGGATATGATCTAATAGTTGCAAATCATCCAGATAATAGAGCTCATGGCGGCTCTGCAATATTAATTAAAAGAGGGCTTAAATATAATATCATGGAAAGAGTTAAAGAAAATGCTATATACAGGCTGCTTGCATTAATGTTGAATGCATGTCATTTGATATTACAGTTTGTACAGTGTATTTTCCACCACGATTTTGTTTTAAAGAACAAGACTACTGTAACTTTTTCAAAAAACTTGGTTGTAAATTTATTGTTGGTGGAGATTATAATGCCAAACACCCTTGGTGGGGATCAAGGTTAGCAAATCCCAAAAGAAAGGAGCTATATAGATGCATAAATACCAAAAATTTTTCAACACTGTCTACGGGAAAACCAACGTATTGGCCATCAGACCCCCGCAAAATACCGGATCTTTTGGATTTTGCAGTTTATTTTGGAATACCACGGCATCATCTGGAAATTTCGGATAACTATGACCTAAGTTCAGACCATTTGCCAATTATAATTACATATGGCACTGCTCTTCCAGCACTGTCAAATAAATATAAAATTGTCACATCTAGGACAGATATTTTAGCATTTCAAGATTGGATAGATGCGAAACTAAATACTAATATATCTCTCAAAACTGGTTTAGAAGTGGACACGGCTGTGGAATCATTTACAAACATTATACACGAAGCAGGTCTGTTGTGTACTGCACCAGCCAAAAGTTCTACAGCGAATACTGTTTTTATATCAGCTGAGCTTAAGAGCCTTATAAATAATAAGAGAAAGCTTCGGAAAAATTGGCAAACCAGTAGATGTCCAGCAGATAAAACTAGGTGCAATACAGCATCATTGCAACTTAAAAAACTCTTGCACGAAGTAAGAAATGAAGCAACTGCAGAGTTTTTCAAAGGTCTGGATCCTAACACGAAAGACTATGAATACAGCCTTTGGAGAGCTACCAAATATTTAAAACGACCTGCAAAACGAAATGTTGCTATACGTAATCATAATGGAGAATGGTGTAGAACCGCCAAAGCTAAGGTTGAGGCATTTGCACAACATTTACACTCAACATTGCAACCAAATTCAAATCTTGCGCCTGAAGATACTGAAATAATAGAGTTTCTGGATGTACCTTGCCAAATGTGCATGCCAATTCGTAGAATTACTGTGACTGAAATCAAAGAAGAATTCGCAAAACTGAATCAAAAAAGGTCTCCAGGCTATGATAAAATAGACGGAAGAGTTACGAAAATGCTCTCTCAAAAGTGTATTAAATTTTTAGCACTAATTTACAATGCGATTTTGAGGCTGCATCACTTTCCTACACAATGGAAATGTGCGGAGGTGATAATGATTCCAAAACCAAACAAGCCTGAAAATATTCTCTCGTCCTACCGTCCTATTAGCTTGCTGGTGACATTCTCCAAAGTATTCGAAAGAATACTTATGAGTAGATTGTTACCAATTTTGGATGAATACAATATAATACCGGAACATCAGTTTGGGTTTAGGAGAGGTCATGGGACTCCAGAGCAATGTCATCGTATAGTGGATATAATTACAAGTGGATTCGAGAAGAAACTGTATTCTGCGGCAGTATTTCTTGGTATACAACAAGCATTTGACCGAGTGTGGCATCCAGGCATGTTATATAAAATGAAAAAACTGCTTTCTGCTTCATTTTTCCTCTTATTGAAATCGTATCTAAGCAATCGACACTTTTATGTTCAAATGGATGGAAAAA